>VZTE01002103.1:257026-270393 GCA_013397775.1 Eulacestoma nigropectus
GGGGGGTAGGCGGGGAGGGGGAGGGAGAGATCGCAACATGACTGGCATTAAATAATGCATTCCTAAATTTCTGTGGTTAAGGCTATGGGTGTTAGCATTCTTTGTAGCTTCCAAAAACTGAAAGAAATATGGGACATGGAGTCTTGTGAACAGGTGGAAATACAATTCTGACCTTCCTTCGTTGTATATTTTTATATTCTGGGATAATTTGCTGGATTATCCTTTCTCAGGGAACCAGTTGTTTTGCAGGTTTATATTTCCTGGTGGGATTTTGTTAAACTGCCTTGTGCAGTTTAGTTCTTTTCCCACAGTTAACGCTCCTTGAATTAAATGTGTGCACGTGTGGTTGCCCAGAGGGTGCAGGATCCTGCACGAAGGGATCCTGGACGAAGGGATCCTGACCCCCGTGTTGGGGTTTCCCGCCGGGAGCGCGGAGCGGCTGCGCTTCCGCGGGCGCAGCAGCAGAGGGCGCTGCAGGGCAGGGGATGGCCCGGCGCCGCTCCCGCCGCGCCTCCTCCCGCTCCCTGATTTCACTGCTCTTGTACAGTGCGTGGTTTTAATATTTTTTTTTTTTAAACATGATTTATTTTCATGAAATTTACTGACCAAGTCTGACTAAGCAATTGAGTTTTAAAATGTGCAGAGTTACAGGGGAGGGTTTTGAGGATCATATGTATCACTTGTATCACACAATCACTTGTGTTGTTATATTTGATTTTTCAGTAAGTCAGTTTCATCATTTCAAAATAGGATGCTATTTAAAAACAGATGGGGTTTTTTTTCAGATTTTGATAATTGTTCCTATTTTACTTGTGTAATCAGTATTAGATTATCTTTTTCTTGAACATCTTGATTCAAGAACATTTTAAATCAAATGACAATGCTTTAGAGCCAAGAGATTGTGAGATATTGCAGATTCTAAGAATCTGTTCCTATGGATACTCATGAAAGCAAGGGCTTTGGCATTTTTTAGTGAGCTTTGTTTTAATATCCTGTGTCTTTCTACCTACATTTTATGATGAGGTTTGACTGTGTGTGTGGCACTACACTAATCCCTTGAAAGGCCAGGCAGTTGTAGCAAAGCATGTGATTCAGAGCAGTTTTCTGCATATTTAAATATGTACCTACATGTTGCCCACCTCAGGTTGCTGCTCACTTGTGGAAGCAAAGCAAGTAGTTTTCTTTGAGCTGCTTTTGTGTCTCTATCTGCATGCTGCACTGCTAGTTCATTTTGCCTGCAAAGCAACGCCTTCAAATAAGTGAAAGTATGCCATGTTTAACTTCAGATTATGGAGTCATAGGAATTAATTATGGGAGGGGTTAATTGGCACATAGAATTGTACTTTTGTTCTAGTTTCAAAAATCCATGATTTTTTTTTTCCCCTAAGCTGAAATCTGTGCAAAACCTTGAGAATGAGTAGAGGTTGCAGCTTAGTTGAGTTGAAATCCTGTCCAGTGATGCCTTCTTGTTAATGCTATTGGACTTTTATAGGTTGCTGAGGTTAAATTTCTGACTTTAAAAGAGTTCAGAATACAAACCTGCTGACTGAAGAGCCCGTTACGCTGAACTGTGGGCACTGGGAAGCAGAGAAGTGTGTCTCTACAGTCACTGGTGCAATGTGTTCTCGGCGGCGTCACTTTGCTGTGAGCTTTCATCGGAAGTGGCTGAAGTCAGTCAGACCCAAGGTCCCTGTTAAGCAGCATTTTGGCACAGGCTTCATTGAGAATGCTTTTCTGGACGGTAGGAATGGGGAAAGCTTGTGTTGATCCTGCTGGAGAATATTCTCAGAGTCACCTGCAATTTGTGGCTCAGGACCTTCCTGAGCCAAGTGCTATCTCTGTATGGTTTACAAGTAGAAAATGAAAATTAACAAATGCTGCTGTGAGAATGTAAAATGGACCTATGTCTGTGGCTTCCATTTTCCAAAAGTAAAGCCTCATAAGAGAGAATGAGTTTATAATATGGGTGAGAAGCTCAGGGCCATACAAAATCTCAAGACTTTTCTGTGGGGGGAACAGGGTAATTCTTCTGTCTCCCAGTTCTTCGGGTCCATGGTGATACCACTGCCTACTGCGAAAATCCTGGTGAGAAGGCGTGGAAGTTTCCTGATGCCTCTGGAAGCAGACTGTGTGTTGCTCTCTGTGCTCAACTTCAAGCTGAGTTTTGGAGGAAGAGTCACACATGAACACACATGTAAGAGCACAGGACAGTGCACATCAGTGTGTGTGTGTACACACACAGAAGACTCTTGCCCGCTGCCTGCAGTAGTGTCACTTCAGAAAGCCTTCCTCCTCTGACTAAAACCACAGGCATTAGCACCATTTTCCTACATACATCTCAGTAAAACCATGGCTTTTAGAATCAGTACAAATGGTGTTAAGCCAGCTTGATTTAAAAAAAAACAACAGGAGTTGTCAGGTAATTTTACAAAATTAACTTGTTATGGAAAACATACAGTAGTCTAGAGTTTAGAAAGAATGGCTAATAACATGGCTGCATTTTAATTCTTATCCTGCATTTATATATAAAGACTTTGGAAACCAACCCAGATTTTCTGATTTCAGAAAAGTTTCAGTCAAGCTCAGCTACCCTTGTGACTGAATTGGAAACTCTTTCTGCAAACTCATATAATAGTTTCTTAGCTTTCCTATTGTACTGCTCTGACAAGTTGAAAAATAAAGACATTGGTCCTGTGAGTGTGTATGTATGCAAGTAAAAAAAAAAAAGTCTCTGCAGGTGATCGGTCAGTAATAGTCAGACCGTGGAACAGCTGAAAACATGGAAACAATTTCCTCCCTAATTTGGGCAGATTGGAATGCATCCCCAAAATCCAAACGGAAATAGTAAAATTTAAAAACTTTTTATTAGTACCTAACCCAGCTGCACCTGGCCGGCCTAATTGCCTTCACCCTGGTCATTACTCAAAGGCATGAAGTTTAGCCACCAACAGCACTTATTAACGTATAATAGGAATTTACTTGTAAAACAGAATTATTGGAACGGTGTGATATCATAAAGACAGAGGTGCTGACATTTTAGATTGTTTTATATAGGGATGTTGAGTTATAATTTAGGAGTTGGATATTCTTTGGGTGATTAATCATTCTTAGGCATAACTTAAATGTCTGGTGGATATATGTAGAATTAATGTTGGCAATGACCAGCTCATGAAGCATTCTTATGTGAATAAGGTCACGTTTGGTTTCTGGACAATCTACTTCTCCAGCATTTTGTGAAAGGTTGGTGCAAAACCTAGAAATGCTGAGGCCGCAGTTTAATGAAATGTTTCAGCAAGACAGCCTCTCACTGGTTTCTGTAAAGATGTCAAAGCCTAAGCCCATAAAAGTGCCTGCAAATTCTCCTCTTCATATCAGTGGTGTGAGAAACTGAATATATTAATTCTGTTGGACCTCAAACTTAGAATCTGTCAATATGATTCCAGTGATTGATGGTTACAGACTTTTACCTACCTCATAAATATAATGTGCCTTGATTACAGAGGCACTGCTAGTGCTGCTATAGTTAGTTATGTCAGCACTTCCATTGTAAACCCTGTTTCTTTAGGGGTTTATAACTCCATCATAAAAATTCACTCTGGGATGAAATTTATACCATAGGCTTCTAGACTGTAAGCAAGTCATTGAAAATGCAGATATACTAAAAAAAACCCCAATTGAACAAAGGCAAAACCCCTAGACTTGCTAATTTTTTCGTGTGTGTGTGTGTGTTATTTCTGTAGCTGAGAAATGACTTCACTTTTGAGATGGAAGGTTGCTGCCTTTTGCTCCCTAGTGGAAGTCAAGCTCTCTGTGGGTGTCTGTATGTACGCACATCCATACACGAATGTACTTCTGTCATAAATATTTTTAAAACATAATGTGTGTGCAATAACTTGTTTTAAAAAAGCTTGTAGTATTAATACCTTGAAGTTTTTATCCGTAACATAAACCAACACTAAACACCAATTTATAGATAAAATACAGTTGCTGCAACAGAGCATGAAGGTCAAGGGGAAAAGCATTGAAAACATATTCAGTTAAATAAAGGGATTTGGGTGTGAACCTCACGTGGCATAAGTTAACTTCAGTAAATGCATATAGACTTCTATGAGCAAAATAACACGTGATCCATGTGTGATCTTTTTTAAAAGGATTAATTGTTTAAAGCTTGTTTTAAGCCTCTGATGTGTTATCTTAAAACACAATTTTTTTAATACTTTGAGATTACTGAAGTAAGCCTCTAGCAGGTAATGTTTTGTGTTTCTTTTGTCCAATGTAGTAGAACAGTTGTACAACGGTTTCTGTGCTGTAGGTGGCAAACAGCACTATAAGATGTGGATTTTCTTAAATTTACAGTAGAGTTTGAATCCTCTTAATGGTTTTTCTTAGTCATTAATTCAGTATTAATTTTTTTCTGTGTTTTGAGGGTTTTTTTTCTAAAATACACATTGAGGTTAGGCTTGAGTTTTTTTCTTGCTTTTTCACATTGTAAAGTTAGTGTTTGGATATCAAAGAGAACTGAAAACACTGGTAATGTCTGTTTCCATATTCCAGCCTGGTGATATGGTAGATAATGCTTGGACCTTAATATGTGACATATCTTCTCAATGGGGCTGTATTTACAAGTAGGGTAAAACTGGCTCACTACCATTTAATTAGTTAATGTGTCTTAAGTTTTATTAATCTTTCCTTGCTGTGCATGTTACTGCTTTTCAAAGACTGATGAAATAAGGAAGAAAAACTTCACTGCTTCTTTCCCATTGCTGGTTAAACAAAATTAAGATGTCTGGCAAGCTATCTTTTTTATGAATTATAGATAGAATTAGCTGAGGAGGAAATAATTTCTTTCTCTAAGTACCTTTAAAAAAATCTAGATGAGCCTAAAATGAGGGTTGTTTCTATTACTAAAAGTCCCACTGCTTCGACACTCTACAGCTTTTGATAAAGAATTGAGCTAAGCTTCTTTTTATTTAAAGGTACGAGTTAACCTCAGATGGATACCTTCACTTGATTTACTGATATTACCTCTTCACTTTGTTCGGTTTAGGTTTTTGGCATAAAATTTCTATTGACTGGGATTTTTAGGAGCCTACAAGTTTTCCATTTGCAATACGAATTGAAGCTGTGTAGCTTTGATTTTCTCCTCTCTCTCCCTTCATCCTCCCCTTACCTCCACTCTGTCTGCAAATAAAAAGACCAATCCTCCCAAAAAGCAGCTTGCATATATCAAAGAAGGGACCTAGAATCTTAAATAACTTTATTTATGAAACAAGAGGGAGTGGGTAGTGGGACGCTAGCACTAAACTTTTGAGAGTGGGCATCCGGCTCTCACAGTTTACTTGGCTGGTTGAATATCTTGAAAGCCTTAATTTAAAAGTCATCTTACAATCATTTTTAATTGGCTCCAAGTAAGTAGTTGAGCATTTGTTCTGATAAGAAGGTTTTTTGCTCTATGTGTGCCATAAAATCAGCAAAAAGAGGGATCTGTTTAATACAACAGTGATGCTGGGCTTTTTTGTTTCTAGGGTTTGCCCTAAACAGGATTTACCCCTTAAGGCAGCAGTAGCACACCATAAAAAGACCATTCTTTTACTCCACAGCAGCAAGGCTTTAACTTTCTGGTTTTCAGATTTCTTTTTTTAATAGGCAGCAATAACAAGACTTCCATAGGGTGGTTGCTATAAGTACTGTACATGGTGTCTTAAGATCAGAATGCTTTGCCTGCAACGTTTTATTGCTTTTCATTTATACAGGCCTGGGAAAGAGCATCTAACAAACTTCAAGGTTCAGCTCATATTTCTGGAAACTCTTCTGAGTGGGGAAAGCTTGTAGATGGAATAAAGTCAAGCTGGTTTTGCTGATTTACACTTACATTATTGCTTGAGTTCTCAAATCTATGTACTCCCAAACCTTGACGAATATCCTAGTCTGCATTGTAACAAAAAAAAACCCTAAACCAACCAACCAACCAACCAACCAAAAAAACTACCAAGAAAACCCCAGTGAAAGCCAGAAACTTTAATTGAAAATTTGGAATTAAATACTTCCATGCACCATTAATTCTGTTGCTATAGAAATGTCAGCCTTTCTTTGCTCCCACATATCTATTAATTAAGCCGGTGTGGCTTTTTTTTATCTGAGGATTTGTTCCTGCTTCCCCAGGAACTCAAGATGTAGTTTACAGCTGTGGAGAGTATTTATTTGGAGAAGCTAGTTACTTTGTACCACCCTCTTAGTTCCTTTTATCATCTGTATTTTTAAAGTCTCCTCCTGACTAAGCTGCAGGTGGTCTGGTTCTTTTTGGGTAGCGTGTAGAGCAGACACACCTCCCCCCCTACACCCCGCTGTCTAGTTCATGTGTTCAGGGTGTGTGTGATGTGAAATTTCATGCAAGTCCTGCGATGTTATGTTTTGCTTGTTTGTGGGGGAAAAAAAAAAGAAAGATGGTTTTATGTGGCTTGTTCAGCGGGTTGGTCACAGTTGTTCTTTACCTGTTTGTTAAAATTCCATCGGTAAGCTCTTTGTCTAATAGCAAGTTAACCTTGTGAATTCTGTGGCTCCAAGAAGTCTGACTTCTCTGGAATTCCATGGTTTTCTAACACTATTTCAGTGCAGTGAGCTTCCTGTAATGTTGGTGGTAGTCAGATGAACCATCTTCAGATGTTGCTGGAGAACATTGGAAGGTGCAGCCCTGCTCCTAAGGATGGGGAAATTTCATTCCCTCCTACCGCATAGGTCTATGGTCCTGAGTGCTCATGGTGCACCAGATAATGCTGGCAAAGAGACAGTTTCAGAGGGATAGGAGATGTGCATTATAAAATGTGTCTGACCCAAGGCCTTCTTCTCTTTCAGTTACCGAGTAATTCATAGAAATTTTTCCGTTTTCTGGAAGTTACTAGGAGCTCCTTTTATTGAAATTTGTTCTTGGCTGTCCCTGTGAAGTTGAAGGTGCATGAACTCCTGTCTTTTGATGCTTGTTTGCTCCTTCACATGAGTTTCTAAAGGTTTTCACTTGTACTGATTGACTCAGATAACGTGGCAGACCTTTTCTGATGTTTGTTTGAACTGGATCATCTTACTGCCATGGAGTTCTTTGCAGGGGAAAGACTGGCAAGTCAAAAGGAGGACACTCACATCTGGTACAGATGAAACAATGCATTTTTCCCCTTCTCCTATAAAAATGTGTCCAGTGACCCTCCCTCCTCTCTTCCCTAATCCTCTTAAAGCATTAGTTTGCATGCTTTCTTTGCACCTAGAGGTACAGTGGGCTTGCAGGAAAGAGTTGTATATTCATTCTGGCAATGTGAGCTATCTTGGTGCATGATGTGGTGGGTGCCCCCATTTTTGCTCACATGATGAGATGTAAGCTGAGCCTGCTTCTCAGAAGAGATGAGATTATTCAATCATTCTATGCCAAAGTATGTGTGGGGTTTGGGAAAAGAGACTGTCATTCTTCATTTCATTGAAACTGGTCGCTGAGAAAAGCTGGCCCTGCTTGGGAACCTAGGTGGTGCTTATGACTGGGGAATTACTCTGTAGTGCAGCCCATGCTGCCTATTTTCTCCAGCTGCCTTGATCTCTTTAAAACACTGCCTCTGACTGAGGATTCCAGGAGCTTTGAGCTGCTTGAAGTAGTGGCCTCTCCTTCCTCCATGAGCTTCTCTGTGGGTAACTGAAGTAATGGTGTACTTGGCTAGGGATCAGATGCTTTTTCTCCCTTTCAGTCCCTCACCCTCAGTGTAACATAGTTCTGTTGCTGTATCTAGCAACAAAATGGCTTGTCAAAATGTCTTCTGGTGACACTTAACTTCGAAAAAATTTTGGTGACATTTGGCATGCGGTGTTAACAGTGAGAACCTGAAAAGCATATCCGAAAGGTCATTTAGATATATAAGAACAGCGTGTCAGAATCTAATGATCTTTCAGATGATTTTGAGGGGCTCAAAGAGTCTGTAGGAAAGTAATCTGGGTGCTAATGAACTTTACAAACTGTCCAGCTCTGCAGAGGTTGCTTTAATGCCCCAGTTAACTGGTGCATTTCACTTAAATCTGTGGATGTCACTTGAATGCTGACAAAATACCAGGGAGAACTTTGGTGCCTTTTGAGGCTTTTTAAAATTCTTTTTGTGAAACTGGGGACTTTTTTACAGCAGGTAACACCTTAATTAGCTTGATGGACTATTCTGACATTCTTAACTCAAAAAGAACTGTGTCCTTTTCCCCTCTTAAAAACTGTCCATATGTAGTAGATTCACCATGACTTTTCAAGCTAGGTATTTTTTTGCAAGGTCTTGGGATGTGGAATTCTTGAGGCAGTAAAAACATTAAGTACCGATTCTCTGTCCTTTCAAAGGAGTAAGGACACCTGTGTGTATACGTACATGCATGTGTGCATACATGCAGTCTCCCACACAAAAACTGACTTTCAGATCATTTAGAAGATGAAAAATATTTCCTTGGTGACTGTAAAATGCACATAGAAGTTGTGGAGCTTCTTTTACACAACCACAGAGGGGTTGAGGTTGGAAGGGACCTCTGCAGGTTGGTCATCTGGTCCAACTACCCTGCTCAAAGATGGTCACTTAGAGCAGGCTGCCCAGGACATTGTCCAGATAGCTTCTGAATATCTGCAAAGATGGAGACTCCACAACCTCTCTTGGCAGTGCTCAGTCCACCCTCACGATGAAAAAGTGTTTCCAGCTGTTCAGACAAGAGTCTCTTTCTTTTTTTACCACTGTCCTGTCAGTGGGCACCACTGAAAAGAGCCTGGCTCTATTCTCTTGGCACCCTCCCTTCAGACATTTGAACACACTGATGACACCTTCCTGAGCCTTCTCTTCCCCAGGCTGAACAGTCCCAGCTCTCAGCCCTCCCTCATAGGAGAGTTCTAGTTCCTTTGTCATCTTGGTGGACCTTTTTTAGGACTCTTCACAGTATGTCCATGTCTCACTTGTACTGGGGAGCCCAGAACTGGACACAGCACTCCAGCTGTGTTCTCGCCAGTGCTGAGTGGAGGAGAAGACGCTCTACTCATCACTTCTGGCAAGTCTAATGCAGCCCGGGATACCACTGGCCTTCTTCGCCACAAGGGCACACTGTTGGCTCGTGTTCAGCTTGGTGTCCACCAGAACCCCCAGGTCCTTATGTGCCAAGGTGCTTTCCAGCAGAGTGACTCCCAGCACGTTACTGGTGCATAGGGTTGTTCTTTCCCAGGTGTAGGACGTTGTACTTCCCATTGTTGAACTTCGTAAGGTTAAAGATTGTGTGTATGACCTACATAAGTTTCATACAGCTCAGCCTGGAAATTATTTTCAAAGTATGTTCTATTTGGCTTCATTTTAGTATGTCCAAATGTTAAACCAGTTGAAATTTTTCAGTTTATCTGTGGGGGTGAAAGGGCAGGCATGAACTTTCCTTTGATAACTAGTCCTATTATGAAAGTTTTTAGCAAGTCAGAAATATATACTATATTTTTTTCCTCATGCAAGCAGTCTGTACAGAAGTAAATCCCTTAGGATCTGGCCATAAATGATTGCTTTTAGCCTAATAGAGCTTAATATTTTTCAAGCAGAGTAGACGTGTTATTGTGACTGTATTACCATCAGGCTTCAGCATTTTTCTCAAAGAGCAGGTATCGGCAAATAAATTTACCTACCACACTTATTCACACAGAAATAAATGAAAATAGTCCTTCTCATCTTTGAGTGTTCTCCATATTGCCTTTATATTGTACTTCAGCTACTGCTGTTTTGTAAGTCTCTGAATTTTCTAAAAACTGTGCCTAGCAACAAATTGGATTCTCTTCCCCTGCTATTCCTCCTGAAAGAGGAAGCAGTAATGCCTGTTTGACAAAACTGAATTTATTTAAAGACTTCTAGATGCTGTAGTAAAATTTGCTGTGTGTTCCCAAATGAATACACAGAACTCTACACCGTGGTGTCAAAGGAGTAGATATGCCAAACAAGAAAAAAAGATAAAGCTGGGTAAGTTTTATTGATACTTCTCTAGATTTAACTGTTTTACCTTTCGGTCCAGTGTTGGATTTTATCCATCACTGGCGTCATTCATCATTCATAAGATGATGTCAAGAGCCTTGCAAGTAGCTTGTGGTCTAAAGATCTGTTCAAAGCTTAGCCTGAAGAGGACACCGGTGAAACTGCTGAAGCTGGAGGTATGAAAATGTGGCACTTCCTAAAAAAGACAGATGCTTTTTAAAAATACAGGAGATGGACTACTTCATTAAAAATACATCAAACATATAGATATTATATTGCAAGAATTTGTTAATGTGGTTTTTTTCAGGTGCTGTGGCCCATAAAAATGTTCCTTGCAATTCTGAAGCACGTTACTGTCCATGGCACTTTTAGGAGTCAAACATAGTAGCTACTTTAATTGGGATAATAATTTAGAGTGTCAGAAGGGTAGTGTACCTTTTCAGTGTTTCCATTTGGTATTATTTTACTCCTTTAATAGTACTTTATAGTTCCCAACCTTACCTCAATTAGCAGTACTGACAGATGCTAGTTCAGCATTTTACCTCTAGCCAGTAGGGCTTTCTTTAGAATAAATGTCAGTAATTTTATGTTGCTAATTTGAGGTGATATACCTACATGTAAAATTACATTTTAACGCTCTTGTTATACTTGCAGTGAGAGATGGCAGCATAAAGAAATATAAGTGAATGTGCCTGAGAGATAGTTCAGGACTAGAAGGTTCATTATGGAACTTTTATAGCTCATTTTTGAGGCACACTGCAGATTTTGTTAACTCTTTCTTCCACTATGCATGTATTTCTTCTACACCTCTTCTGTCTTTTTTTTTGCTTTTGTTTTCTTTTAAAAAAATGTTTATTTCACTAGCAGATTTTGGGAAAAGCAAGGTTGGGATTTGGGTTTTTAAAGATCACTAAATCCTGTTACAGACAGCTTTTTAATAACAAACATTACTTGCTTAGTGAAAAGAAAATGTCTCTTAGTGCACTAAAAATTGCTATCTGAAAAAGTCAATATAAGTGTTCAGTAAGTAAAATAAGGAAATGTGGTATTTCTTAAAATCAGGCAGTTCTTGAGAAAGACCTTAAGGAAGCTTGTCCCAGTTAATAGGAAGCAAGCAGAAGAAGAATGTTTCTGAGAAGTATGCTCCTGATCAAATGCAATAGTCACAATTAGTCAATACTAATGATTGGTATCAGCAGACACCATCAAGAGAAGTCTGTGCTTGGGTATTGTTCTCTAATTTGCCGTGCAGAATACAGGGGAAATTACATGAGAAGGCAGAGCTGCAGCATAAAATTGCAAGAAATTGCAGTATGAACTGCTCCCTAAGTTACTTGGAATTCATTTTTAAAGGTGATGTGTCTTTGCCTGTGTAGTTATGTATTTCAGTCTTTCTTGAAAGACATCTTTTTTAGTACTTTAGATTGTACTGCAGATTCTCTCAGTCAGTTACTAAATTACACTTTTGTCTATTTAGTAAAGAAAAATACCACATGTGGCATGTTAATAACTTCATATGTGGCAGCAAATCTGGCCATGTATACTGACTCTAAAGTAAGGAGGGAATATATGCTTTCTGCTGCAAAACAAAAGCCAATATACTGATTTAAGAATTTACTTTCTCTCTTTCAGTATATTCTTATACCTATATAGACATTTTCAAGGCATAGAACTCAGGTCTTTATTATATATACTACAGAACTGCTTAATTCGGAATAATCTGTTTCCTGTTTTTATAACACACATTTAAAATTGTTCCTAAATGTTGTTATTTTTAAAGAGTTAATTGATGCTTTCTATGTCATTGCATAGATGTGAGATTTTCTGTCATTTTTGCTTTACTGTGGGGATATGCATTGATTACTGTGGAGCAATTTCAGCATTTCAATTTCTAAAATAATCCAATCTTCAGTCATTCTGTACATGAGAAGTCTTCTATAAATTTACATAATGACTGTAATTGTAGCCTAGTTGTAGCTGCAGAAATAAAGTTGGCCTAATTTTGAGTTGAACAAGAGTGTCATGTTCACAAAGGTTCGATTAAAAATAGCAATGGTATTTTCCAAATAAATTAAGAAACATTTATTAAAGCCTCTTTAACACTGTGATAAATTTCTCAATAATTATTCACTCATCTCTGCTGATCTGAAGATTTTATAGTATTAGCCTGTGTGCATCTCCTTCTGCTCCTCCAGTTAATTTGATTTTTAGCCATGGGGCAGGGGGAGGGGCACAAACCAGACAATTTAACATAAAATGTAGAGAGATTTTCCAGCTGTATCACTTGTTATTCTGCTAAAGCTGAAATGTGCCACCATTTTCGGGTGGAATGACTGGCGCTACTTGCAGTCATCTAAAATAGGATGGAATGAAATGTGTCATTTTCAGTAAAAGGTCAACATTTCTTTCCAACAGTTACAGAGAATTAATTTTTTTTTTTCTTCCAAGCTAGCCCTGCAGATTTCTTCTTTTCTCTGCTTCGAACTTTTGGCCTTGCCCTCAAGTATATGGGTGGTATGTGTTTTAAAATTGATATATTAATGTTGAATTTTTATTGTCACCCTTTCTGTTCGTGCGCCTTTCAAATCCTTCATTTGTTTGTTTCTGAACTTTGGATGTATCGTAAAAATGTCACCATTGTGGCTGAACATTAAGCACCTTCCCTTTTTGCTCTGGGCCGTTGAAATAAATTTGGACCAGGTGCTCCTCTCATAACAGAAGTCCTTGATGTGCCCTGATAGCGAGCGGGAGAGCGGAAGCTGTCAGCTTTCAGCTGGCTTGAAGAATGCAATTAGAGCAGTTTTAATACTGTTGAGGGACCCCATCCAATCAAAGTTGTTTGAGTTAAGCCAAGTCTAGGATCCTAAACATGTACTTTAGGCATGTCAACTTTGTCTTTTTAGTCAGAGCAGATCTGTCATTCCCACACATTATGTGAGGGTGGATTCTTTTTGGTGGGCTGTT
Source organism: Eulacestoma nigropectus (assembly GCA_013397775.1). Lineage (NCBI taxonomy): Eukaryota > Metazoa > Chordata > Aves > Passeriformes > Eulacestoma > Eulacestoma nigropectus. The sequence continues at coordinate 269,986 of VZTE01002103.1, forward strand.
GGGGGGGTTTTTATACCAGGAGAAATACTCCCATTTCTTACTAGCTCACTGTTATTTTATCTGTTAGCTTTGTCTTTATGGCATTGTTAATACTCATGGTTCAAAGCATTTATTGTCAAATTAAGGCTTAAAATGTATTTTTAAATGTCAGAAGTGCCTCTGTCTACATAAACCCTAGATTAGGTAAATTCATAAGTGGTTCATCACTAGGTTTTCCAGATTTGGCTGGTTAAAGAAAGGGGAACATCAATACAGATCAGAACATATGAAGTCTGTAGAAAAAAATCCTAGAAAACAGGCAGTGCTGCAATGAGGTACTGTTTTTACTGAGGTCTCAGCTTGAGTTAATTTCCGTACTGGGTGTGATTCATTGATACCAAAAGCAAAGGGATGGAAAACTTGTCTGCT
>VZTE01002103.1:278319-299483 GCA_013397775.1 Eulacestoma nigropectus
CCCCCCCCCCCCCTTTTTTTTTTTCTTTTTGGTCAAGTTTTGCATGGAGAAAGTGGGTAACACGTGCCTTGACTCAGCTCTGACAAAATAATCACTATGAAATAACCATATTTAACCAAAATATTGATCCAAAATTAATCTGACAAGCATCAATGTGCCGGTTATTTTGTGCAGAAGAAAATAATTGTTCTTAAAGAGAAGAAAGACCCCAAAAAACCAACCAACCAAAACAAACAAGCAAAAACCAAAAAAAAACCCCACCAAAACCAATTTCATTAAGGAAGAGTAGGTCAACGTAGCTATGCTTGACAGTCTAGTTTATGCCTAGAGAGAAGGAGCAGAGGGGTTTTTTTCCTGCATAAGAGCCTCAAAAAGATCATGAAAACCTAAAGAAGGTAGAAGATGAATGGGAGATCTTGGTATTTTTCTGTAGTCCATTTTACTATAAAATACTGTTAATTGCTGCTGAGAAATAAGTCTGTTTATGATTTTTTTTTTCCTTTTCCTGACAAAGTCACCATATTAAAGACTGAATTTTGGTCCTGAGTACATTAGTTGATAGTGATAGTGGACTTATTTATGAACTGTCATAGAGAACAGTAATGTTTTCAAAAACATGCAAATGGAATTTCAAGGCCACGCTTGTGTTGCATGTATTTCTTACTTAGTGTTTGGTATTTTGTATCTCGACAATGCTTGATGGTGTGAATGCTGGGATAATGTAACAGCCATGTAAAAGAAGGTGCTTGTTTACGGAAAATAAATCAAATGCAGGTTTAACAAGTGCCACTGAGAAAAAATTGTGATCAGAATTTGTAGGGAGCTAACTTAGGCAGCTGTAAAATCTGGTTTTGGTTGTTCACACACATATAATAGCAATAATCTGTTGCTCTGATTTTTCTCTGAATATTTAGAAACTGCTTGCATAGCTGAAATTCCAGATGTATTTTCCTTTTTTTAAAAAAAAGAATATTATTTTTAGATAGATAGTATAAAATTATCTTTATAAATTATATAGGGGGGTAGGTTCTTTGTTTTCCTGCTAGCTGATAGATGAGCAAAAGATATACTTTTTTATATATAGCCAGCCATACAGCCAGAAATAAATGTACTTTAAATATCTACACCACACACGAGTAATTGTTTGAATTTTTCTTGGCAGAATTTGGTGGAGATATTTTTGATATTTTTAATTCTCTGCATGTGCTTGTTCTGTGCCTTTTGTGTTATTTTGTACACCAACCAAACTTAATCCTATTAGTATTTAAAGTACTTGCAGTGTAATTCCACTTGTACTTGTGCTGTCTTGAGAGGAGGGATTTTCTTCTCATTCTGTTTGCTTCAAAGCCAAAAATTTAGCAGCATTTGCAGCCTTTTGTACATAAATGTTTCGAAATTAACCTCCGTGTTTTTCTCATTCCCATTAGCAGAGGTGAATGGTTAGGAAGTCATATTTGGGAACCTCAATAAATCACATTATTTTAATACTGTTCACAACTGCAGTGATTATTAAGATCTCTGTAATTCGTAGGCTGATTTTTTATTGCAATTTCATGTTTGTGAAATATTACAGCAACTTCTTGTGTAATATGTCTGAACCAATTACAATTTCTTTCTATATTAGACATGTAATGTTCAAGCCTGTAGTTTGTTGTAATCTCAAGTACTCCTAATATTTCTCTATAACATATTTACTTGAAATATTACTTTTACGTTTAACGATGCAAGTACAAAATGAGTTCCTGCAGGTTTTTTCTTTTGTGCTGCAGCTGCACCTGAGCCTTGCAAAATATTGCTTTTATTCTCTCAGTTTGGCTCTCTCTTGAGCAGACTGCCAAATAGTTCAAATTCCTCATCTGTTTGACTGTGTCTGTGAATATCTTGCAACTGCTCCTAGCTTTCTGCACTTAGTCCTAGAAGGAAATTCCCTCCCTTCCTGCCCTCTCCTGGATGCTGTCAGTACATGGATAACTGTAATATTTGAAATACCAAGCAAATCCATCCCCTGTTACGGGCTGGAGTGATGGGAGCTGTGATGTTCTTTCAAGATATCTCACACCCTTCTTTAAGAGCTGATCCGTGTTGTAAGAGGTAAAAGCAGTGGGGATCTCTGAATGGGGCTTACATGAATCCTGAGAACATCCACCTTCCAACTATAGTTAATTTACAGCTATTTTAAGTCTCTGGATAGTAATACATCTGCAGTAGGGCAGGGTGTGGAACCCCCAATGTAGTACCCCATTAAAAGTTTCTTAGATACTCTTTGTAGCTTTCTAGCGTGCAGCAGTACAGCGGGAAGAAGGGGAAGCATTAAACATGTCTACACTTGTGATTTAGGGCAAGTTTTGCCCAAAATATATAAGGCATGCGTGTCTTGGGATAATTCTACTACTCACAAGAAGCAGCATATTCCCTCTTTGTAGAACACAAAAGTTGTATGATGCTATATTCAACTGAACCCTGTGGGCTGGCTGGTTGGACTCTCTCTTACTAATGCTTTGAAGGGAAATTAGACCTAGAATCTGAGAAAATACCTCTTAGTATTTCATAATGCATGTTTCACTCTTGTGCTTCTAGGTATTTAACAAACAAAATACAGTTTCTTGCTTTTCATAGTAGAACTTAATAACACTGATTCTCTCTGTGCGTTCTAAATTTGGGCAGAGTGTGCAAAATCTAATTATTGCCGGGGTTTTAATTTTTTTAAAATTAAAGGTTTATTATTTTTAATTGTTTCAGTAACCCCATCATGACTGTTTGCTTATTGACCATATTGCTGAGAGACTCCCAATTAAGAGTTGTTCTTGCAGTCTTTGAAAATTAAGTCTCCACGACTTCTGAAGGATGCAGTACTAGCAATCTCTTAGGAAGACTGTACGAAACATAAAAATTTGTCTTTCATGATGAAATGAAAATTTCAGTTATGGCAAATAACAATGGTAGCTAATTAATGCTATATTAAATTGATGGTAATACTTGGAAGTTACTGTCTTCCCAAGTTTACATTGTGATGGATGACTGTTTTTTGAGGTATGCACGGTAGCTCAATGTCAATACCTGCTGATTTTATTGAATCTTTGAAACGTAATTACTGTTGTGCTCTTGAAAATGTCCATAATAAACACTCCTATTCTGTACATGCTTTGCAAAGGAATGTATTGTATCACTTACACGCAGTATGGTAATCCCATGTATAAGAATGGGCTGTGTTTAATACCAATGTAGTAATTTATTTTTAAATTCAACGGATTTATTCGGGATTATTATTTTGCCATTGTTAATACTAGTATTCGAATAATTGTCAAGTGGTCCACATTTTTTACAGTATTGAAAGAGTCCACTTTAATATTAAGTATTATTTTTCTGGAGATAACAAACAAGTCTTTCTAGGATTACCTGCCAAACAAAGTTTTTAAGATTATTCCAGGGTTGTAATAAATTCAAGGTGTCTGTATTTGCAACATTTTTAGTAAGTTAGTGACTTCTCTGTGAGAGGAATACAACTGCTGTGTTTGTTCAGTGATTCCAGCATTAAGTCTAACCAGACTATAACATCTTGGTTTTGTCTTTAGAGTTACTTCTGGGAAAAAAATGATTCTTTTTTGTCAGATCTGATTTCCTTCACAGCTACCCATACACCTACCTGAGCCTGCAAGGCAGACATCTCCATGTGTGAGGAGTGAGTGATGGTGTAAGGTACCTCACTGCTATAAATTCATAGCTGATATGGTGGTCATGGCTTGGAAGAGCTCAAGACTGTATTTTCTACTTCCATAGGAATGGCCACAGATTCTCTTCTTGAATCAGTTAAGACCTTAGATTTCCAAAGCATTAAGGAAATGCACTGTTGTTATTCTACCAACAGAATCGTCCATAGTATTGTTGTCTACAGCTGAAGTGATTGCGGGTGCTTTTATTTAACTTCATGGTTCCTGGTTTTCTTGAGGGGGATTGGGGTTTTTTTTTATATCAGAAGAAATAAAGAGCACAGCATAAGGCTTGATGGAACTAACTTGAATGGGAATTCGGAATAATTTAAATTTCCAAGGCTTGTAATATGTGAGCGTTGTTAATCACATTAGCAAGCTGGCCTTCTCTCAGTGCTGACATGATTTACAGTATTGGTATTAAGCTTTGCACTATACCAAAGGTAAAGGTGATTTACCAGCTTCTAGTTGGGATGTTTCTTCTGATTATACAAAAAATATTTCATACTCTATGACAGACTAGGGTGAATCATATTTATCACTAGAAAATACTTCTCTCTTACAAGAAAGAGGAGACCAATAGTACCAGGAAAAAAAGAACCTGGCAAAAGAGTATAACTGAAAATGGGATATGAACCAAGATTCAAGGGAAATAATGTTAATTTAGACATTGATGTAAATCACTGTATCCAAATACAGGTTTCTTATCCATAAACCATATTGGTGCTCAGAGCAAGATTAAAGGAGTCTAGTAGTGAGATTACCCATTTAGCAAGCTGTTTTTCAATATTAAATTACTCTTTCCTTTCTCTTCAGTTCTGCTGGAGGTAAAATGTAAAAAGGTTGAACATTTTCATTTATGAAGAGCTAAATTACTGTGTATTACTATTAAGGTCTGATATCAGGCCAAGATTCATTTTTTACTTGATGTCTAGTGTTTTAGAACAAGAGATGTCTGATGGGGTACCCACTCTTTCTTGAGTGCCTGCCAAATCTTGTATGTCAGCATTCCCTCTGATCTTTTAATGGGGGTTAAAAGGAGAAAACCAAGGTTTTTATTGCAAGTGGAAAGCAGTTTGCAGTAGAGATTGTTTTCTTTTAATTATTAGAATGATGGTAGTGCATCAAATACTATTTTATTTTTATAGGACCTTTTTTTTCCTCTTTGTTTTTTTTCTTTAACTGTGAAATATGGTAGAGAACAGGGAGTGGGGAAACTTCTCAGAATTTTTGTTAGTTGGATAATGAAATGCTTTAGAAATATTCTTTGAAGTTTACAAATGAATGTTGGACTGAGCTTCACAGTTGTTTTGTGATACCAGGAAAGGCAGCAACTTGACACCTTTTTTAAATACCTTTGTTAGCGCTGGTGTTGTGTCGTCTGGTACCCACAGTGGTCACAGGAGCTGTTTGACTCCTTCAGTGAAATGTGCTGGGAAGAAGCCACTTAATTGCAGTGCAAATCTCTGTGGCTTTTTCCTCTGTGTGTTCTGTTATGGCAAAGTCCTGAGCAAATTAACAGAGCATAGAGGTACTTACTGAAAATTTATGCTGTTCCTATACTACTTAATTGAGACTATAGTCCCCTCAAGGATTTAGCATCTTTTTTGATCTATTAATACTATTTTCTGTTCTATTACATTCTACTTCTGAGTAATATTACTGTTTCATCTGAAATAGATTCTTCAGGTTTGGGTGGTTTTGGTTGGGTTCCCCCCGCCCCACCCCACCCCACCTAATTATGGGAATTTAGATCTATCTTCCATTGTACAATCCTGTGTGTCTTCACCTTCCTTTATAGTTGTCTTAGCTGTAGCATTAACAGTGCTACCAGGAAAAAGAAAAGCAGCCTGCAACCCTGCAGCTTTTCCTGGTGAGCTGTGGAAATTCATAATCTCTCTTTGACCAAACGACCTGAAATCTAAGAGAGCTGAAGTTGCTTTTTCAAGTGTATTTTTCTTTGGAATATAATGGCTATGCTTTGTTGATTCAAAATCCACCCTTTTGGGCAGAAACGTGGGGCTTTTAAGCCTACCATTAAATAGTGGATGAGAGTTCACTGTGTGCTGTTGGAAAATGTTTACTCACAGCATCAGAATTTATGCAGAGTATGTCAAACACCAGCTGTTGTCAAAATCGCAATTAAAAGAAAACACCAAACCTGTGTTTAACTGCAGGAAAATAATTTAATCTCTAATAGGTGGGTGAATGATGGAGTCATCCACACAGATTTCTTCCACAAATTTTTTTCTTTTTTTCCCTTTCTCTTTTCTTTTCAGATGAAGTTCTCTTTTCTTTCCAGATGAGGTAGGAAAAAAAATAACCTGGAGGTGCTATGTTTCCTAAAATGACACACATACATTCCCTGTTCTTGTCCATTTGGCCTGAGAATAAGCACAGCAGGTTTCTGAGAATTTCTGCGAGCCTGTTGCTTGTTGGTCACTACTGACACTGTAGAAAACAATTCAGATTATGACAGCTGTAAGCAGTTCAAGCTATCGTTTGCACAGAATCTGTGTGCTTAAGAGGACTGTACCCTTCATAAGGAGCCTGCTCGAAAATTCACTGGTAGGCTCTATTAATCCTACTAATGGCTTCAATGAACCTTGTCCGTTCATGGGGTTTTAATACCCATAAGCTAAAATAATTCTGCCTAGGTCTCATGACTTTACTTACTCCAATAAACACGCACTGTAACTTGTAATACAAAAGAATATAGAGTGCTGTGGCTGCTGCTGCTGCGTGATTTCAAGGAGTAGAGGATGACAAGCAGGAAGCAAACACCTTGAATAAAACCTTGGAAATACCTGTTGGGGGCAGCAGTGGTTCAGGTCATTCAGAAGTGGGGCCATAATTCCCTGAAGGACTACCTTTGTTTCTAGTTTGGGAAGGCACCTTAATTTTTTTTTAAAAAAAGAGTAGCAGAAGGAAGAGCAGAGCAACACTGAGAGGTTTTGGCTCTTGGGAAACCTTGTCTTTTCTCTTGGGCTCCCTGGCTGCTGTGTGCTGGCCGAGCAGGCAGGACTTGGGCACCTTTTGCATATGCCTCCAAGAAGCCACTGGAATAGCTGCTGTGGTGTCCTTCCTGCAGCTCTGGTGAAGATTGAGTTATTTTATTTTCCACAGCAGCTGAACTGCTTGAATCTGTTCTGCTGCCAGTAAGCCTGTATGTCTTCCTTTGTTGGTAGATGCCTAGGCAAGAGTAATTTGTGTGGATGGAGAAAAAGACAGAAGCTGTATAAAGTGTGTGGATGGTGTAATGTGGGTCAAACCCCTGCAGAAAGAGGTGTCAGAGATGTAATGTTGATTTTATATGCCATAGTTGGGGGGTTTTTTTGGATGCAGTTCTCATTGCACAAAGTTGGGAGGAGATGCCTAATTTTTAATACGAGCAGTTTACAACCATTCACAGTTAAACAGTTTATAGGATTCTTGGTAACAAAAGGTGGTCTAATTATAGAGGGAAGGAAAACAATATAGTGAGGATATTTACAATGTGTGACCTATGTGAATTATGATCTTGTTAACTATGCAAAAATGACAAAAACCAGAACCATCTCAGTGAATGAAATGTTTAGCCTTCCTTCAATGAACTTTTAATATAGAAGATATGGAGGCGGCTAATTTCTTCCCTTTAACATCAAAAGAAGCCTGCACTTTGGGTGAACCTGTACTTTCTTAAGATTCAGTGCACTAGACTTCAATCTGGAAAAAAAAATGACAATATTTTTTCTTTACAACTAGCCCACACTAGAGTGTTTAGTTTCTGCCAGTAAATCACATGCCAGGGTTTCTACTGCCCTCTTAAATCAATTGAAGGTGTGATTCCTTTCCCTGTGATTTTTGTTTCACTTCCCTTTTGTAGTTGATCTTAATTGTTCTTATTTGCAGGCTTTAAATGTTGATGGACTGTGTCATTTATAACCCTTTTTCATTGCACAATGGCCTTCATAGGGAAATTTCATACATGTTTTCATTGGGTTTTGGTGGCATTTTTGGTTTATGTATGTAAGTGAAACTGGCAATAAAAATTAGTATGCAGAAGTAGGGTCTTCTAATTAAAACAATGTTTTAAAAATCTGGTTACATTATAGATAGAAACATTTCAAAATGTTTTGCAAACCTACACTGAAACTGTGCAAGTACAGATTGCCAAATGTAAAGTCTCCAGTGAATGAAATTTTGTGGTTTTCTCCTGGACAAAAGCAACCAGCTGTGAATTTCGTCCCAGACTAACACTTCATGTAACCTCAGTTGCAGTATTTCTACCCTTTGCACCTTCTTATTGCTGTTTTGGTGGGAGGGGTTGTACTCTGTACAAACTGAGGTACAAAGAAACCTCATGTCCTCTGTTAGAGTGTCATCCTGTGAAGATAAGTGAGTTTTACCGCAAGATGTCCCATCCCTGCCATGAAGCTGTTGCTGAACTAACAAGGCAGCAGGGCTGGGAAGTGGTGATGGAGAAAGGGGAATGGAGTTTGCTACAGTGCAGTGACAGTAGCATGTAATGAAGTTTCAGGTAGCTTTAGTTGGGCTCAGCTCAAGTGCATACAGCAAGCTGCCCAAGTCAGCATGTGGCGGGACACAGGGGGCAGAAATGTAGAACGAAGTAAATTAGATTTAACCCACAGGGTAGTTCATGACCATTTTGATGCTCCTGACTCTAAGACTAAAATAGATACGGAAGTCCAGAACCAATGGTTTGTTCTAATTATTTTCACTAGCAGGTCAAAAAGCCCACTCTGTGGGGTTGATCTGCCCTTTTTGAAAGGATATGAGATAGGTAAGCATGACAGTCCGTCGGGTTTTTGGGCCATGTCCGCTCCACGGAATTTTTGAATCCCAGACTTTCGGGTGTATAAGGCACATCATGCGAAAGCTCCAGCACTTGAACTAGGGTGTTGTAACTAGGGCAAATTTCCTTGCTGAGGGTTGATAACATCAGCAACTCCTTTCTGGGAACAAGATGATCCTCTTCCCCTCTTGGAAAGATGCAGCTCAACAGTTTGAAGTTAGAAAAACATGAACTAATTTGGGTTTAGCTAATTTATGGCTGTACAAGAACAGAATTTTCTCCTCGTGGTTATTCTTTGCTGTACTTCTGAGAAGCCTCTTCCAACCTTTTCTCCCTGTTTTGGCCAGGATGACATTAACTGACTCTTAGCATTCTCTCATATTTCTTGTTTTCTGTTTTTTAAGAAGGAAGGAATGCAAATCACATGTTTTCTCCTTTTTTTTTTCTCCTTCCACTTCCAACTTTTAAATACACTGGCTGGTTTCAACCAATCCCAATTCAAAGCAGAAATATCAGAGCTATATCATTCTCTTATGTTGCAATAGAAAAAAAGGAGGATTTTTTAAACTTCCAATGATCACAAAAAACCTTGAGCTTTGTGTTTGTATATTTCTCATGGCTGCTATTACAGCTCTAGAATGAGCGATATCTTTTGGGTGGCTGCTCCAAATGAAATCCTCACCAAACTCTCTTTGAGGAGATTCTGTGCACTGCCTGAGAATAAATCAGATTGTAAACATTGTAATTTTGATGCTGGGTTTCAAGTGTAAATACCATTGGTAGCAGTAGTCCAGTACAAAAAAAGCAGAAATAGACTATTTAGGCTGTGCATGATAAATGTTTATATCCCACTACTTCTCATGATTAAACAGAGTAACCTCTGACAGTAATTTGGAAGAATGTATCCAAATTGATAAAGATGTCTTAATGGTGTGTGAGCTAAGTGGTGACAAGGCTGCAGTGTTTTCTCTTGGGGTAGGATTGCTGTCAGTAGTGCTAAAAGAGAGCATTTTTTTTAGGTAGCAAACCAGTTTTTCAGTGCCCATTACTGCAGTATGACACGCAGAGGTATTATATTTTTATTGCATTAATAAACAGAGCTTTGTCCTTCTCTGGCTGTTGGCTTGTAACCTTTATCAGAAGATACCCTTAAGAGCTAAAGGGGAAATTTTTGATTTGGGTGCTGCTGATGCTGAAACTGGCATTGCATTTCCTGTTGAATATCTCCAGATTTATCTGTATTTAAAAGGAAAAAAGCAAGCCAGTTGTCCATCAGAGCAGGTTAGAGGGCAGTGTGAGGAAACTCCATTTGATCTCTCAACTCCTCCCATTTCCTCTATTCAGTATCTTCGCTGTGTCCTGCTATTCTCCCTTTTTCTGAGGGAAAGTGTGAGCATGTTACGTGTGAAAAAACTATGCTCTTAAGATACAGCCAGTAGTGCCAAGAGTTGATAAAAGTGGAACTGACATATTTGTCTCCTAACAGCAGCTTGTTGTATAATATGCTCTCCATCCATCCCTTCATAAATTTGGAGTGTTCTGAATGGGATAGTTATCATTTATGAGCTTTTCAAAGCAGGGCAAATGCAAGAAGTTTGTCCTAGATGTTTAGAATGGGCAGATGAGGATTGATCTTCTGGTTTTCTAATTTCCAGGAGTCATGTCTCGCTGGATGATCTTTTTCTTATCTTCCTTGTACTCTTGTACTTTCTTTCATGTTGACATCTTTGTTTTGCAGTCTGCTGAGAGAAGGTAATGATGAGGATTGCGTCATATGAATTATAAAAGACCATTTCACCTCAGCTAAGAGACTTCACTCTCTACATGTTGTTTTTTCCAGACTCAGGAGAACAGTTTAATTGACCAGACATGGAAATAGCCATTGGTCTGTGTTCTAAACAAACTTACCTGGACCACAAGGCTGAATTTTGTTTGACAGTAGCTAAAATAATGAAGGTTGACACTGTAAGAATGAGTTTGCTAGAAGGAGCTGAAACATATCTGTTGAACTAACTTAAAGCTTCAGTGCTGGCAAACAGCTGCTCATCAGTAGTTCTGTCCAGAAAAATCTGTGAAGGAATGTAATAAATCGTCAAAATTAAGAGTTTTAATCAGATTTCAAATTAAAACAATAGAGGGTTCATTCATGTGTACTGCAGCGTAGAGTGATTCTCTGCAACAGTCTTTTTGTAAGCACTTTGCTATTGAACAGCATTGCCAGAATCAGTATATAGCAAACCACCAGAAGATGAAAGAAACCCTGGTTTGTTCTGAATGCTTCATTTTATGAACTATTCAGTTCAATTTCAGTTTTAAAACTGTAGTGCATGTCGTAGATCTTGAAGCATTGAATGTTAAAGAAACGATTGAACATAGTTTTAAGTGTTCTCTGCCTCAGGTTCTTAATTGAGAACATAAAGGAGTTTGTCTTGAGAGTTAGGTGGAATAATTAGTCTTCCAGGTATCTTATTTTAAATGTAATGGCTTTTGCTGCCTCATATAGTGCTGTTGGGAGGATATTAGGTAGAGTCCTAATGGAGAGCCTGTTATGGGACTCAAATTTTGGCTGCAAAATCTTGTTCTTCACCTTAGGATCTAAATTTTTGAACTGTTAACACAGACTGCTTTCCCAAAATGTTGATTAGGAATTAGATTCAGAAAGAAGAAGAAAGTAGTGAAACAGAGTTTAATTGTAATTCAATCTGCTGCTTCTTTATATTGCAGTTTTGTTGTTTCACTAGTTCTTCGTTGCTGTGGTCTGATAGAATAGGCAAGACCTGAATTTTAAAACTTGAGTCATGATCCCTCTTGTCTCACAGCTTTCATCACTTATTTATGGTTATGAAAAAGAGCTTGGTATTTTTTTCTTACTGTATTGCTTCAATAGCTGAAGCAAGAGAGGCAAAATGGAAAAATCCTGCTTGCAGCATAAATACCCTATAACCCTTGACATAGTCTAGGTGTTCAGCTTCCACCCTTTCCTCAGTTCTGTTTTGAAATTGCTCTGTCTTTGGTGTCTCAGTAACAATCTGGTGGCTTCCCATGTCATTCTGTGACCCAGCACAGCTGGAAGCATGCCAGGGCTGTTGGAATCATATGCAGCTTTGTAACTTCGGCATTTGTGTCATGAGTGTTTGTCCCCCATCAGCAGTTGCACATCCCAGCACCAAGAGGCTGAATTATTACAAGTGGCTTGCAACCAAGTAGCATTTTTTGTCATTAGATCTTGGTTCTGTAGTTACAGGAAGTGAAGCAGGTATATGAGAACAGCGAGAGAATGTGACTGAAAACAGATAATAACTGGAACAATTTCTCAATTTTAGTGTCGCTGAACATTCTGTCCTGTTTGCTTGAAAAAGGAATAGCGGTCTTGCTGCATCTGTAACATGCCTAAAAATAGAATGCTGCTGTGTGCGCACTGCTAGGTAGGGAGGCTTCCACAGTACAGCAGACATATGGAAAACCCTTCCCAGGATGGCAGTCATGATGCTGCAAACATGCATAGGAAAGTAGAGGCTGCCAGAGCAGGCTGTTGCTGGTTTTAAGGTTTTGAATGTTCCTGCTTTTGTCTTTACGATTATGCTGCAGTAGGTTATAGGGGAGTAGAAGAGGGGAAGCCACATCAGGTCAAATCACCATTGCTTCTTCATTCTCTACAAAAGTTATGGCTAGAGGAATTAATACACCATGGAGGTAGTAACATGCTTAACAGTTTTTAAATTTTTTTTCAAATGCAGGCACACAAGTGATTACAGTAACTCTTACCCAGCCCCTCCTGGAAGATGACAGAAGTTGGTTATTTTCTTAGGTTTGCTCAGAACAAAATTTAAATACCACTGTATCTCCTTCTAATGGCTTTTGAATGTGTTGGCAGATACATGCTACGATTCCACTGTGGAGTTAAAATCTCAATGATAATAGGTTTCTAGAAACTTTATGCAGCTTTTGGGACTGGGAGGATTATTGCCTCTGCAGAGTAAGTGAGAGGGAGAACTGTGGAGTTTTGCTTTATTTCGCAGCTGGTTCATGTGGATGGAGCTCAAACAAGGCTGTTTTTGCCTGGCCAGTAACAGGCAGAGGGTTGCATATTTAAAGCAATGGGATGTCCTGGGATATGTGAGAAAGCCGAGGATAGCATACATTGGATTTACAGTGCATTCATTGACACTGGCAGGGAAGAGTCTTGAGGACAGCAGAGGTAGTCCTGTGAAACACTGGAGACAGAAGGTGTAAGTGACATACAGCAAATCTAATGGAGATTGGTTTGGCTTTTCCTTTTGTACGTAAAACAGTCTAACCCAAAACTCATCTTAGAAGATCAGGTTGTGGGTTCAGGCCAGATAAGTTTTACCCTAGAAAGACCACTCTCTAAGTACTGAGGAGGTTCTTTTGAGAGGTGATGATGAATGCATGAATGAATGAATGTGCAGTTTGGCGTTTAGTGAATTTCAAGGGGTATTAAATAACGTTATTGAGGGATACAACTATGCTGCCCCACATTTGACACAGAACTTGAAAACAAATCATGGCTCTTCCTGTATAATTGCTGGAGGTCTGCAAAGTGAGATTACTGGTTATAGTATTTCTCAGTTTGATAATAGGGTTATCACTTTTCAGTTTACATTTCTCTCATTCAAGTTATTGTAGAATCTGTAGATTACAATTACTTGCTAGATTGATGCTGTTTAATTAGTTTTGTAAAAAAGAATTTGGAGAACAGCCTCTTGACAACTGCTAGAGTATGGTTGCAGAAGAGCTGAATCCATTAGGTTTAGCCTGGGTTTATGAGAGTTCATGGGGGTAAGGAGTGGTTGTTACTACGAATGCATTTGTCAACTTCATAAAGTTTGTAATTACAACTGGCATTTCTTAGCCAGTTGATATCTGAAAAGAGATATTATTTGTGACGCTTGTAGTTGGAGAGTTCTGGGTAGGGGAATGTAAACCACTTGATTAAAACCTGCTGTGCTGATTGTTTTACTCTTAAGGGAAAAATACATTCATGTTTTACTTCAGAATAGTCTCTCTAAAATAAAATGTTAACTTTCACCGGAATGCTGGATGACTTTAAATAAATAAATAAAACTAAGTTGTGATAATTACGTCTTCTATTTGGCTCTTGAGTGCAAATGTTTCCATTTAAAATGGCTACAAATTGAATCTGAGCAACTTCTACTATTACTTATGGCAATAACTGTATGTTATTCCTCCAGAACTTTTATGCAGCTGGTTTAAATAAAATAAATGCAGATTGCCTTTAGTAGCCTTCCACCGCATTTAACTACTATTAGACTTTTCTGAGACTTCTCGATGTGAAGTTCCCTTGCACCATCATTAATATAATTGCAACAAGGAATTATTGTATTTAGTGCTCACTAAATTGTTTTAATAGGTTTGGAGTATGTGTTTGTTCTTCTTGAAAAGCCATTTGAATTTCTAACTTCTTTGGCACCTAAAGAGAGACTTAATAGCTATATAAGTCTCCTGAGGCATGATCCCAGGCTGATAAAAAAGCAGTTGCTGATTTTTGTGTTTCAAACCAGACTGCTGGGGGAGAGTTCCTTTATTTAGGTGATAGGTTTGCTGGAATTTTTGTGTGTCAAAGTAGCAGGCATGGGATTACTTAAACTGGAAAGAAAGACCTTACTCTCATCTGTTACCATAGCTTCACTTCTGTAACATCATCTCCAGGAAATTAATGTTTGTGTTATTTTGTCCTGTGTCATGTAATACAACAGAATAAAAGCTATAAATTTACTTTAATATATATAATAGTTGTCTTGAGTCCATTACAACTCTGCCTAAAAATATGAAGTTGTAATGCTAGTGGATGAGGATAGGGGAGTGAACAAAGGGATCTGTGAGTAAAAGACAGTAGTTTTTGTTGTTGTTTTCTTCTGTGGCTTGTACAGCAAATGTCTAATTGTCTTACCTTGTGTCCTCTTAACAACTGTCTGCCCTATTTCAATATGGAGTCTTGAGCTTTAATGTAGAGCAATGTTTTTGAAAGAAATGCTGGCAAGAAAGTTGTAATGCTTTGAGAATGTCCTACTTTGGAAATGGAGATTGTATTAACCTTGGGTACCATATAATGTATTTATGTAACTATATTCTTTTTTTAGAGATGAAACCAGTTCCTTCATACACACAGTGAGAAGCATCATGTTGTGTCTGTGATGTGGCTCCTAGTTACATCAAATTACAACTATGTACTTTAGAATGTGCATTTCTCTGTAATCTGTGTAGAACAGAGATTTCATCTCCTCCTAAGAATACGCTCTACAGACAGTGGGTTATCTCTTCATCATGATTCTTAAAAATGAAGGCTGTTGAGCACCCTAAAAGGTTTTCTCATTCCTAAGAAGGAGAACAGATGGTGTTTGTAGAACTGGTTGTGTTTGTTCATTGCTGAAGTCTCCAGTTCAGGTATTTGAGGTATTTATTTTAAAAGAAACTCCATATAAAGGAGGAAAACTATTTCATGTAATATTACCTCTGCATGACTTTGGAGAAAGGTTAATGAAGTTCTTTCATGTTTAAAACTTACTAAATATGTATATATATAAGTTATGGAAGAACTACAAAGAAAATTTTTTTCTCAATAGTCTTTTGCATTACTCTGGAATTCAGAGTTTTGGCTACAGTTTTGAGACTTACATAGGACCTTAGCATGTGAACTGTAAAAGAAAATAAATCTAGGACTATAAAAGGGAAAGGAGGAGGAAGAGTGTGGAAAAAAAATCCAGAAAAAAAAATCGCCAGCTGCATAGAATAGTATTTTCCATTTTCTGCTAATACAACACAGAATGTTGTCACTTATTCCCTGAAAGATGTTTTCATGAAGAAGTTACCTCTGGGACATACTCTAGCCATCACTAGGTCTGTATCATATATGTGCTTTTTGAAATGTAACAAAGAAAAATGGGTAATCACGTGAACAGTCTTCATCTCTCATTGCTGAGTTCATTAAAACAATTTTTTTTTGCTCCAAAGTGTTAAAATTCATGTTTCAAAAGCTGATTAACAAAGCACGTAAGTGCTTATCTTGTCAAAACATCACCACCAGTTTCCATTGCTAGTCTCATGAAAACTGGAAGTGCCTTTTTTCTGGTGCTCCATCAGTTGCATTTCTGTTGATTCTTAGTGCAGTCAAATTAGTATGTATTTTTAAAGGTATTAAAAATTACTGAAATACCTCATTGCTGTCTCCCTATCTTGATGATGTCTTTGGCTTCATCCTTCTTCTAAAATAATATGCAGTAATCATGTTTAAACACGTCTAAAACATGCTGTCACCATGGAGACATCCTTGCTTGTGGTCTTTGGGGAGTTCCTCTGCTTTGGTGCTCTTCAGTATCTTGGACAATGTCCAGTGCAAATAGAGATTGGTGGAATGTACCCATTTGCAGCTATCTTCATAATGAAAAGAAACAAGGTAGAACGAGCTATTGTTTGTATGGCATATTTTGTCTATGTGGAAGTTAGGCCTGTGTCATATGGATGTGGAGCAGGACATAGATAGCAAGATGTCTAATGGAAATCAGATCAATAGCCCTAAGAGTGAATATCGAAGTGAACTTTATGAAAAGAACATATAAGCAATCGTAGTGAAAACACTCTGTTCATCCAGGATGTGTGGTCTTGTGACTTCCACAGCTGTTTGCTTTCTGAGCCACTGATAAAGCAATGCAAAGTGGGACCATTCCGGATACATCTGTCCTCTGGTTTTATGTGAAACAGTTGCGATCTGATTGTTTGTTGACAGCAGGTATTTCCATCTTTTCAGTGATTCATGAAACTCTGCAGTTCCCTACTGAGAGCCTTGAGACAAACCATTTGAACTCAAAAATGCTTTGCTGAAAGATGTCATAATCCTGTATTGAAAGGTGTAAGGCCATGCCAGGAGTTCTGGCAGCTGTGACATGCTATCCTGAACCAAGTGGAGGGACTGTATGGGCTCTATTCCAAAGAAGTAGTTCTGTTGAATACATAGGAAGTGGAAAATTAGTGGAAAATATGAAAATGGGACAAAACACTTCGTGCAAAAATCAAGGTCATGATAGCTGATGAGCTCACAAGATATATGGGCATATTCATATATCCCAGGGCTTGCATTAGCCCACTGTTGTCTTGCATGATCATTTTCTTGATGTTACTTTTTGAGCTGCTGGTTTCCTGTTCTTTAATAATGTCATGCTGCCATTTTCTTGCAAGTTCTCATCTGCATCACCTTTCACTTAGCGCAAACATAAGCAGACATAAAAAATTTAACTTTCATCTTAGTTGAAACTTTTAATTCTGACACAGAAGGAAGCTTGTTCTCAGAGGCAATGCCACCCTTGTCCTCTCTTAGCCACGCTGTATTGTGTATCAAAGGTCTTGTTTTTGCCTCATGAACTTTTCACAGAGCAAATTACCATTTATCTGAGGCTTCTTAAGGTACAGTTCTTGCACACTTCATTTTATTCTGGCCGATAAACTCAGTAACGACAAATTAATTGCTTTCATTTTTGACTGCTTTGCTGGGGAGTTCTGACCCCAGAGTCATTTTGCATGACAGCAGTAGTATTTTGAAAAGTAAAATCTCTGCTCTGTTTCTGTAACTGTGGCCCAGTGCAGTCTAGCTATTTTCCACTGTGACACCTATTTCAAGAGTTGAACTTTTACTATGCTGTTGGCGATGGGCTGCAGTGCCGCCAGGCTTGCAGGCAGTGAAGGGCAGTGCCTGATTTCCCAGGGCAGCCTATGTCTGCCACTGCTGCTGTGATTATTTCAGAGAGTGGGAGCATCTGATAAGAGTGTTCTCCAACTTCATCTTCTGTGTTCTGCTGCCAGTGCCATCATCATGGCCTAACAGCCCAAAAGATGAGTGTAGTCCATTACAAGAATTTTAAAAATAAATATTGGGAGTCTTATTTGCACCTAGTTCTTAACCAGATAGACTTAGTTCTTCTAACACTATTTTCACTTTGGTATCTGTTAATCTAAGTTGTTTGATCTCAGGTTCTCCATTGTTTGCCCTCTTATCATGTATGTTACTCTTCAAAGGCAGTAAGATTAAGCTGTGTGAAGAAAGGTTGCAAGATCAAGCCATTTGTTCTTCTAAGCTTACGCCAGAGGCTACAGCATATAAAACAAATCAATCTTAATAACTATCTAAATTACCTGGAAAATGGTTTTGTAAATATCTGTGTCTTTCTTATATCTCTTATTTTCTGAATTAATTTTGATTTTAGTAGTATTGTTTACTCTCTCACATACTAGACAGGAAACAGCAACAAAGATGGAGACAGTCTGACAAGCAGAAATTTACTCCTATCTAGAGTAATTCTCCTATTCTAGCATGCTAGAAATGAAATTTGCATAATACATTCGTGCCAAACTGGTGATGGGGAAAGTATCAAAGTCCAAACAGTTTTTTTCCATAATTTGTTCTGTAGTCTTGAGTTGGTATGGTGTACTCTGAGATTCCCAGAAGTCACAAAGAGTGAAGGATAAAATCTTAAGCTTCAAATTTGGTTTTATGAGTTAAACTTGGCTTTGCAAAATTTCCCCCCCCCCGTTTGTGTTCTTATCCTAGACTCCAGCTTTTGTATTCTGTTACTGTACGTTTTGTTCCTGTCTAGCATTTTGTCTGGTTTATCCCTAAGGTCTCAAAAGACTGGCTGCTCATCTGAACAGGCGAGCTCCTCTCTGTCCTGGCATTGCTTGAGAGTTCAAATGTCTGGCTTGTCTTTTGGTGAAAGAACCTGTTTGTTTGGCAGGTCAAATACAGACCTGAGTTTTGTTATTGGAGATGATTTTTTGTGATCTTCAGATTTCCTCTGAAGTTAAATTGCTGCATAGCTGTTACAAGCAGGTTGGAGCAGGGAGAATGAGACAGACAGAGAACATGCCAGAATGGGTACAATAAACAAGAGTTATAGCAGTTCTCACATACAGCAGTATTTTCTGGTTGAGCTTGGAGCCAAATGCCAGTAGCTCATGGGGTCCATGAAGTTCAGGCATAGTGAGAGTGCAGCAGTCACGCTGAATGTACCAATTCCCAAAACTGGGATTTCTCCCAGAAGCAGTTGTGAGATGTGGCTGGGGGGAAGGGGAAAGAAATGCTGCTGCTTATCCAGTGAAGTAAAAAGTTCCGTATGGTGTGGCCTGATATTGCTGAGAACGTGGGAAACCTCCATGTTATTCACCATGAGGAGAGTTGAAGAATTTACTGCCACCTGGAAAATGCAGGTCTTTTGAGACTGATGTTTCCAGGAGTTCTGTTTGTTTCAGTAGGCTGGCATCCCTCACTTAAAATTTCTTCATGCTCTTGAGCTAGTTTTAGGAGATGTATACATTTTAAAGATTATTTTAAAATAAGTTGTTAAAAGAGACAGCTAAACTAGCTGTCAAAAGCCTTCTTTATTAACTGAAGCAATGATTTTTGGAAAACAGTCTTTGTTTGCTACAGATTTGACTGGCTGACTTAACTGATATGTTGAAGTTGAGTTCTTTCCTGAAGAATGTACCATAATTTTGGAATTAAAAATATATTATAGTCCCTAGCTAAATCTCTTCATGCAGCTAAAAATCCCATTCAAATAACTTCCATATTAGTTTGATTTTAATTTTATCCCTATGTTTTCTTTCATTCTTTAATTTCAGTTATCCTTTCCATATATTCGGTGGATTGTGGTAAATTCTGTTCTGTGGCAAATTATTTGGCAACATCATTAAAGCTTTAAAAACAGCAAGACTTATATTAAAAGGAGTTCAGCTCATCCTGATATTGCAGAAATAATAGTGCAGCTGATTGTGATGACAAAGTAATCATGAGATGAGATCAGAAAATATGTGCCTCTAAGAACTGGCTGTCCTTTTGATCTAAACTGATGCTATTTATCAACTCTGTGCTTCAAAGAATGTGTCCAATGGTGTGTATGGAGGTAGCTGAAATTGTGGGTCTTACAAAAAACAAACTTAAGGAGGAATCAAAAAGTTGAAGGAAATTGGGAAAAATGGAACAGGAAATAAATAGATGCCGATGGTGCCAGAGGCTGGCACCCACCAAGCTGGGTAATTCTGAACTGGGAAGGATTTAGTTTTCCCTTTCAGAGGTTGGCATTGATTAAATGGATAAGATGCAAAGTTACCTGGCAGGTTATTCTCTCCATTCTTGTTTCAAAGTAAAGGAAAGGGGTTAAAGAAATGCTTAGAAGAGCAGAAGAAAGAAAGGTTATGCTAGATAGTATCTCCTTCTGTGTTTATGTTGTCAAGATGCTCTTGTTTTGTCATTAAGGCTTTTTGTTTATGATAGTTCCTTCTTCTGTACCTGTTCAGCAGATAACTTAAACCAGGAAGCTACCAAAATCTGTAAAGAAATTGTGGTAAGACCTCTTGATGAACTTCCATTTTCTATTTCAGAGGTGGTTTTAATTATATCCTTTCCACATCTAAACCATTTGGACTGGTGCTTTTTGTGCTCAATGTCAGCTTTTGGACACATTCTTTGTTTGTGATTTTTAATAAAAAGTTTCATGTGGTTTTTAAAGAAAATTAGGAAAAACTGTGTTTCTCTAGTGAAAAGATACCCTAAAGAAATGATAGCCATTTCATGTAGATGAACCGATTTGGAGCAAGTTTTAGAACTTATGAGAGGGAAAAGTGGATTCTTTTTAGTGAAAACTGTTCAAATTTGGCAAGGTTACAATCTCTGGAAATTGGTCATTATTTTAGCATAGTAGATGTTTGTAATGAGGCTGTAAAGAAGCAAAAGTTTCTAAGAGTTCTTTGAGTTTGTCAAAGGCTGTTTGTTAAGGAGTTTGAAAGATGACTTCCCTGCAACTCTTTTGGTAGGCTGCTGGAATCCCTTGGAAGGGAGACCTGAAAGCTTTCTCTCTTGTTTCTCTGACCAAAAATGACAGCACAAACTGCCTTTAGGGACTGCTGACAGGTGAGGAGAGAAGGAGGGGAGACAAAGCTTTTCAAGATTGGGTTTGAAAGAAATCCGAGGTCCAAGGAAACAGGCCAAGGTTTGAATTTAGTATACTGCTTTTCAAGTCGTGGTCTGAGATTTGTAGGCCCACAGCTTCCAAACTCTTTACAGTCTTGATAGGTGAAACTTGTGAAGTTGGCTTAAAAATTTAGGACTGATTTTTTTGTTTGATTGATTTCCAGATCTATCAAACTGGGGTGTGTGTATATATATATATAGGTATGTGTGGGTGTGTATGTTTGTATAATTATTTGTTTTTATTAGTAGTACCTAAATAGGACAAAGAAAGAAAGAAAGTATTTTTCATTTAAAAGTACAAAACAGATGAACTAACTTTTTCTGTTAGGTTTGCCTACAGAAGGGCTTAGAACACAGACTATCTCTCATTAGTAACACTGTGTTTTCTAACTGAAATTAAAATTTATTTTTAAAAACCCAGCACTAACAAAAAACTCTAAACCTGGTTTCAGATGTTCATTTTGTATTACTAGGTATCAGTACCAAAACTGATTTAGAATTCTGTCTGATGGTTGATTTTTCTGGTCCTTAGAATCTTTCCTCCTGTCTTGTATGCATACAAAGAAAAATGTATAGAATATGGTGGTTTTTCTAGCCTGTGTGTGCCTCATGTAATAACTGTAAGGTCATCAAAGATGGTTGGGTGGGGTTCCCCCCCCCCCCC
>VZTE01002103.1:299507-363475 GCA_013397775.1 Eulacestoma nigropectus
CCCACTGTAGCATCAGCCATTGGAAAAACAGCTCTTAGACTGAGAGGTCAGCTGACACAAGGAACACACAAATGATTTGTGTATCTGTTGTGTCATGAAATCTATTCACATTTAATTGTGCATACTCAGTGAGAAACATTGCTTAGCAAAGAATTTCTGAGCAATACACAAGCCGATTAAAAGAACAATCAGGAGTGCATTTTTCAAAGTCTTCTAAAGATATTTGATTCCTCTGAATTTACATTGAAGTCATTGCTTGAAGGTATTTTTTTCAGTCAGTGTAAGAACACTTCAGGATTTTGTGGCAGATGAAAGTTTATAACATAAACCATAAATCTCTCTACACACACCCACACCCTCCAATATAAAATAAATGAAACCTGAAGGTTAGAAGCAATAACACCCATTACTTATGCAGACGTATCCATAACAACTAGTACTTACCTCAGTGCTTTCTGCTTGAGGATGATGAGCCTATATATACACTGGTTTTTCTCATCAAGGCATACTGTATCCCCTGTCTTTTCATAAAACACTGTAATTGGAAATAGTCTGACAGAAGCCTTCCAAGTCTCCATCTTGGCAATGAATCTGGCTGCAAAGTGATTCTAGTTGTACGAAGCATTTGAAACTGTTTATCTCTCACTGCTGGTATTCATTGATATGTTTGTACTTCTTCAGTCTCTCCTCCAGGCCTGTAAAATTCTCTGCAGTGCTTCAGCAGATGTTTTGCCAGGAATATGACAGTGAACTCAAACTGAGTGCTTCTTTTTTGTTTTCAGGGTGGTAGTGGTGGTTTTGGGTGTCATCCTCCCCACCCACCCTGATCACTGTTTTAGTGGCTCCAAGCACTTGTGAGTGATTGAATATTTAGTTTCGTGCAGTGACTAGAGTAACATACATTCTCTTGTGTTTTCTCCTCAGTGTTGTATACCTTACAGCCTGAGTTCTTTGTTTATTTGGTGGTACACTGGTGCAGCCAGAGGTCAATGTGGTCAATGGCTCTATGTCCAGTTTGAGGCTGCTGATGGGTTGTGTCCCTCAGGGCTTTGTCCTGGAACTGGTGTTCTTTAATATGTCAATGATGGAGAGTGTGATCAAGCACACTCTCGGCGAGTTTGCAGATGACATGAAGCTGAATGGCACAGCCATTCTCTCAGCCTGGAGAAGAGAAAGCTCCAGGGAGACCTTGCAGCCTTCCACTACTGGTAATGATGAAGGCAAATGGCACTTTTTTTCTGTTGGAACTGTGGGGAAAAAAAGTGTGTTTATGGGAAGATTTTGAAGTACAGTTATGCTCACATCTCACTGTCTGTGTAGGTACTTAATTGCACCAGCAAATACAATGTAGCCTAAGGAGACTTCTTTAATTTTATGCACAGCAAGCAGAAAAAGGTTTGAAGTGCAAAAAAGTAAAAATAAATGTGAATTGAGCAAAGAAATGAGTGTCAAGACTGTTATGCAGTCTGTGACTGAGCTGGAAATTGACCTTGAGGCCTTTGATCCTAGCCAGTGTAGAATATTCACTCTCTTATTTAAAACTGGGACCATAATTAACTTTGGTACTTAATAATTTTCTTTAGGACAAGCTTTACCATTACTGATAGTGGGCTAAAAATACTTACTATGCAATGCTTTTTCAAGTTGCTTCGTGACAGTTCTTTTTCATATTGGCTTTAAACTTAGAGGAAAGAAGCTGATCCTTTTATACCTGGACAGAAAACAAGACCTAGGACACACTGCTTGTGCTGGAGACCAAGACTATGTCCAGACTTACTGTAAGAAGCAGAAAAGGATAGAATCATAGAATTTGCTGAGTTGGAAGGGACCCATCAGGATCATCCAGTCTAACTCCTGCCCCTGCTTGACTTCTTAGGGGTCCTGTCTTGCAGAAACGTGGCCTAGCTTGTTACTGTCTCTATGTCCACCTTTCCAGATGATGTGCTAGCTGGTAGGCTCCCTTCGTTGTTCACGTTTGAACATAACTGGATTATAAGAACAGTGTGTTTTTGCTGATGCCATCCGTTCAGATTTCATAACATGCTCTTCCTCTGCAGAGCCCAAGCAAGTCTCAGTGAAACCACTGAGCAATAATTGCAGCTATTGATCATCGTTTGCCAAAGAATCCTGAAGTTCCTTTACTGATCATGGGAGATACTACAATGTTCCTTTCCCCTTCCACTCCAAACCTGCTCTCAAAATAACCAGGTCTCATGAACAGCAGAGAGGTAATTTGCATGGGCAACACATGAGGGGAACTGTAGCTGCTGTTGGGTAATAGAAAAAATAGTCTGATTTCCTTTTTGGTAAATTAAGTGATCAACTAGAGATGAAGAGCCATTGATTTCACATGAGAAAAGAAACTGATTAGCAAAGACCTTTCTCATGCCTGTTTGAGGAAGAGCTAGTGTGTGGGTTCCCCAGATCTCTAGTTAACATGCTCATCCTTTTGACAAATACCTCAAACTCTACCCCCACTGTTAACTTGACATGCATTAATAGCAACAGGGAGATGAGGTCTGGAGATGTACTTCAACTCAGATTTTTGACTTAATTCAAAAACACCACGTAGGGGTTCAAGAAACAGTTAAAACCTTTTGTTAAGAGCTGAATTTTTTCCTCGTGGGTCTTGGTGGCTTGCTCTGTTAATTAAATAGTTCATACAGGTCTTTTCCATCTCCTATAAAATAACCTAAATTTGAAGCAGCTATTTTACAGCTGTGTTCCCAGGAAAGCTGCGCTACTGTCTGAAGCTGTTCAAAAGTGCATTGAAAATAATTTATGATCTTGGTTCCTTTGCAGCTGGAGTGGCTTTTAATATTGCAGAACATACTGATTTATAATCTTAACTGGTAGCTGCAGAGAGAAGGCCATTTATTGCATGGACATGGAGAATGGACCATTGTATTTCCAGCAGACACTACTTCAGGCTGCAACATGACTGTAGTGCAGTCTGCCTCCTGCCATCCATCCCTGTCCCAGTCCACTGATGATTTATACTGATGGATGTTAGAGCATGTTGTACCTTCCTGTGCATTCCTTCCACAGTCCATTGGATTTCTTTCCATTGAAGTCACATTGCAAAGGATTGTCAGAGTACTTGGGTCTCATCCTGTATTGGAATGATATGCCTGTACTTTGACACTGGGAAGTTGGTCTTTACCTCCGTGATACAACAGTAGAAGAACTTACATTTTGACTGCTCATAGTAAATTTCTGCTTATCAAGGCAATGCAGAGGGCATTTTTGACAGCTGTCACTCTGGTACATTTCATTGATAATCAATTTATTAAAGTTTTTTTCCAAGTGTGTAAGGAAGAAAAAGGGAAATCTAGTTAGGAAAAGATGTAAGCAATTATCTCATTGAACTGGTAAGCTTGGCTGCTGAGCTGATGCAGTGGACAGCCTCTGGGAAGGAGTGTCTTAAGCTTTTTAGGATTCAACCAAATTGTAGGATTTCATTGCCCCTTTCAAAATAAAAACAAGAAACCTTCAGCTCCAGGACTGTACATTAGTACTTGGCATGGGCAAATTTCAACTAGCAGTGAAACAAATCACCTTTATATACTTTTATTTGTTTGTTTTGATTTCAAGTGCCTTCTCCTCCCCAGAAAGAATAAAAACAAAAGAGAAGTTATTAATTTTTCTGGCTTCAGGGGTGGTGCTGACATGGGAACCCTTGAACAATATGCAGCTTTTTCTTTGTTATGGGGCTTTTCTAAGCATCTTGTCTGCAGTTCATTGCCAGACAATCTCGGTCTCCCGTTGAGGTGGTTTGTTTAAGGTGTTTATTTCATACTCTTTAATTCATGCCACCTTCCCCACGGTTTTCTGTCATAGAAGATGTTTGTCTTCATTTTTACTAGGCTATTAGGTAGTCTACTGACTGCAGTGGAAAACTTTAGAGCTAGAATAAATTACGGAGGAGTTACAAGGCATTTCTCTGCTTCTCACTGCAAATCAACACCACTCTGTAGAGCAAGGGGTGAGCATACTGACACTGCATTAAGGAATGAATGTTAGAACTTGCTAAAATCCAAACTGAATGGAGAGGGAGATAATTCACATAGCCTTAGAAGATGTATTTAGAGACAGGAATAGGGAATAGAAAAGGCTTATTGGAGAGACAAGGAAAATGCTTTGGAGGAGGGGAGGATTATCGCTGATGGTCTTAATTTCTCTTGTAATCCAACCACCATAATTGCACACCATGTTAGTCCTGAATATAAAAAGATTTCAAAGCAATTTTAGTTAAATATTGTGAACGAATCCTGGCAGGAATGCAGTTATATTGTCCTGATGCTAGTCTGCAGGTGTCTGTTGAACCTGGAGAAGTATTTTGTTGCCACTTGGGTTCTTTTATTAGTTTGTTTAGAAACAGCAAACCAAAGAAGCTCTTCCTCTGAACAAATACCCTTTAACAGGCCACACCTTTTTAAATAAGCCTTCAATGGAAATGTTTTAAAGGGTTTTGTTAAACTTCTGAAACTATTTCTTGAGAAGAGTGAAACAGACTAAAAATAGGAAGCACCTGCTGTTGCAAGTAGTAACATACTTGGAAAGGTGATGTTATCTTTCTGATGTTATGTGCAATTTCACTTATAAGGTCATTATTGAAATATGGAGGTTTTTAAAGTTGAAAGTGCCTTTTTCTATAGACTAATAGTCTTTTGGGGCCAAATTATTTAATGTTCTTTAGAGAATTTTACAAAATTGTGTTTAAAAATAACTCCGAGTAAGTAATAGCATAGCTGAATAAATATTGAGACAAATTAATCAGAGTTTAAATTGTCCTTAAATTCAGCATCAGAACCTTCTTCTACTGTCTCCCTTGTATCATATCCCTTAATTTTGGAAAATGTATGTTGTGCTTTTTGTTTCATACTTGGGTGTGGATCGGAGGAGGAACAGTACAGAATAAAAATAGTATTAAGATTTATTGCTGTAATAATGGGTAATGCTATCAACTCCTAATGGTTAATTAATTGCTGTTTAGTAGTAGCAATGGTAGAATTTAGAAGGTACTATACCATCACTTTAGGAAGTAATTTTCTTTGTCAGCAGCTAACTGTAAAATTAGCAGCTGGATTGTTTAGAAGAATGTGCATCTTTTTTTGAGTTACCCTGAAAGGTGTGCATATATACAGTAGATATTTTAGTATTGTGATCTGAGAAGGCCTTGCTTGAATGTCCTCCTTTCCTCTCTACCTGTTTCTAAGTTCTTCCTGATTCTGATTACTTATAATACATAAGAATAGCAAAATAACTGGTGTTCTGGGAATTCTGAATAATCGATTTTTCAAATGACTACAGACTTGTAAATACGATAAATTTAACACTGTTTGAAACAGGGTTCTTCTACTTTTTGAAGTTACCCTGAGCTAGGAGTGAGGCATTGCTTGTCTGCACTATTACATCAGAAATAAACAACATTTCAAACTCACATGCAAAAATGAGTGAACAGATTTTTTTTTTGTACATGATTCAATGCAAGGAGACATTTTACTGCTTGTAGGAAATTTTCTTTTATCATATCTTTTTTCTTACCTTTACTTAATTAAAACTGATTTCTGACATACCAGTGCATTTATTAGATTGCTTGATCCCTTTAGATGATCTTGAGCAGAAAATGAGCTTTTTCTGCTGAGAAGCCTGCCTGAGCTTGACTTGTGTGAACCTGGAGCACCACTTTCACCTGCAGAAAGTGCAGTGCCCTTCTGTTGCTTTCTATTACATTAAACATTAAGGAAGTACAGACACTTGAGCTACATGAATGTCAGGCAAAACTGTGGAAGCCAAAGAATGGCATGTAATTTTTAGTGAGCTTTTATAGTGAATAGTCTTCCGGTTGTCATAATTGTAAAGACTTTTTTTTTTTAATTATGGTAAGCTAGCTTTGTATTCACTGGTGTGACTATTTGATTAATAATTCTATATTCAAATTCTATATGATGGCAATGATAGTATAAGAATTTGAAGGAATTGGTAACTTACTGTATTTCTTATGTGTTCAGCCCAGGAAATTTTTTTGTTTTGGTTTGGGTGGGGTTTTTTTGTGGGGAGGAGGAGGGGTGTTTGGTTTTTTCTTTTGTTTTTTGGGGAGCTTTTTGTTGTTGTGGGGGTTTTTTGTTTGCTTGTTTGGGGGGGTTGGGGTTTTTTTGTTTGTTTTGTTGGATGCTGCATGATTTTGATTGGGATAATAGAGTAAAACTAGAATGTGTAAGAACATACTATGGTCTTAGAACATCTTTGATTATTAAGCTCATGTATTTCCTTAAATCTCTGCTTAATGTCAATATTGCTAAGCTTATATAAATCAATTTTTTATTTTATTTATTTTTATTTATTTTCTATTTTAAACTGACCATTCACCTTTTGGTTTTATTTTTTCCCTTGCTTTAAGTTTTGTTTCTCAGACATTAAGGCTTAGCTCAGTCTGATTTGTGTTTTCTCTACGTCAGAGCTCTAGAAATAGAAAAAACTTTCTCAGTGCCTTTCCATAACAGTGACTGGAAAGAAATGGCTACAGAGGAGTGATGCAGTTGGTATTTAAGCGGTAGATGATGTTGTAGGTTCCAAACTGGGTGTTTTAGTGGTACTGAGTGGCAATAAAGGCGGGGGCTGCTGCATGGCCCTTCTATGAGGGTGAACCATCGAACCTGGCGTGTTCAACAGGGAAGCCGAAGGTGTGTGTGCGCCCCACCTCTCATGGCAAGTGTCCCACTTTGGTTTCCTCTCAGTCACTTGGTCTGACTGACTGCTCTGGCGTCCCCTGAGAGGAAGAGATTTTTGATATTGTTGCTGTTATAGTGCCTCCCTATCACCCTTTCCATCACCACTGGCGCAGAGCACCCGAGGGGCTACGGGCCCACCAGAAATGGTGGGGGAACACCGCGGCTGCCGCCAGTGCCTTGTGAGGAGAACACAGACGGTGAGAAGCGGTTCAAAACTCATCAAGTCAGGGGAGGTGAAACACCGTCCACCAGGGAAGTAGAGGCAGGCTGAGGCTGTGGCATCAACCCTCAGTGGTAGAAAATGCACTAAAAACCTGGAAGTTTTCTTACCAGTAAATTTGCACAGCATATCCCGGGACAGAAAATACCTTCTCTCATCCCTCTGCAAGCCTCAGTTCATGGGTGGTTGCGTGAGGGTAAATCCTCGGCTTTATCTTTGGGCTGTATGGGTTCAGACCAGTCAGGTGAGAGAGCACATGGCAGGATCCACTTTCAGTGGAGCTGTGAGGCTTCACCTATTCCCTGCTCTGCAAAATCCTCTCTTAAGAGCTGGACTGAGATAGCCAGATGTCATTCAGTGGAGGGCACCAAACCCCTTGCTACACTTGGCTTCCCAGTGGCTGGAGGTACTGGAACCAATTCACTAACTTCATTGTATGAAATAATCTATTTCACCTTCTTAGTTCTCAAGATAATTTGAAATTCTCTTTCAAAAACAGATATCAAAGGTACAGAACTGCAGAGGTTCTGCTCTGCCGTCAATACTTAAGGGCAAAGAAAATAGTCTTGTTGCTCAAGGTTGATGGTTAACAGCACTTAAAAATTTTCTCATATGCTAGTCCCTGTTATCCCAATAACTGAGTCTTAGATTTCCAAAAGTTGGTGTTTGGGGAAAGCTATTTTATTTAAGTTTACTGACAGTTTGTTTGCAGAGAAATAGATTTTTCATCTCAGAGTATTAGGTTCACATTTGTGCTCTATTTTCAGTGATGATATCTTCCTGTTAGAGAGAGGGACACCCCCCACACCACACCCTCACTCCCTTTGGGAAATATAGTCATATGTGATATGTGTTTTTGTGTGTTTCCTGTTCCCTGCAGGTTAGGCTTGTTGCTGGATGTTTCATGTGTAGCTCCAGTGACAAATCTGGAGTTGTTCATAGTCTTGGATGAGGCATATTGGTGGTGAAATTATTCCCGATGAAATAAAATAATTAAATTGTGTAAGATGCAGTATGTCTAAATGAATTTTGGAAAAAGACATTTCAGGAACTAATGGTTATGTGAGCACCTGGCATTCTAACACATCTGGTTCCTGTCCGTGCTCCACCTGGCATGGTTGCTGTCTTCTGGAGCTTCTTTTGAGTAACGGTAGGTAATTATGCCATTTCCTTCTTCATTACAAGAAATGGCTTAGTTTTGTGCACTCCCTTTTCCTATCAGCAGAAAGTGAAGATTAAGAATCCCGTATCTTATAAGACTGCAAAGTAGTAGCCCAGAAGATGAGCTGCTTACAGTAATTTTAGTGACTCACAGGAAAAATACGTTTTGTTTCCTTCTCATACAATCCTCCCTTAAAATAAATCAAAAAATCCCTCAACCACTGTTTGCAGAGGAGCGAAGACACAGTATATGACTGAAAGTAAAAAGCTTTCCTTTTTCATTCCTGGTAAAGATGAAGAGGTTGAGCTGGTAAAATACTAGCTGTGCTGCTAATAGCAGTTCATTTTAGTGTTTCCAGCCAAAATTAGAGGTGGCCTGTTTCCAGTGACACTTGGAAATTTAGTGCTGTGTTGATAGTCTGAAATGGAGATCCTCTGACATTGCAAATGAAGTATGTGCCACTGCAGTTCAGTTGTGGTTTAGCTGGTCATGGAGTTGGGATATAATCATATTATTTTAACTCCTGGAGATCATTACTACTTTGGGAAATAAAACCCTCAAGCATCAGAACTGTCAAGATATATATACATTGAAGTTTTATTTAAAGTAATACTAGGTTTTATTTCTTTTTGAATGTTTAGCCAGGTTTTCATTATTAAAACTAGATGAGAACAAGAGTTTGAGTATTTGAGTAATATTAATATGAGGGCTAAACACAAACCTATAAATTTTCATTTTTCTTAGTAGGAAAACTAGCCGTTTTGAAATAACTGCTTCCTTTATGCTAAACTGTTTATCCTAAAATATAGTCTTAAGCATGTACTCACCTCACACTGAAAAAGCAGAGCCTTGTGGTTTACGTAAAGCTTGTTCTTCTACTACTAGTTACCAAGTTTTGCCCCAAAAAGTCCAAACTTCCCCATGGATTTGCCCAAACCAGGCCTGGGTTCTCATAGAAACCCACAGAATTCAACCCTCAATCAATCAATAATCAACACTAAAAATTTATTTCCTCAAAATTTTGGCAAAATGCTAAATGCAGGATGAATGCTCCTCATTCTTCTTTTTTTTTTTTTTGGTCGCTTCCAGATGTACTGGGTAATGATGTGTATGACCTTAGAGAGGGGAGAAATGTGTGAATGCTGGAAATGGAGGTTTTTGACTGAATACCTAAAAATTCTGCATGCAGGGCTGGGTCTGCGTTGGAAAGCACCTTCCACCCCTTTTCCTCTGTTCTCTCCAGTCTGGCAGCGCAGGGAATGACAAACGCTTTCCCCCGGCAGGTAGCCCAGTACCAGGTCACCTCCAGGGGGTCACAGCCGCGCAGGCAGAAGGGTTTTGTTGGCATCAGGAGTCATCTGGGAGGGCAGTACAACTCCACCAGCCAGAGAAGTCCTTTTCATCTGCTCCTGCTATGTCCTGGTTGGGGGGCTCTTCCTATATAGCCGTGCTGTTCCTGCTGGTACTGAGAGCCCTGAGCATGGTCAGGGCCTACAAAAGTGATTAAAGAGACCATTGTGCTGGTGTGTGCGTTTGGGGGCAGTGCTGCAGGTCATGAAAGTGATTTGGTCATTGTTTCAGTATAGAATGATATCCTTAAATCATGAATTAAGTTTTCTTTTAATTGATTTTGGGGACCTTCCCTGATCTGGGTGAATGCCTTTCCACAGTACATGAGTTTTTAAAACTCTCAGCCAAAAGAGACATCATAGTGTGGTGAGGAATGAAAATGCTCATTTAATTACTGAAATGGGATAATTTTAGAGATTACTAATGATAAATGTTATGTCCTGTGTGTTTGACTGTTAAGTGCATGTGGACCTTTTATTTACTCTCCAGTGGCATATCATGAGGTTATTTGACTTGAATTAAATGTTGTTAAGTTCTGTGAAAATGGCATTCTAATTTTTCTCTATGTCAAGCTTCATTAAGTATATTTGCACTTAGAAATTGCAAGCAAGATGTTAACATTTCAAATGCTTAAAAACTGAACATTTAAAAGTAAAATTAAATAGCAGCAGTCTTGGAGGTTTTTTCCCTCCTCCAAGGGACCTTTCCAGCACTGCTTATTTCCTGTTGATTTGATTCATTAATATTTTGCCTATCAAATAAATGCATTAATGATTGCATTTGGTTGCAGCAATAATTGTGTGTTTCAAATAAAAACTAATTAGCATAATAAGTGGAAAAGCATCATGGCACATGAAGTGTGCTTTGCAGTTCATTACATCTGAAAGATCACAAAGACATCTTTTTGGCATTTGTTGCTTTTCAGCCAGTTACCAGCAATTATGTTCTGTTTGAACAGAAACTAAGTAGCTGATTTCTAGCATTACTCCTTTTATGCTAAGACACGAGCTACTGAGATTGAGAGTGTCTTCAATCACAGTGCACAATAACATTTTCTGAAAGCGTTAGGGTTATACCCTCGCACACAGCTCTCTGTCTTGTAGTTGCTGCTGGAGATTTGGTTGGGTTTTCAGAGGAGAAGGTCATAGCGGGAGATGCTTAAAAATGGGTTGATTGGCTGTCATTCCTTTTGCCAGAGACAACTGCAGACTGTGGGTGCCAGCCTGTTGTTCAGGTGTGCCGGAGGTCTGAGAGAGCCCTCATGGGCTGGACTGTATCTCCAGTCAGCACCACTTTTTAAAGAGACCAGGAGAGCCCACAGCTAGAATGTTTTATACTACTCAGCTTCAGCTAATGCAAATTATTTTGGGGACAGAGAAATGGAAAGTTTTCTCAATTTCTGGTAAGGGAAAACTCTTCTTAAGGCAGTAGATTATCTGTAATAAGGATTTCAAGAGTAGCAAAGTAAGATATGTTCAAAAAACAGATAAAGACGACTAAGTTGATCTAGTATTTGGTTTAAGAACTTTAGTTCTTATTTGTGTGTTATTTGTATATAATATATGGTACTGGAAAGTTATGCACACTCTCATTTTTCACTTTAATTGCCTATAAAGACAGCATGACAGATCCAAAGGTTGCTTTCAGCAACTGAGGATCACTGTGGTCACTTATTATTGGGCAATAATTAACTTAATTGCAGAAATTAGAAGATTTAAAGACTCAGGATCCTTGATTGGACTCCACACATTTTTTCTCTTTTCTATTGTCCATATCTGAAATAATCTTTTCTTGCATATGGTGATATCACAATTAATTTTTTTTCAATGAAAGATATTTTTCAGGTTTGCAAGTCCTTTTATTTCTTTACTTGGCTATTTGGTTTTTAAATTAAAAATGGAAAATGTCAAGCGATCATCTCAATTATGTTGCTAAAATACTTTTAGTAATTGTGCATTAAATTGGTACGTGCAAAGCTGTAATCAGAACCCTGTTTGGCTGGACAAGATAAGAGATGGCCATTCCTTTTAGAAGTTAACAGTCTGAATTAAATAGTGGCAGCTTGCAAGGATAAAATAGGATTC
The DNA here is from genome assembly GCA_013397775.1 of Eulacestoma nigropectus. Taxonomy (NCBI): domain Eukaryota; kingdom Metazoa; phylum Chordata; class Aves; order Passeriformes; genus Eulacestoma; species Eulacestoma nigropectus. The sequence goes on from VZTE01002103.1 coordinate 311,058, forward strand.
CTCCAAAACAGTGTTATATAAAAAGTTCTCTTCTGCTGTAAGATCAAAGCACAGGTTTGTTTCTGTGTAGGTTATCTGAAATACCATATACTATCACCCAGCAACATACCATTTTCTCATATGACAAAGCTCTGAGTTCTTGTGTCTCTGAGAGGTTGTGTTAAAAATTGGAATTTCATTTTTGTTAGTCTGAGTTAGTGAATGGATGCTGTTGGTTGTGGTGTTCTTGGAGGTTTTCGTGCTTTAGTTTTCAACAATTTTCTGCTTTTGAACTTCTCTGACCCCCTTTTTTATATGGTCCCTCTTGTAGTCATTTCCTCTGATTGCATCTTAGAGGTTCTGCATTCATTAACACTCAGTGAAGCTAAAATGCTGGAGTGCTGTCCCTGTGTTCATGGTGTCTTTCCAGTGAAGAGGGAGTTTTTACAAATTATCATTTTCCTTGGGAACTCCACAAGGACTGCCTCACTTCCCTGGGAGGTACACCAACATGAAGAGACCAGTGTGTGCTAATCCAGGGTGTTAAGTCAGCAGCTGCTGCTCTGCCTTCCAGCTGCCTGTGTGTGCATTCCCAATTTATACTTGTTGGGTTTTTTTACTGAGGCAGCCTCCATTTAAATAAACCTTCTGTTTGAAATTTCCTTTTGCTAACCACTTGTCTACATGCGTAATTTGTAATTTGCAGTAATTAAGATTAATGATAACCTTTTTGTGCTTGAAGGCTTTAGGAGAACTCCACAGTTAGTTCAGCTTTTGGGCTGTGACTTCTGATGCTTTACCTTGTCTTTGGACTGCGTTATTCTCGTGCTGTAATGCAGCAATTGCAGTCACTCAGTTGCTGTGTGGGAAGTCCAGAGGCCTGGCTTGAGCAGCAGCAGAGTGCCAGCCTGACAGAGCTGTTTCCCAGCAGGCCAAAAATTCTGCAGTTTCATGACCTTCTTGTAATACTTATGTGACCTGTGTCTTTAAGGGTTTGTTTTTTCATGGCTTCATGCACTTAAGTACAATTTGATGGGGGAAATAAACCTTTAACTGAGAAATTTTTGCGACTCTGGGATAGACCAAGCAGGCAGAATTTTGTACTAAAACATATTCTGGAGCCTCTAGCGTTCCCTGAAACTGTGAAAGTTGACATAAGTACAGTGTTTTCTTGTTTGTACTTGCCTGAATGTAGCTTTCTTAGTCATCTATTTAGAGAGCTAAGTCATCTATGAAAGCTTATTGTGGAAATATGGATGTTTGGTATCTGACCTGTTTCACACATTTTGTTAAGTGTCAAAAATGGGGACAACTCTTAATTAGGATTAAAAGAAAAATGTGTTTATTGGGTGGCCCACAAACACCTTAATATTATATTTCAAAATTAAAAGAAAATAACCCGGGAACGCAGTGATGAGAGACCCTTAGTAGCCAGCACGGCTATGGATCCCAACCCGAGAAAGACCCTCAGTGCTGGGCCTCCGTTGGTTTTGCTCCAGGAGAAAAATAGTTTGTAAAGCAGGCCTACAAAACCCAGCACCGGGCTTTGCCTAGGCTAGTCCCAAGCTGGGGCAGCACCCCAGCAAGCACTGAGCAGGCACAGGGCAGGCACAGTGTAGGCAAGAAGCGAGCGCTGGGGCTCGTGTTTCAGGCTTTATAGTCTCTTGTCTCCACCCCTCTCCGCCCCTCTCCGCCATTGTCCGGCCTCTTAGGTCGGAGGTGATTGGTCGAGTCAAGGGGTGATGTAAGGTCTTTCCTCCAATGGCTCGTCTTTTGCTAGGGGGCAGTCTCTGGGTGACGTCACCTGGGGTTTTCGGCGGGAAATCTTCTCATTAAAATTCATCGTTGTCATGGTGTCCAGTGACAAGGTGCTAAGAATAGTCCTTTGGCTGTGGGGGTAGGGTCTATCTCTTTAGAATGAAGCCTGTCCTCAGAAATGATTTCAACAATTATCCAGGATCTTTTCACAAATCTTAAACTTCTGAAACTTGTTTAGAACTCAGATACAACAGTTAACATTAAAACATTCAAATATGAACTCTTATAACTTTTTAAAATAAACCAATAACTTTATTAACTCCCAATTCATTAACTTTTTATTTTAATAATCGGGCACTTCATTAATGCAAAAGCCAACTTTACCAATTTCATGTTTGACAGTTAAGTCCCTCTCTGTGGCATTTAACACCTTGATCTTGGAAAGAACTTAAACTTGTGCTTAAATATTAAAGATGTTCTTGAATTCTAGATATAAAACTCTTGCAGAATCGTATTTATCCTCCAATGTTCTGTCTTTGAAGTGAAGAGCATAATCTCTTTTTGAAGATGAGATTTTTTTTTTTCTATTAAAGATATAATTAAGGGACTGTGTTAATATCTGTAAAATCACAGTTGTCTGTGATTTTTTTTTCATTTTATTTATAAGAAGACCCGAATCACGCTGCATTTGGAATTGATACTGTGAAGTTCATAATGGTTTCCTTGTCATGGAGGTTTTAGATGGGGAGCAATTTCCAGTAACATTGAATTTATCTATTTCTGGCTTTTTAAGCTACGTCCACATAGGAACAATTGCAGACTTTTGACGAAGCCAACAGAAATATTTGCCTTGGCATCATTAGTGAAGCGAGCTAGTTTCAAGGGAAGTGTAGGTTTTAATTAACTAGCTGAGCTGACTTAGATCAGCCAGTTTCAAGGCCAAGTGAAATACAAGACAGGCACTCTGCAAACCTGCTGGTGGGTGAGCGGAATGTGTGTATGGATGTTCTGGCAAAGTCAGGTTTGAGTCTGGGGGACCTCTGTGTTGGCAGTTTACCCCAGTGTGATCTTGCACAAAAAGGTGAGATTATCATAAACATCTCCAAGTGACTTGGGAGAGAGATCCTATTGTAAGTCCTTGGTCCTTGCAAATGTGTACTTTAATGCTTTTGAAATACTTTGCAGGGCCATCATTCTCATAACATTAAAGGCATTTTGTTACTCTTGTAGAGATTAAATAGAAATGGAAATAACACCCTTGGGTTGGCAAGGGAAGTTTTGCCTTTTTTGCTTTTCTTGTAACTATTTAGTCTAAGATTGGTATGGCTTACAGAAGATATGTTTTTCAAACCTAAGTCTTTTTAAGATATGGACATCTCTAAATCCTTCCCTCCAAAAAGTAAATCTGCAACATCAGTGAAATGTCTTGCACTTCTCACCTCACCAGAGGCTCACTGGAGCTCACTGAGAGACCTCATTTGTTAGGCTGAAATTTACTCCCTAATGATCGACAACACGCAATTAGCATAGCACCCCCTGTGACGAAGATGGATAAAAGGATAATTATCGGCCATAAAGAAGCTACTCGGGTTGCTGCTCTGTGAAATCTGTTGGAGGATTACAGCTACCAAAAAATTTTGACAATCCAGTCACTGCATTTGTAAGTGAGCAGGGGATTCCTATGTCCTTCTTTAGGCACCTAGACTTCTGTCAATCTTGACCTCAACCTCTGCTTGTTAAATGGTGGTAGGGTGGGGTAAAAACAGGACTGGCCAGTGCATATTCAAGATGCTGAAGAGCAGTGTAATTTTTATGTCATTATTTTTTTTCTGAGACTATCTTTACCACTTTGCTAGTGGTAGTGTCCTTTCCTGGTCCCCCTAAGAAGAAAGCTTGTGGTTGTAAAATAATGCCACTGGAATTTGCTAGCATTTTGTAAGGTGAAAAGTGATCTTTCACAGTGATTTAAAATCAGGGCTCTTATGAAAGTGAAGTTGCTTCTGATAACTTTCTTGTATATTGTAGGGTAAAAAAGTATTGCTCTATTATATATGATGAAGATGTGGCATGCATTTTTGTGCAGAAATATTAACGTAGAACCAAGTTATATAATTGAAGATTGTGCTTTTACAGGATGTGTATGCCTTTTTTTATTACTTGCTCTCTTTAAAATACTTTGCCAGGTTAGGATTTTGCAGTGCTTTCAAGCTGCAAGTTGTTTCTGTGTAGTGAGGTGATTTAGTAATTGTAGCATGCTTCAGTAGTCAGTGATTTATTTTGTTAGAACATACTCCACAGAAAATGCCTGGTTTTGTGTGGACAGTTCAAAGATGATGCAGTGGAATTTATGGTCTCTCAGCCTTAATTATGCACTCATACTACTTGTCTGGTTGTCCAGTATGAAACAGGTTGTGGATGTGAGAAATTGGAGTGGTCTAATCCTGTAGATGAATGAGTAACTCTCTCTTATGGATGTTAGCATCCACACTTCAGTCTTTTAATAGTGAGGTGGTGGGATGCAGAACAAAATTCTGGGGTAGTTCGTAGAGGATAAAAATTTTATTTTAATAACATTTCATTAAAGAAAAAAGGAGAGTTTTCAAAATGTAGCACCATAGTAAATGAGGAGGACATAGCTAAAAAAACACTCACAGCATTACAGAAAGTAATCCTTCCCCGTGTGGAATGAAATCAGTGGCACAATGTTTATAAGAAGAGTCAAGTAATGAAGGCAGCTAATGTACAGCAGGTGGCAGTTTGTTCTACTGGATTTAAAGTGTTACTGCAAAACCAGTGAAGTAGTGAGCCTTGGATAGCCGTTGTTAATTCAAGAAGTGAGGGTAACTAGTTAATGTTAATCAGCCAGTTCTGGAGTCATTTTTGTGTGTGTGCTGGATATTTTTCTTACAAGAAAGGGAACTCAGATCAGCCTTAGGTTATATTGCTTAAATATTTTCAAGAAAAAATTTGTCATCTGTGAGTGTTTAATCCATTATAGATGTGTGTTTGGAAACTATTTAGGCTACTTTTGGCTTTGACCAGTCTCTGAGAGTTTGAAGAAACATTGACTAAACATGTAACGTTATATAGGGCCATTTTTGTGAGATTGACAACACATTTTTGTCTCCCCTGCTCCTTGTTCCCAAATCAGATTAAGTGAGAGCATTAGCTGATGCATAACATCCTGGTCAGTGGGGCAGCATGTGTGGTATTAGAAAATATCACTAGTGCCTGTATGAATGTGCTTAGGCATGAGAAAAGCAGAGTGCTGGAAGACCAGGCTTGAAGGTTCAGCATCAGCTGCTTAATCTCACTGTAGCTGTACTTGCTATTCCTTAAAAAAGAAAGAAAAAAATACTAATTACTGTCCTTTTTTTGTATCAAGTCCGAGAGGGTTGTGATCTTTTTGTAGTTGTTAACAATGTATATTCACTCTGTGCTCAAAAGTGTGCTAACTAAAATCAGGAATGTAAGCAGAGACTGCCTACATTGGAAGTAAAATACAATAAAGGGGGGGGTCAGGCAGGGGCAGAAGAGAAGAGGGCTGTCCAGGGAATGAATTGCATCTATGTTTAGTCCTGTGGTACAAGAGTGAACAAATGGTTACAGACATCTCCATGTAAGTTTTAACTTGTTCTTATGTTGGGACATTTTGAGAGGGGAGCATAACAGTGAGAGCAGGAGAGAGCGATGGAGTGCAGGATGTATAGGAAGAACTGGAGTTAGGAAGGGGCAGGAGAGAGGAAAGGCACTGTCTGAGGCTGGGGAGAGGAAGAGGGAAAGGAGGCAGAAAGGAATGGACTGGTGGCATTTTTAGACAGTGAGAAAATAGCTGGCAATGGTGGGCCAAATGTGCATGTGCCTGGATAGCACAGCCATGCAGGTTTTAGGTGGATGCATAGGAGCTGCCAGTGTGGCCCTCATGCCCCCCACTTGGGGAAGGACTGTGCCAGGGCCCTGTGGCTGCTGCCACCTGTGGCACAGCTGGTCTGGTTTCTCATCTTTTCTGCTCTTCTCTGAGGGCCTTGCTGTGGCCGCAGAACAAGTTTCTGTGGGTTTTTTTTATATTATAGCTGAGGAAGAGCAGTAATACCCAGCAGTGTTCTGTGTAGCTCCTGCTGCAGTGCAGAAGTGATTGCAGCATTTTTGTGACTGGCAACCCAGCAGCTGGTTGCAAGAGGAATAAAAATGTGTCAAGCATTTTGGGTGCTAAATTCATACAAGACTTTTTACCATGTCTTGGATTATTTTGTGAAATTGGTATATACAGCATAATTGACTTGAAAAGCATGTGAAGTCTGATATGTGGAGGGGGATGGGATAGATAGATTGAACATAATCTGCATTGCATTCCTCGTGTGTCAGGCAGCACCTACTGAGAGACAGGAGTCTGCTTTCTCCAGGTGCCAGCAGGCAAATTGCTCTGTGCTTTGATAACACACTCCTGCAAAAGTTATGGGGCTTTTGGTTTTTGTCTTTGTATTTTCATCTTCAGCTGGTGTTATGGTGAGCCGCTGGCGAGCTGCGAAAGGGTGGTGGACTCTCCATTAGAGCCTTTTCTTGTCCTCTCCCACAGATAATGTGCAGCACTCTGATGTAAACCAGCCCCAATTTTGTCTCCTTCAGTCACAGAAACTGTTGTTTATAGGTGGAGACTAATCCCATTTAAGAACTGGATTAGCAAAGACATAGTCATTTAACCACAGATGCCTGAACTTGGGTTGTGGCAGTTCTCAGATAGTCCTGGCTGGGATTAATGCCCTGGAGACATTCTGGATTGAGACAGTTTCATGGCAGGCCACGCACCACCGAGGTGTAAATCTAAGAGAGCTCACCGTGACAGTAGTTGCATGCTTGGCCTGCTCTATGATGGTGGGTTTATAGAAACAAAGGCAAGTAAAAGATCTTTGTGTGTTGTGTGAACCTGACTTCCTCAGAGAAGTGAATGAGACAGCATGGAGGATAGCTGATGCTTTGCTGTCTTTGGTTAGCTTCATGTGGAGTGTGATGTGCTGGCAATTACCGCAGAATTTCCTCAGGCACCAGCAAGATCTGTTCCTCTTAAGAATAACAGGCTTGGGGTTGCTGATTGGATTGGCACTTGTACTGTTATCTGTCTTCTCTGAACTTTCTTAGAGCTATTTATCTCTTTAGGGACATATTGATAAAGGCATGTTAGCAAATCCTGCAGCCTAAGGTGTGCAAGAGCAAACATAAGGAGAAAGATTAGGATCGGTTTGAGCTTTGAGAGGCAGACAGGGGATTCCCTTCTCCCTGAATAAAGACATTATCTGCTTCAGCTGTGGCGTGACAAATGCATCAACCCTCGAGCACAGTCCCTATTCAGTTCAGTTAAAAATCTTCCTTAAGGCACTGCAGCAGAGACAGATTTCAAAATAATTGTATCATGTTTTAAACCCCACAAAAACCACCAAAAGCTACTGATCAAGTCAAACTAATGTGCTTATCAAGATAATGAGTTTTTAAACGTTAACAATGCTTAAAGCTGTAGGAGGAAGCAAGAACAATCCAAAATATGGGGTTTGCTTGGAGTGCCCCACGCCCTCCTCCCCTCGCCAAACACAAAGTAGATGGTTCTCAGAAATAAAAGATGGACAGCAGCAGTGCTGTGGGGAGCCATTTGGTAAAGGCAGTTTTTATTCTTGATAGTTAAAATGCAGAAGTAACACCCAGAATTGCTTTTAAAATAATGCATAAAACATGTTGTTAATGGCTGTGTGGTAATCTGAACAGGCAGGATGCACACTTTCCATCGGGAACTTTTGAAGACTGTTTGTGCTCAGCTCCTAAAGGTGCCTCTCAACTATGCAGGGCAAAGTTATATTTGAAACTTTAATATAATCCTGGGGTTTGGTATAAGAAAACTGTCTAAACTGTGGACATACTCCCTTGCCTTTGTTTTTAGAAATTTAAACCAAAATTCCTTTGTTAGATAAAAGCACAATTTAACTGCAAAGGACAATGGAAACAGTGATTGAAAACATATTTTTTCATTTGAGTGAGAAAGTTAGCACTCGAGGGAATTTGGATGTGTATGCTTCAGGGCTTTTGGTGGGCAATGCTCTGCTTGGCAAGCATTTTGCTTTAAGAGCATTTTTGTATGACTTTTCTGATTCAGAGCTTCAGAAAATAAGCTGTAGAGAAGGGAGAGAACAAAACTCAGAGATGCAGAAGAAAAGTCTCAAGGCCCAGAAGAGATCTAATCACTCTTGGAACATCTTACAATGTGTCAACCATATTTAGAAATAGCTACATTAAAAAAGAAGAAAGCTTGATCCATTTAACACTATAAATCATGGAAAGCAGTGAAAACTAATATTTATGAGGGGGATTGTGAAAGCTTGTGTGACAATTGGAAATTACATCACTGTTGATGTTTCAAATTCTTGTGTAAAGTAATGCAATACTGTGTTTATGAATGAATGAGCAAGTGGTTGAGCTGTGCTGTGTACTCTATGGATAAACTGGGTTGAGCTATTTCGTATCTCTTGTGTCCGCTTACGTTACTTTGCAGCATTCAGTCCCCTAATTTCAGTGTAAATACAGAAAGCTTAATTCTGTGTATGTATTTTTTTATTCCAGATACAGACCCACGTGTATTAGAGAAACAAGAACTTCAGCAGCCAACCTATGTTGCTCTAAGTTATATTAACAGGTAAGTGTGGTTATTTTTCAGGTACAACTGATCTTGGTTTGCACAATATATGTTCTACTAAAACAGCATGCTTATGGATGCGCTCTGTTTTGCTTCATGGGATATGACACTATCCTAACACCCGTTTTGGAAAAACAGTTGAATTACAATTTAACTAAATTTTTAATCACTTCTGCATAGGGCACAAGCAGCCCTTCAGCTGCTCAAATACTTAGGGAATGAGGTTTTAGCTTTTTATGTTTTAGCTAAATCTCGTGCAAAACAAGATAATTTGTCTTGCTTAGTTTTCTATTTTATTGTACTTCTCACAAGTGAGTGGAGAAAGATTTCACTTTTGATTGAAAAAAGTTCTGTCTGATAATAGTTCAATATATAAGCACATTTCTTACAGAACTTCAAAATTTTTTCAACCACAATATATATCTTTTGAAATCTTGCTTACCAACCCTGTATAACCTAAAACTTGAAGGCAATTAAGAAATTAAACCATTTTTAAAGTACTTTCTAAGTAACAGAGCCTGAGCTTTTGAGTTATTGACTGATGGCGGTACCGAAACCTCCAGGGTACTCTGGCATGGAGGAATGGAAGGGCTGCTGGTGTCTCAGGCTGTGCTTTGGTAAAAAGCAGCCTGAGAGCTGATTGATATTTTCCCGCTCACCTAAGCGCTTCGAAGAGTTCAGTGGAGGTACCCCAGATTACTTTTCCTCTGGGAGGACAGTGACCCATGGAGCTTGCTCCTTGGAAGGGAAAGATGGCGAGGTTTTGTGCAGTTGCAGTGCCCTCTTTTCAGGATGTTTGCCAGGCTGGCTTCTCATCCTAAATGAACACTGTACAAGCAGTGTAATTCTTCATTTAAAACCCTTTTTCCTGTTCTAGGTAAATCAACGTGCTGCTGTTCTGAGATTTTTTTTGCCTTCTTTTACATCACAGTGGGTTTTTTGATCAGGTATACTGAGGTTTAAAGTTCCAGTTGGTTGTGTTTTAGAAATGCATTCCTTGGAAAATATTCATTATGGGATTATTGTTTTTTATACATGGAATGCCAGTTTGCTTTTTTTATTGTTGCTGTCTAGAGGATGAGATACATACTCGTAACCCTGTAAGCCTGGAAGATTAACCCAAGATTTAGTTCAGGATAGACTAAGTTGATTCAAACCCTCTCATGGGTCATGCAAAATTTTTCTTTCTAATTCTACTTCATTTTAAAATGGGAAAAAGCAAAACAAAAGCAAAAACCAACAAACTTTTAAAAACACAGAATCCACTGTTTGAGTTTCTATAATGTTTGCTGTAGCAAAAAAGTGTCAGTGGGCCTGTGGGGGAAGAATACTTTGAAGTATGAAAGTAAGAAGTGGTGTTCACTTCGTGAAGTGACTACATTTTCTCCACTACATGAGACTATGATGATTAAGAATAGCCAGTATTGACATGATTTCCTACTTGGCAAGTAACTCTTGTTCTTCCTGGAGACAGTCCGACTCTTTAAAGCATATTTTGAAATTAGCCATGACCCTTTTTAACAGTTAGTTCTGTTGATCTCATTTAATGTATAAAACTTTATTATTTCCAATATGTAGGCTTGGTATGCTGTTGTGCTTGTTGGTGTGTTTCCCTCTTTCCATCATGTACTTGGGCGTTTTCTCTTTTTGCTTCTGTGGTTATTTTACTTAATGTGAGCGAGGGGAAAGGTTTTGGGGTTTTTTTCCAAGTAAGGAAAAGCTATTTTAAGTCCACATACTTGACCATGGGACTTGTTTTAAGACAATAGGACTCGATCGTCCAGTTTGGAATCAGACTACTTTTAAAGTCGTTTGAAAATGATACCTCATCTAGATTTCATTATTTTGTTACCCTTTAAACTGAGTTCTGTGTGACTGAGACAGTTTTAGTTAGTACATGTTTTGTGCAAGCTTTCTTACCCTGTCATTTCTGAAAAATAATTCTGGATAACTGAACTGTGTTGTTTGTATAGTAAAACTGAATCTGAACTGACTTGTGCTTGAACCAGCTGCTATTTAGTTGCTCTTTCAAGTGTGTTTTAATTTTTTCCAAAGTGCTAGTATCTTTCATTGAACCACCTGCTGTATGCAACTCAAGCTCTTGAGGGAGCAGCAATATCCATTACAATTACACTACAAGACATGCCTTTCTATTTCCCACTACATATGCCAGAGCTGAGTTCTGCTTTGTTGTCCCAGGCTATGAACTCAGATTTTGTAGCCTAATGCATGTCATAAACATGTTGCATACTGTTAGATATCAAACACCAGATACTGCTGCACTTTTTTTAAACCCATGCTTTTATGGCTTCCAAGTGGAACTGAACTTAGCTCAGTTCCTGCTGTGAGTTACAGACCTTAAAACAATCTTCCTCTGCAAGTTTGTATATTTAATATGTTCTGTGTGGGCCATACGGTCTCATGGAGCCTGGGAAAATAGGGACATCTGATTCTCAGGGACTGCCAAAATTGTATGATAAGATGTACACTAAATATATGTTGTGGTAGAAAGATTAAATGGGTGTGCTTTATGCTCTGCCCATTGCCCTGTTGTATGGTGGCTATTATGAGCTAAAACAAAGCATAAATCTGGGTTGTCTGGCTTGATAGCTGGGAGGATAAAGTATCAGTAAAGCAGATAGCAGCGAGGGAAGGGTACTGGAGTCTCTGTTTACAACTTGAAACATAGTCTTGTTTCCATTTCCCTTCTATCCCTGGTTATTTTCTCAGGCATATTATTATGGCAATACTGTTTGAGCTCTGAAGTTCTGAGACAGCCCTCAGATTGTGGATGTCTAAATCTGTAAGACTCCCATCTCTTTCTCTGCTGGAGATTTACTGCCATTACAGCTTTCAGTAACTACACACAGATGCTGCTTCCATAGTGTGTGATCCTCATGTAGACAGATAACGTTCCTTTTAAAACTGGTGGACAAAATATAAATTATGGGTCATAATGGTTTGTTACTGCTACATCAAACACTTCCATCAGACACTGACTGAATTGCCACAAATCCCTTTCTCAGACAAAGTTTAGTGTAGCCTTAGTGCAGTCCCCAGTATTGATGGCTGTTCCCTGCTTTCTTCTGGTTTGGTTTCTTAGAAGTCAGAATTGGAATCAATAAAAGACACACTACAGCCAAAGCAGATGCAATTAATCTGTTTCCGTCCTATAAATACAGGAGAGGTTTGTCTGCAAGTAGTTCAATGGGGCTACTACAGGAATGGAATACGGGCTGTGATCTGTCAGGTGTAGTTGCAAATGAGCACTTGGGCCAACACCCTCCAGTACTTTCTAGAGGTATTTCCTTTGTAGATGGGTCAAGACACCCTTATATTTTGTATTGCATTGAAATGCAGTGGTTAGCCCCAGTGGCTAATATTGCTTATACTGGTACTTAGATGCAGGTTTTATAGCTTTAAGTTAATAAACATGACTATGAATTTTGCTTGGTGTTTATTGGAATCTGCATAGCGTTGTTTGTGCCTCTGAGTGTGTTAGTCTGGGTCTTTAGAGGTGATGGCTCTCAAGGTTTCTGTATTACCTGGCATTGCAGCGTACAGCCGAGGCTTTTAGACTGATGCAGTCTAATGGAGAGAGACTTCTCAGTATTCTCATACTTGAAAGTTTGTTTAATGTGGATACTGCTGGTTACCTGTTACTGAGGAAAGCAGCTGTTGTGGTGATGCTTGGGCTTTTTAAAAACCAGCAAAACAAACATACCAATATTACTAGCACAAGTGAGAAGACAGCAGAGGCATACAAATAATTCCTTTGTCTGGAAAGGTAATATTAAAAATTGTTCATAATAAAAAAGCTTTTATTCCCAACTTAGTGAATGAAAAATTCTTTATAATCAAGTTTTAATGGGGGTACTTCAATTTGAGATTGTAAGTACCAGAAATAGGAAAAAAGCCTAAGTTATTGGAGTCAATTCCTTTCACCTTGAATATGAAGGGTGGGAAGTGCCATAGTAACTTGTATTATTGGAGGCATATACCATAAAAAGGACAATTAATTCTGTATTTAATACAGTTTCCATGAAATGCATTTTTCTTAGATACAGTAATTGCTTTGCTTAAAGAAGTTTCATCCTGATGGGGAAAAAAGAAAACTAGTATGCACCTACAACTGAAACTAAGCAGTCATAATTATATACTGTTTCTACTGCAAATTGCATAATGGCTATATTAGGGAATTTTTAAAACTAAAGACTGTTGTAATCTTAAAATCTTTTAAAATCTACCAAAATACATTAATTATGTTAACCCCAGGTTCTTTTTAATAGTGTTTTTCTATTCATAATTGAGGCCATAGAAGAAGGGTTACATAATAAAATATGTTTTAAGCATCGATCCTGCAAGCAGTTACAGCACAGTGGTGTGAATGTTTTTGGTGTTGCCTCTGGGCAGTCTGTTGAATGAGGCTGTTGAATGTCTATAAAGTTCATTCTCATGCACAACTGGGAGCACAAATGAAACCTGTGATCAAAACTGGATGGCATTCTTAGACAAAGAGCCCAAGATTATCCTTACATATCTCTGAACCAATCTAACATTTTCACTCCTCCCTCCAGATTTTATTTTTAACTAGCAAGATTTTGCCTCACTGTTACCATTATAAATTCCTATAGGCTTCAGGCATCTCATCTCCCCCAACTTCCCTTTCATTTCAACTGTCATTGACTTCTCAAGAAAAAATTTCCTTGCTCTGCCTCCTTTTTTTAATAACATGAGACGTAAAATCAGTCATTTCTGTGAGCATATGTGTTTGTGAAAGAAATTAATTGCGTATAAAGTTCTGGCCACTGCAAACTATCCCTGTGTCTTGTCCAGCTCGCTAATTCTGGTTCTACTGCTGTTTTTTCCAGGAGTAAATCAAAACAACCAACACCATAGGATTTAATGATCATTTGAAAGTTATTTCAAAAAGTGGCAAATTTTTAGGTAGCGATATGTTTAGTATGCACTATGTTGCTGATGCAATAACAGGAAGAATATTTTTGGATTTGAGGCAATGCGCTTTGACTACATCTTTGGGGTTTTGTTGCCTGGAATCAGAAGAAAAACTTCTGCAAACAATATTGAAGTGGTAATATAAAAAGTAGTTCTTTAATGAAAGTTTTCAGGTGCGCAAAATATAGGAATGTGCACACGTGGTAGAGGATTTCTATAATTTTTGTAAGGTTAATTAATTATTATATCTAGCAGGTACATCCAATAAGAGACCAGTTGTCCCAGCAACCCATCCTTGGGTCTGCCCTTTGGAGTTGCTCCCGGGGGTTCTTTGCCCTATATCTTGTTATGTCTCTCAGGTGCTGATGTAAAACAAAATGTCCACGTTAGAATTTCTCTTCTTGAGAATAAGACTAAACAGAATTTCAAGAATGTGTTAGAAAGGGTTAGCTATTGTTCTAAAGTGTGAGGAAGGGTGAGAAAGTGCTAAAAACTATGTAACTATATATTAAAAATCTACAAAGCTACAAATATATGAAAAAGCTAAAAATCATTAGACATCAGTTTCTTAGCAGAGCATCCAAACCACGTGATAGTGCAACACATTGCACTTTTCCTGTGGTTCTGCTCTGAGAAATTTTCCTGGGCTAAGCTATCAGCAGTAGTTGAACAAAAAGCCAGACTGAATGTGCAACCGAAGTGCTCTGTCGAACATTTTCTCAGCAGCAGTGAAAATCCTGTTGCTTCCTTTTTTCTGTGAGCACGAACGTTAAGTTGTTTGAGTAATTTGCGGAATACCAAGATTCAGTTTTCTACCCTTTGATTCCCTAAGAGTGTTTCAATCCTTGATTAGCTTGGGGTAGGACGTAGCTTCTCTTCCTGGCATTTCTCCTGCTTGCCTTCTGATGTCTGTGTACCATCACTGTAATGGCTGTTGGGGCACAGTTTGCATCGAAAGCCGTGAGGCAGGAGAGAAGCGTGTTTGTTTCTCCTTGTTTGCCTTCATAATCAATACTTCTGTGGAAGACATATGCAGAGCGAAACCATTCTGAAACGGCGAGCATCTTTCTCTAAAATAACTATTCCCTGCATCATTCACCTGATAAGCCGTAGATCAGACTTCAGTTCTTTCTAATTAATTCAGGCCCAATATCTCCACTTTGAAGTTGTATCATTGGTGGTACATAATAGATTAATTGAGACATGCTACCAATAAATATATAAAACCTCTTAAAATGGATTTTTGATCTCAAAATAGTTAATTTTACTTTTTGCATGAAAAAAGGCAAAATTTTAAAAAAGGTAACTAAGAGCCATCCTAACTTTTTTTTTTTGTATCGCATACACTGTTTTAAATCTCATGTCATGATTCAGAAACAGAAGAATAGAGACAAGGGAGACTTTTCCATTTCAGGAATTCTGCTGTAGATCAGTTTTTCTGCACGAGAACATCTGAGCCCATGAATCTGTTAAACTGTTGCTGTACCACCTGTTAAGACTTGTTACGTGTTATAGTGCCTAGTACCACAGTTCTTCCTCTTTGTCTTAAAATTTAACTTTTCCTTCCTGTAACGTGATACTGTCTCATTTGAATTGAATATCACAACTTTGTCGAAGTGCAGTGATTCCCTTGGATTGTTGGTTCTCATCACATTGAAGGTGCATGCCATGCTTCCAGTAGCTGCTGGATTGAATGCATGTGACAGGATACAGAAAGAAAGGGATCAAAGTAACATGTCAATTGCCAGATAATATTTTTCTGTGTAAGCCTATTTTTAAGTTAACAGTGACCAAGTAGTTCATATGGTTTTATTCATGTAGCCATATCTTTATGCTCTGCTATTTGACTGGTTCTGGAGATGGAACAAGACAAACTTCAGATGATAATTCAAACAAGATGTGCAGAAATGAATGATAGTTAGGGTAGGGGGAATGCCTTTTGGTTTGGAAGGATTTATGCAGATGGCTTTGTTTTCTCTTTCTCTCTTTACCAGTTTCAAGCTAAGCAAAGCTGAAGATTTATATAATATACAGCTCTTCTATTTCATGTCAGCAGTAAAGATCAAAAAGCAGATTGGCATTTTAAGGAAAAGCCTTAATGCCGTGCCCTGAAATAAAAATTATGTGGTGAATTAAAACGTAGGACACTGAAAGAATGTGTCTTAGTTGTGAGGTTGATTTTTCGTTTTTAATTGAGAGAGAATTCTCTTTCTTATGGTAATTTTTCTGTGGAAGACTCAGGGACAGAAAAATTTCCATCCTATGAATCTGAAGTGAAAGAAGTGTTGCCAAGTCAGCATCATTCCTTGTCAGTGTGTGTACACCTCTGTGTATAGTTTAGTTACCAAGCACTAGAGCCATCAATATAAGCCCCCAAGATTTTCAGGATTCCTGTCTCTACTGGTATTTCTTCATCTTTGTCAATGTGGCATACCAAAATTGATGAAAAAACCATTTTGTCTTCCTGGCACTGTTTTTTGTCTTGGCCAGTTCTGTTTCAATTCCCAGCTTTCTGCATGGGTCTCTTGCACAAGTCACTGCATTTAGGGAAGGAGAAGGAGAAATACTTTGGTTTCTCTTGCTTTAAAAAGGAGGATATTTCACTTCTGTGATGTTTAAATTTGATCCTAAGCAGTAGTAATGTTCTCAGAAGGACTCTGTGTTGACTGTACAAAAAAACCACGTTCAGATATTTTGCTTTCAGCTATGTGGGCTAATAAGGCTCTCGGTATCTATTTCTTTGTGTCATACCACAATAAGGTCCTAATTCTTACTAGACTCTGATAATAACATATGTTCATTCTTTGTATTGCAGTTACTTAACATATTTGCAGAGCTATTTGGAAAACACATTAATGTGCCAGCTTCAGATCCTCTGCAGAAATAAGAACTTGTAGAAACTATTATGCTTTGATTTACAAGTGAAGGATGAGCAAAAATTTTACAATTGTGATTAGTTTTCTTTTCAAGTACAACCTGAGTTAAAATGGCTGAAAAGAGTAGCTTTTCTTCCTGACTTTATCATTTAGAAAAACAGCAGACATAAACAGCTAGTTACCTCCTATCCTGATAAGGTTATTTTCTTTAAATCACCAACAACAACAGCAACAAAACATTACATGCACAAGAGAAAATTACAGACTGAGTAGACAGCTTCTTAGGAAAAGTTCTTGCTGTCCAATGTTTTGCTAAAAGTTTGTTGTGACAATCTTAGCTACATGTGATGACTTGCAGATTGGCAAACTTGCTGTCCCTGGAATCCCAAGGCAGCCCAGACCAGCTGCTGGTAATTTTCATTGCCTGTGGCCTGATTTTTTTATGAAACTAAAGTTTACTTATCACTGCCCTTATGTACAAAAGTACTTGTGCTTCTTTGCCTAATTTCACTGATTTTTAAAAAGAAACAATATTTAATTGTAAAGCCACCTACTTAGATTTGTTGCAGAAAAGCACACGTAGGATTAATCTACAGAAAGACTTAAAATTAGATTTTCAAATAAATTCCATAGTTCAAAATGCAAATTATTGCATTACTTTTTTTTTTTTCCTATATTAGCTTTTGGTTATGTGAGCACATTGTGTATTCTTTGATTCATTCCAGTAGTGAATATCCCGCTAATTTATTAAAATGCAACACACTTTATCCATAATTCCTAAGGTGTCTCTAGACGCTTGATGTTTCCGTCCCTTCTCCTTCTTTCTCATTTGTGCATAAAACACTTCCAGGTAAGGGTTCTTGCACATCATTTGCAAAGTCTTGCTATTGTTCAGTGAGAGATGGGGCCTATAAACATAAAGGCCACGTAGCAAATAGAGTTGCAGCACAAAGTTTGTGTGTTGTTGTAGGCATTCAGAAGTAGGGCCACAATTTGGAGGTTGCGTACCAAGGCTGTCCAAGTCATGCTTTAGGACAGCCTGTAGCCTAGACTAGAGATTAAGTGCAGATTAGAGAATATTCTTAGTGCTGGAGAACTTGGCTCGTGAGGAAAGAGCGTTGATGTCATCTTCCGCTACATAAAACCTACTCCAAAGTGTTAGTCTCAGCCTTAATTTCCATTAAATACGTTTGCGGTTGGGTTGACCTCTCAATTTGCTTCTGAGCCAGAGAGAAAATTTTATATCCTGCAAAGATGCATTCCTTATTCCACCACTTCCTCCACAATAGTCCAGTGTCCCGAGAAATGGAGACCACGTGGAGAGCTTGACAGAGTTGGTTTCTGCTCCTACTGAGGCCAAAGACGCATTTAGCAGGCCAGCGAGGGAATTTTGGAGTCCCCCAGAAAAATGCTTTTAGAAGGTGGTTCTCCTAGGTCTGTGACTGGAATAGCACAGGTAATAGCAGTCTTTAAGCACCTTCAGTACAGAGCTGAAAGGAACCTGTGTTGTGCACTGGAATCCTGACTAGGCTTCATGCTAGAACAAAATGAAGGTCAAAACTGAAGCCATCTGAAAGCTACTGGTGGATATGAAACACAAGCATGAAAGAGAGCAGGGAGGATATATGTTATGATAAGGAATTAGTGAAGCTTGACTGCCCTGATTGTGAGCAGGTATTATATAGTAAAGGAACTTTTAATATGATCAAAACAGAGGAAAGAAGAAAAGGTTCCTTTGGCTTTGTGTTTTCTTTGGGGCTGCTCTCATAAACTTGTAAAATGCTGAGAGGAGGAAGCCCTGGCACATCATCTGTGATTTTATTTTTAATCTACTTAATTTTGCCAAGATAGTATGGTATCATGTAATCAGAAAATAATTTTCAATGCAGAGACATAGGCAAAACCATAGGCCTTACTGGATTTTTCTTACAAATGTAAAAACAGAGAAGAGAGTGCTCTGATCTTGCCCTTGGATTTTTCTGAAATTTCTTGTCCACAACTCAAGCAGTGAAGACAATTTACATGGCTGTAAAGGCGAGAATTTGCATGATGAAGTAGAAGTAAAACCCTGAAACTGCTGCAAATACATGAGTTTTTTTCTGATGTACAGCTGTTGAATGTGTTTGGGAATAGAGGTGGACGGTTGCATATCTCTGAAAGTCTAAAGTTTAATTCAAAGCACTTTAACAATAGTTGTGTATGTTACATATTACACATTGTTTAAGTAACCTATGTTAGATTATGGTGACCTGAAACACTGAAAAGGCTTGCTTGGCTCGGCAAACAAACGCTGTTAAAGGGAGGCTTTATTTAATTAATTTGGCTCAGTTATAATACAATTAGGTTGGTGTAGTACTTTCTGAGTCTTGGTTTCCCCGAAGCAATACAATTTTGCAGACACTAGATTTCTTGTTCCGGTTTTTCAGAGAACTGAGAAAGGTTTTCTTTCATTGTTAGTGTTGGGGGTTTGTTTGTGGAGTTTTGTTTCCTTTTTTTTTTTTAACCAGGCACAAATTTTTCCCCCAAGTGGTATATGAGGATACAGGCAGAGATGGAAATAATTACAGCACTAATTCCATCTACAGGTGTCGATGGGCCGCAGGGGTAGACACTCCTGATTTGTCCTTGATTTATAGAGGAATTGCTGTGGGTTTGCCTTGCATGACTGTTTAATATCTAGTAATTTCTAATTAGATTTGTGATATATGAGAAAAACGCCGTAACAGAGAGGGACATAATTGTGGATTCTGCATGGAGGTGCAAAAAAGGTGACTTGATCCAAAGTTGCATTTCGTATCTGCCACCATCAGTGTTGGGGACTGACCATGTGCCTCAAGTGAACCTTTTCCAAGAGCTTTTGAGCTGGGAATAGGTTGGATTTATTCCTTGCTTTTATAGTGTGGATAGCAGGACCATTCCTCTTAACATCCAGTTCGCTTACAGCTCCTCTGATGGTGGTAACAATTTGTGGTAGTGAGTTCCACTGCTGCTACACACAATGTAAATTCCAACAAAACTCGAGTATTTGTTGAAAGCAGTTTCCTTCCCTGCAGTAGCTTCCACTGTGACACATGCTTAATAAAATGTTAAAAAACCCAACCCAAAACATCCCTGTTCAAGGTGAGTCGAGGCATTTATGTGTGACTTCCCTCTCTAGTATTTATTTCATTTGCTCACCTGCCATTTCTAAAAGGTCAGTATTTACGAGAAGTTGTGAAGCAATTTAAACCAGGTTAGTCGGGCAGTACTGTTTGCAAGAGGTAGCTGAACAGTTCCTGTCCTCCATGTAGAGGATTACCAGGGCTGCTGCTGACTTTTTAACCACAGAGCTTGGGTATAAAAGCCTGGTTTGAATATTTCCAGCACAAAAACTTTGAGCTTATGCTTTTAATGTGATCTTTGGGATCTGACCAACTACAGAAATACTGTTACCAATGTTGAGATTGTAGAAATGCCCTGAATTTGCACCTAGCGCTATGTAGCAGCTCTTTAATAAAAAGAAAACCAAGAGTGTTACCATTTAAAATAATGAGAAAATACCTCTTGCTAAATGTAATTCTCATAATCTGCTAAATATAATGAAAAATGGCATTTTGCGGAGGCTTTCCAGAACACGCAGGGGAGTACTTAGATTTCCTGTTCCCATTAATTTTCCCATGTAATGTATATTCCCTTATTTTTTTTTTACAATTTTTTCTACTGATTTCTCTTGCCCAGTACTTTGTCATTATGCTCCTAGAGATTGCCCTTTGTTGTTGCTTCTGTTTTTTGCCATTTAATGCAGAAAGCTGGAAGAAGGTTTGTGGAAACCTGTTTTATATAACCTGCAGTTATATAAAATTAATGTACTCTTCTTTGTGCTAGTAAAAGAAACATACAATCAGTAGGTAAAGAACTTCTGATTTTTCTTCCATGCTCCATGTAGTGCAACCTCATTTATTCTTATTGGCACCTAAGGTCCTGTGTACATAATAGTTCATTTGCATCATATGTTTTAATCTTGCTAGTAGTTTTGATTTCACCCATATGGCTCAGTTAGAACAGTGTAACTCAGCCCAGCTAGACTGGGGATTGTAGACAGCACCACTGCTCTTCTGGAAACCAACATGCGTCCCTTTCAGTTAGTAGGGATTTTGTTTTAGACTTAGGTTCAGTCCAGTAAGAGTCCTTGACTACTACGTTGACTTGAAATCTGTTATAGGAGACTACCTGCCACAGTTTCTAATGGAAAACTTTTACAAATCACATGTGTATAAATGAGGAGTGACTTAGTTGCTTGTGAGAGGTCAGAGTTTATTATCTTCCAACCTGATTTAATATTATGAATCTTTTTTTTCTTTAATAATATTTTTGTGCAGAAATTAAATCATTCCCAAAACTTAATGTAACGTGGATTTTGCTTTAATTTCAGATGAAGAAATTTTAAAAATCCTGCTTACATGAAACGCAATATAAAATTACAGTCTACATGCCTTCTTAAAGGTAGTCTAGGCTTTTTTTTTCATTTTAATTATTGGTTTAATATGACTGAGAAGTGAGAAAACATTGCCAGTAGTACAAGCTTTATAGGAAAAGATTCTGTACGTTCAATGAGCTAGGCAATTAAATGCATTTTGGCTTTGTATTCATAAAATCTACTTTGTGATCCATAAAAGATGTTCAGTTTCCTCATTATTGTTTTTTCTTTCCCATTGCTGCCTCAGTGATGGTAAATGCAGACAGAAAATACTGCTTCACTAAAGTTTGGACTTCATTATTTCACATCCTGAATGTCTGAAAAGCATGCTGGAGGTTTTGTGCACAGGTTGTGATGAAAAGGCTTAGTTTCTTAGTAAATTATTGTGATGGGGAAGGAGAAGAGCTATGGCACAGAGGTATTCCATCCACATTTCTTGATAATAGTTTCTTGGCAGAAATTGTAGTAAAGTAGAAGTCCATTTCCATGAACAATTTTTGATTTGCAAGAGCAGTAATTGTATACATACTGCTTGTCAGTGCATGTTCTTACATATGGTATAAAACTAAAACATTGCTATCTGACGAGTTCTTCATTTTTGCTGATATCCTTATTTTGTTTGAGGCATGGTTTATTGGGGCAGCATGTAGGGCACAGTGAAACTTTCACGATGAAACCTGAAACTGGATGAAACAAACCTGAAGGCTGGATCAAGTTCACAGGAACATTTGCTGAGGTTTCTAAGTCTGGGTTGAATTTGCAGCCAGTCTGTGCTCACTTACTGTGCATTGAAAGAAATGTATTGGTTTCATATGGTTTCAGCCTTCAGTCACTTCACACTACTGGTGACTTAAGTAAAAGCTGGTTGTTGCTTGCTCTAACTTCAGTGAAAGGAAACTGAGGCCCATGTCAGGTGATATAAAAAGTCAAGTGTAGTAAGTGGTTTGACAGAACCATCAAGTAGGAATAAGACAGAAAGCAAGAGATTTTTGTGCTCCCAAAAGGACAAAGGAGAAATGCAGATGTGGGCAGGATCTCCCATCACACTTGAGAAACTCCCACTTGGTCATTACTGAGCTACAGTACAAGTGACAGGATTGGACTGTGCATGCATGGTGGGTCTTTTGTTGACAGGAAAAAGAGGACAAGGAAGGGCCAATGAGCAAAAGTGAGGATGGCTTCACCTTGTAGGTACAAACATGGGAGTTTTGTGGAGGATTTCTTTTAGTCAGGGAAACACAAGGGAAAAATTTTAATTGAGGCGTAGAAGTATTTGAGGGGAGTAAAAACCTGGGTCAGCTTAGTTATAGGATGACTGAAGCATATCAAGAAAGGAGAATTCAAGGGACACAATACACAAACTGAGTCCAGGAAGGGTTCTTCAGTGTGATGGGTGGTGGCCCATATCTCATTCAACAGTTAGAGAAGGGTTATTAAAGGGTTATTTCTGGATCCTGATGAGTAGATGTAAAAGGAAAGCTTTCTACTTTGAATTGTCTCTGGTAAATAAAATCATCTGGCTGCTGGGAGTCACTTAAAAGCTTTGTTTGCTAATCCTCAGAAGATACTGATGCTTGCAGCTCTGTCTTGGGAGCACTGTATCACAGGAGAAGTTTGATAGATGCATGTTTGAATAGGACTTGGTATCATTCTTCTGACGTAATGCCACTAACAAACAGATCCGTTTTTATTTCTCTGTCAACAATGCTGAAATAAATTAGCTAGCACTTGAAGTTGCTGAACTTTGGATTTAGTTCCAGTGTGGAAATACATTTGGCAAAAGAAAATCCAATCATAAACAAAAAGCGATCTTCCAAGACATATGTAGGAAGCCTGGTTTCTGGGATTCCACCATACTTCCTGCCACTCAGAGTTACTCAGGAACCTGCTGGCCATTTTTTACTAAGCTTAGCACTAGGGTAGAGGTCTTAAAAGTTAGATAAATTAATCTAATCTTCATCTAATAAGTTGTTGGCTGGGCAAGAAAGACCTAAATTAATGCTCTGGGTACTGAGGGAAAGGACTCAGGTGCTAAATGCTGCCTGGCAGTGCAGCTCTGGAGTAGCCTTAGCACGCAAGAGTTTAGAGGAAGCAGGTTTCCATTACTTTTGCTGGTCATAGGCAATTTGTTTTCTGTCCATATCATCTAATGAAAAACTCCCTATGGTCTTATGTTTGGCGCTCTAATATTTCTCACCGTACTTCCCAGAATTACTGGTTTGTCCTTGGGGAATTCAGTGAATATCTAAGAGAAATTAAGTGTCTTGCTATAATGCTGGCTTTGGATCAGTGGGAGCTGTAAAGAGCAGTGTAAGAGGAACTTAGAATAAGAACTACTAGCCAGATATCCAAGAAACCTCCCAAATTAAATCTTCCTGTTACGTCCCTTTGGCACCTCTCTTCCTGATGATAGGAGGCAAGGCAAGCAAAGTCTGTGGAGCTGAGATTGGGCCTGGGAGTCCATGGGAGCCATGACAGACAACAATATCTAAAGGGACAAATGTTATCATTATTGAACAGTGGGTCTTCAGGTTGGGTCTGTGTGCCAATTTCCTTTGTAGGCAAATGTTTTCTGCTAACTTTCAACAATTAGTCCACAGTATCTGAACTATAACCCCAGTTTTCAAGCGACAGATGCTGAAGACTTGGCTAGATAATTACATTAGCATTTACTTTCCTAAAAACTGTACATAGAGAAAGACAGCATACTGGCAAGGCTTTTACATAAGAGCAACAGTTCACAGAAAGTAGCATTTCGTTATTATATCTGTGATGCAGCTTTGAGAACAAAACCAGGTAATCCCTGAGGAGCAATTCAGCCAAAGCAGCTCAGAGTTGTAGGAACTGGCCACCAGTACCCTTATAGCTCCTGCTGCCTGACTGCATATTTGTGCTCTTTTTTTCTTTCCCCTCACTCCTCGATTTCCTGTGAAGATTAAATTAATGCAGCTCAGACTATGCTTCTGTGGTGGTTTTATTTTTCCCTGAGTAAATTCAGACCATTTCTATTTCTCAGTGCATTGAAACAATAGTGACAGAGCTAATTGTATTTGATGTGGTGAGAAGCTTTGTGATTTAAGAGGTGTCATGTAGGTTGAAAGGTGGTAACAGGATATCAAGGATTCATTGCTATGAAGAGGAGCACAGGATCTCGCCAGGTAGGAAAAAAGAGTGAGAGTGGAGTCTGCAAGGAGGCCGTATTTGTTCTTTACCTCTGTTCATGCATTATAACCCTGAGACTAAGTATGAGCATACACTTTCAGATCTTCTTATCCTATGTGGGGATGAAATGAGAAATGTTTTCTGTGGAAATTAGAGAATGAGTATAATAAATATTCCCAGTAGCATGTAAAATACTTAAATGTATTCTTCCTCAAATACTGTCTCTGTCAAATGTAGTACAAGTTACAAACTGCTCTTTCCTTGCATCATTTAATTTTTGGGAAAGCCATTAGCAAAGGTATGAAGCTGTGAGCCAAAATGCACAGGTTCTGTTCCCCATCCCATCAATTATCTGCTTTGCGATCTGAGGCAAGTAATTTTTCTGCCCCGTGTCACTTCCTAATCTATCTGATGCTTTGGCTGACTGCTGACAGATCCCTCCATGTTTATGATAAAAAGTACTTTATATCAGACAGGTGGTGGTGTCAGCTGCATGTCTCTAGTTGGTATCTGTTCCTACAGCATATTGAGAATTACAGTTAATAAGCTAATCAAATAGAAGTATGTTAATTTAATTTCAAAGACACAGATGTTACTTTAAATTCCGTAATATATAACATAGAGATTAGTTTTTCAAGACTGGACAAGATGGGCAATTTAATGTGAATTAAATGCAGAAATTTTCACTAACATAAGTGATGATTCTACTGTAGTTTAGAAAGGTTTGGTTCATTTTTCTGCCCTCAATTGTTCATTTTCCTACACGTCTTGTGCTTTAAAATTCTAGTTTAACCAAACAAGAAACAAGACTATCAAGGTGCTCTGTCAAGGGCTGCGTTCTAGTAAAATTCTGCACGAAAACACGCAGTGCTGGCAGCTTTGTGAAAGCATAGATGCTAGTAGACTTCTTTCAAATTTCAAATTCTTTTTGCTTGGCATTTATGTAATAGTTTGGATCTTTTGGCTTCCTGGACTTGCCGTTTGTCAGAAAATAGGCATTTATGAAGTTAAATGCATAGTATGTATCTAATACAACTAAAATGAAGATATATAAGCTTTAAAAATTACATTCCAAGAAAATATCAAAATAAGTTTGTAGTCCATTCTTATCTTTTAACTTCTGGGGTTTTTTAAATAGTGCTTGGTAAAAAGCCCACACTTCAAATACATACGTAATATATTGTCCTTCATTGTGTGGAACTGGCGAGCTTAAAATACTATTGACAGGAGAATATTTTAGTCCAGATGGCCTCAGCTTTGTGTAATTTACCTTTTAATGTATGGCTTGCCAGCTGGGACAACTTTGCTTTGAGTGCTATTTGCATAGCCATCAGATATTTGTTACATGCCTGGAAAGAAAAGCAGGAGCAAGTTCTGGCTTGTGCTAATACTTTGCTAGTACCACATGCTACCACTAAAGCAGCAAAATAAGAATTAGACTCTTCATTTGTTCTCTGCAGTTAAATTATGAGTCTCTGCCTTATAAAGATGAGATATTTTTCTGTGAGCTCTTTACTACTGATGAAACAGGCAGTGCTTTAATCATGAAATTGTTTCACCTTGTTAAAATACTGCCATTCTTGTTGAACAAATTAAGTTATAAAATATTGAATAATTCACCAGGCATTTCCAGACTTCAAATAAATTTTCAGACAAAACAAACTAAAACATTATGGGAATTCACATTTTAATGCTTGATTTTATTCTAGTTCTATTTTTGTTACGGTAGTTTTAAGATTAGGCATTACTGATTCTAAAATAGTGCCACACTATTCTTGTAAATGTCCCAATAACAACAATAATTAATATCCCCACATTTGCATTTTAAGCCATTCCATTTCCCTAGTCATCTATTACTTGGATGTGAAAAAATCATTTCTCGTCAAAACTTGGCAAAGAATACCTGAATTCCATACTTTTTACCAGATGTAAAAATAAAAGTGAACTAATTCATCTTTTTCCTGCCATTAAAGGGTTCAATAAAGTATGAGTTAAAAAAAAAAAAATGAAGAGGGAAGTAGAGGGAAGAGGGACACAGGGGGATCTGCCTCATGAATGGTAATAACATGAAACTGCTGCTTTCCAGAGAATGCCTAACAGCCTCAGCTCCTTGGTGACTTCAGAGGAACACTTGCTTTTTGCAGTGTAGTACTATAAGAAAACAGCCATCATCTCCACTTGGCCACCGTTGAGACGGCATTGGTCACAGGCTGTGGTAGGGTGCTGATCACATCTGTCTCAAAATACTTGCAAGTGGTTAATTCAGGCCAAGAGCCGTGTACTGCTCCAGAGTAATGTGTCCCCTTGTCTTCCCTGAGAAAGATTATAAATGTTTTTCACCTCCATCCATTTTTTATGAAGACCCTGGTTTTGCCCAAACCCTAACTTACTACAAAAGCCTGTAGTTTCCTATTGAATCATCTTAAGGAAACTTCTTGAGCCTAGGGACACTGAGAGAGAGACCCATTGATTTAAAATTATACTTGATGAGGTGCAAGTTTTATTCTGTGATTCACCATTCTAATTTTAGTTTTCACTGGGGTAAAAAGCTGAGAAGTATTGAGAACATTCAGAAAATGGCAGAAGCATCTCCTGCTTTGGATTAGTAGCCACACAAAGCCCGCCAGTGTGCTGGCCAGAGCCCTACCCTGCAACACGTGGAGTGGGTGGGTGGTTGTTTCATACAGAGCTGAGGAGTGGTTTTCCTGAGGAGATTGGTAAAAATCTGTTGCAATAGTACTGGATTTATGCCAATGAATCATTTTTGTTTATTTAGAAACACTTTTTTTTCAAGCCTGACTTCAGTTCATGCAATTATCGCATCTGTATTTCCCACCAGAGGAATTGCATCGTTCTTGCAGATTTCTGCCCAGAAGTGTTGGCTTGCCTGAGGCGTAGGTGTAAAAGTTGCACATAGCTGAAATATACTGTTTTCTCTTCAATTACTGTGTGTTGCCACAACTCGAGGAGACCACAGAGGAGACAGTGGCATATAATGACCAGACGATGTTGAAGCCTGCCGTCAATTTGTTCTTATTACAGACACAGATTTTTATAACACTTTGGCTTTGTTGCAATCTGAGTTGAAGTTTCAGGTCTGTCTTTGAAAAGCGGTGTTTTTGAAAGCCAGAAATGTGTGGATGTGTCCTCATTCATCTGCAGAAGGACGAGCAGGGAGTGAAGGGAATGGTGTCAGTATTGTTGGAAGCACATTCCCTCCATGAAAGGCAAGGTGCTGTGGCATTCAAGTCTCTGTTATTTGTCTTGGCAGAGGACACGTTGCTTTGCTTAGTGGCTGGTCCATTTCAGAAAAGGGACACAGGTCTACTAAGGCTGTGTTACATTGACACAATCTTCGGTGAGTGTAAAATACTCACTAATTTAAGTGGATCAGGAGGTGGGCTGATACTGATCCTAAAGAAGAAGGGGAAAACAATGCAGCCCACCCTTGCTCTAAATATGTAAATATTGGCATACAGGAACAGACATTTAAAATTTATCACAGAAGTGAGAGTACTTTGCAGGGCGGTGCCCGGTCAGAATGACAAAAGAACAGGCATATTCTGTAACTTGAAACTCAGGATTCCTTCCCATTTCTGTCTCTAGTGGTTAGAGTTCTTCACTCTTGCTAGATTACAAGTCCACAGGGACTTTTAAAACTACTTATTCAGACTTTACTGTTTTGGATGTACAAGAGTTAGTTGCATTAAGCTGTAGCTTGGAAAAAAAAACTGAAACCATTTTTATAGCATTTTAAAATAACTTTATTAAAGGATAGCATAAAAGATCACAGTTTCTCTGTTTTTACAGCTCTGCTTTGAAAAGATAATAAAGCTACTACACAGGACATGTATTAGCCTGGTGATTAATGTGTCTGTGTGTTACAACTCCGAATACTCTGAAACTAGCTTTCTATTGGAATGAATGAAAATGTCACATAATGAAACCGCAGAGGAAGAGTATAGTGCTAAGAAAATAATGTGCACTAGTCTCTCACTAGGTAACATTTTACATTAGCAGAGTGAGCTAAACTTTTTTTGCCTTCCATATGGGGATCTTAAAGTACTTAACATCAAAGAGGAGCTCTGTTTTGATAGAGTAATTGATAAAGCCTGGATAATCCTATTGCACAAACATTAGCAGGAAGCTGGGGCTCTTGACATGCTGAAGAATACAGAGGAAGTTTTAAAGCAGTATTTTCTAGGACTGTTCTTTAGTCACTGATCTGTATTTTAGGCACTGGAGTTCTAATATCTTGGTTTTAAGATGAGATCCAGTACTAAATAAATAAATGTTGTTATTGGGAGGGAAATGCAAAGACAAGGTCTTTTTCCTCTAGGGAAGGATGGATATCTGCATTCTTGTAGACACTGCATAATGTAGGTTGGAAAGGATCCCAAGAGGTTTTGTTATTCAGCCCTTGGCCCTAAGTAGGGTTAACCTCAAAGTTAGATGAGGTTGATTAAGGAGCTTGTCTCCTAGGCAGCCTTTTCCGGTGTCAAGGTGCTCTTGTGAAACCTTTTTTGTTTATATAAAATTGAGATTTTTCTGTGCTAAAAAACTTTTACCCCGTGACTTTTGCCCTTTTGATGTGTACACATCTCTGAGGAGAGCCTGGTTCAACCTCCTAGCTAGACAAAATCAGCCCAATTGCTTCGCTTCTTCACATCTTGCGTGGTGCAGCCTCAGCCATCTTAGTGCTTCCCTGCTGACCATCCATCGCTTTCCCTCTTTGCTGAGGTTGCAGAACTGGACATACCCTTCCAGATCTGTCCTCACGAGTGCTGTGTAGATGGGTTTAATGGAGTCACTCAACCTGCTGCCTGCCATAATACTAGATGCAACACAGGCTGTGTGATTAACCTGTTGCTGCTCTGATATGTTGCTTGCTTTGGGCTAAGATGCTTTCTTTCCATTAACAGTTCTTTTGTAGGACATAGCGATTCCAAAGCCCTCAGTCGTTGCAGTGATCTCTAGTAGCAGTGCTGTACTTAATAACAAAAAAAAAACCAAAACAAAATGAAAAAAAGGACCTACAGTCAGGTGTAGATGCCCAGTTGTCTGTCATGTGTGTCTGACTGTTGAACACCAGAAGATGGAGTATGAGTCACCCAATACTCAGTTGCAACCAGCCCAAGTTCACTTGAGGAATGTTCTTTGGGTAGTGCTTCTGAGAGTTTGCTGTAAGAGCAGCTCACGTAACCGGGTCAGTTTATGCCTTCAGTGAAATTCGTCTCAATTACAGATGTGACCACTAAGTATTTTAATAACTATATCACTAATTGTTTAAAAAAACATGAAGGATTAAGAGCCATATGTTCTCCCAGGCATGTGAGCTTAAAAAATGCAGCATTTTGCTATAAAACTTTTTTTTTTTTTTTTTTTTTACTTTGGTATGTAGCCACTCCATCCCTTGGCAGAAGTGGGATTCTATCCACAAGCTACAGGCGAGGGTGTGTGGTCTTACAGCAGCATGGGAGGAGTTGGGTCAAAGGCAAGATTTTATATATGTGCTGTGCTACCGAGGGGAAGGGAAGCAGTAAACCAGAAAGGACTGCCTTCCTTCAGTACTGGCTCTTTTGGCTTTCACTTCTGCAGCTGAGGAATCTCCCTCCCTTCTCTGCTTCTCGTGTAAGAGCACAGATGCTGTGTTGGGAGAGCCAGTGGAGCTGTGCTAATGGGGTTGAAGTCTAAATGAAGAGCTCATCCTGCAGAGCCGCCACTGTAGATTTTGTTGCCTGAGATGCATTTTGTGGAATACAAACCATGTTGGATGTATACAGCATATTGTTTATGAAAAATAAATCAAGCAGCGAGGGGAACAGCATGGTATTTTCTGGACAGATCTGCACTTCTGGATGCCAAACATGGTTACAGTAATCTCATATTTAAGGGAATACAAATTGAAACCTTATTTGAGTATGGCCTGGCAGTAGAAGTATTTTAATTAATGCAACTACAGTTTGCTGCACAAATTTTTCTCTTCACTCTGTGTGGATGTGAATCAAAAGCATTTTCATTATTTCTTTGAAATGTGTATAAGAGAAATGGGAACAGCATAGTATGTTTAGTCAGATCTGTGGTGTTAAACTTCCGGACTCATATAATTTCAATGACTAGTTATGTGATTTGGTATTTTTTTCATACTGAATGGTTTTTAGTATCTAATATTCTTGGGTCAGCTATACTGGAGCAAATTGAAGTTTTGTAATATTACCGCAGTAACTAGATCAGCTTCCAAAGAACGAAGAGAAATTCCGGCTTAAAGTCAGAAAGCAAAATGGTGTGAATCTCCCAGGTGGTCTCTGAATGTCTCAGCCTCTAAAGCTACAGAAAACAGCTTGTAATTCAGCAAAGGAAACCATTAGATAACCATTAAAGAGCAATCAATAACATTTTCTTTGTAAGTAGACAAAGAGTACTCTTAAAGGATGATCGCTAAAGGTTAAAGTGCAGCCTGGAAGAAAATCTGTTGCCATGTGCAACTTGTGAAAAACTTGATTTCAGTGTTTGCTGTACTCATTTGACAAACTTTTGGCACAAAGAGCAGGTCATTAACACTGAACCCACTTAAGAAAGAAGAAATAATGCCATGCTGAAATACCGTCTTTCAAAGCTTTTTATACTTTTTCCCAATATTTTTTGAGTTATTTTATCCCTGTTGCAGGTGGAATTGCAAATTTCTTGCTTCACTTCAGAGAGCTGTCACATCTGAACCAAATATTCCTCTCTTCTGTGAGACTGTTTCAGAGGATATGTTATTGGAAGAATGTTATGCAACTTGATATAGACATTTGAATTTGTTCCATTTTCTTGATTTATAAACTGATACAATCTTCACAAGTTTTTCATATATAGTAAGATGGACTTGTTTCACAGCATTTGGAATCATTTAACCGAGCAAGGAACTTAACTGTAAAATAATTTGCAAGAGTGGGCGGTATTTAGGTTTGCTTCATGAGTGTCAGTGTTGATTGTCAGTCCATTATGGTGTTCAATACTGGAGTTGCTGGTGCCATAAGTGGTTTGTGAGCTCAAAATTAAACAAGGAAAGAACAACCCAGGCAGAGAACATGGTTGCCGAGATGAGAATTACCTTGGACACAGTGACCGTTCCAAATATGGCTGCAGACAAAAGTGTAGTAAAGGGCTTTTCTTGTGTCAGGATCTTTTCTGAATTCCACATCTTGAGTGAAGTATTTGGTGTCCACATTTTGGGTCTTTTTTTTCTTGTGTTTAGTAGGTTTCCTGCCTGCCCTGTAAGCCTTTTTTCTCACTTGCTTCTGTTTAGGGTAAGAAAGGATGTCACAGTCTACCACTTTATCATTCACTTTGAAATCAGTTCAAACAATTCATCAGTCTTTCCCCTTCTTCAAGAAGACATGAATTTTATTCAGTTTAGTGTAGGAAATGCATAATGGGAATTGATTGAACTGAATAAATTTTTTTCCTCTTATTTTTCTCTTCTCCATGGTGCACACACCTCTTTTGCAGGAGCTGATGACGCATGAGTACCAGTTGTCAGTTACATAAGAATATCTTCCCCACATGCCCCATATCGTCATAGTGTAGTTCTTTCTCATACTGGTCAAACAGCCATATCCTTGGTAATAAGACTGCAGAAGTTGTAGCTCTGCATGCACTGTCCAAATAGCTCACGTGCAATTGAGAAAATCCTGAGTCATTCTAGTGGCCGAGTTGTGCTTTCAGAAATAAACTGCATTGCAAAG
The DNA here is from genome assembly GCA_013397775.1 of Eulacestoma nigropectus. Taxonomy (NCBI): domain Eukaryota; kingdom Metazoa; phylum Chordata; class Aves; order Passeriformes; genus Eulacestoma; species Eulacestoma nigropectus. The sequence continues at coordinate 342,651 of VZTE01002103.1, forward strand.
CAAATACGCATCAGTTTCATAAATGACGGGGTTTTGACTGATACTGTGTCCTACAGAGCCTGATGCTTTTATCAACTCGAGCCAGCCAGAAGGTGGCTGGAACAGAGTGACTACTGCCAAAATCAAAGTGGACTTTTCCAGTTTAAAATCTCTAGTGCAACATATGCACTAGGGTGTGTTGTTATCTTCTTGGATGATATTCTGATATAGGGGTCCCTGGAAAGCTCTGAGGGAGCCGGAAGACTGAACAGTGCTGAATAATTTTCAGCTTTCTTCTGTCTCTAATGCTAACTTGTTAGCATTATACGTGTATAAAATTTTAATGGGGACACTGCAAGGTGTCATAAGTTTGCAGGAAGATTCTCAATAGTGAACTGTATTTTTTTACAAAATACCTGCATGTACAGGCAGAAGTATTTTGTGGAATCCTAACTCCATTGGATAATTTTTTGTGGATGAAAAGGTTATTTGTTTTTCATGCTTTTGGAATCTACCTATGTTCTTTTTGTGTGCCTCAGTAAGTTGCCAGAGATGGATGTCCTGGAGTGTGAATCCAGTCCTTACCCGAAGGGTTTAAGTTCTGATAAAGGTTTGCAGCATGGTGAGGCAATGGGAGGGTGTTATCTCTGGTTTCAGACTGATGCTCCTCTGTGGGGTGTATCTCAGTTTTGTAAGTTCTTGAATCAGATCACTCTTTTCTAAAACTTTTTTTTAAATACATACATATATATATGTATGTGTGTGTGTGTGTGTTAAAAATATATATAAATAATTTCATGAGTCTTTTTAAAAACAAATGATAGATGTTTTACTGATGAGGAAAAACAAAGGATGGAAGCTCTCCTGTGGGTCAAAATTACATTGCCATCCCCTTCTGATGTGAAATAAAAGCCTAACCCTATCAGTTCAGGTGACCTGTAAGGGTCTGTTAGCAGGGGAAGTCAATGAAATGCATCACAATTAACAATGTCTTGTTGATCTCCCACGGACTGGAACTGTAGCAGATAATTGTGCAGTAGTGGGAGTTTTGCCATGACTAGCTTTATCATTTTGTCAGTTTGCTAATAAAAGGTCACCAAGGGTACAGAGCATCTGAGATTTACATATGGCAGATACGAAAGCGTTCTGGGGAGCCTGCTCCAGAGAGGGGCCGGGGCATTTGTTGCAATTGACACCCATGCTGTGATTCCAGAATTGACAAGAAACGCCATTACTAAGCGGATCTGCCAAGATAATTAGAATTCAGGGTTGCATTTTTAATCTGACTTGAGTCAGATAATTTATCACAGCAGTAGCAAGCTGTCAGGGTCACACAGTAAATAGTGATTATGGAAGAATAAAGATTGAGTGCAGCCATAGAAAAAAAAAATTACAGGCCAAGTTGTACTTAAGAAACATTTTCTTCCAATACTTCCCATGCTAATTTCATGTAATATTGGCAAAAAGATCATATCTCTAAAATGAGCTTTTTTATAAAAGGAGGTAATGCTGTGTAGGAGTGTCTGTACTTAGGATCTGTTTAAATTTTAAATTGCAAATTGATTGGAAGGAAATATTAATTTTGAAAAGCTGATTTAGCATGACTGTTCCATTCCTATCACCACCATAATAATTTGACATGTTAAAGGACAAAATACTCTATCCTGAAGGCAGACCTAATTTGTTAGCATTAGTAAGATACTGCATTTTTAATTTAACACAGCTCTTGTTTTTGATACACACATGGACAGTTTATGGCACTTTCATTTAATTAAAGAAACCTGTTTATTAAAATATGCAACTTTGAAAACGGTTTTTGAAAGCCATTTACAAACTAGTATGTTAAGGATCCAGCACTTCCATATTCACCTATTGATTTTAAGGGTACAAAATCAAATGAGAATATAGCATTTATGCACATAGTATGTTTCCTTGAAAAAAAAGCTACTGCAAAGATGAATAATTAATAGATGTATGTTGTATTCAAAAAGAAATTTCAAGAGATGCTGAAATGCAGTAGCTACCTTTAGAATACAGTTTCTTAGTAAGGCATCCTGTATCTCTTTAGCAATACAAAGCACCTTTAGCAGCCGTGTTTAGGTGGTGTGTTGGTTATGTTGCTTTCCTTTTCTTCTACAAGACTGTAGCTTACTGTTTATCCCTGTAAGAACTTTAAATAAGTAGTTAGTTATTACTGAAATATCTACAACTGAATAGCGTGAAGTCTCAGCTGAAAAAAATGAGAGCTTTGAGATAATAGCAACCTTGCATTTTAGAGTTGTTTTTTGATTTGCTTTCTGCTGTTGAATATTTCATGTAGAGTGGGTGATGTTTCCACTTTTCTCTTGGCAGCATTTGTGGTTAACTCATTATTTTGGTTCTGGAAATAGAGTTTGTGGTCCTTTTTTATAATGATAGGACTCTAGTACATCTGCCTAAGGAGAGCAATTACTGTGAAATTTGTTCAATTGAAACTGAGAGAATGAAGCATGGATGAAAGATGCTTTAAAAAATAATATGTTACAAAACCTCAGGAATATATATGTTTTTTAATTCTAACTGTAAAAAAAAAGTAAACTATTTTGAAGTATTATTTCATTTCCAGAAAGTAAGTAGATAATTTTCAATAACTAAAGGTCTTCAGTAACCTTTGAGTATAGATTGTTTTCTAAACAGATATGCATGACTGATTTTCAAGAGATTTTCTGCTTGTTTCATAGGCTCAGAAATTGCAAAATTCCTCAATATTGACTCTAAGACAGAGTTCGAAAATGTTTTCTGTTGGAGTCATGAAAATGATTAATTTTGGTAGATGCATCAATAATGAAGCATCTTGGTTTTGGGAAACAAAGCACTCGAATCTCTCTTTTATCAAGCAGATCTCTCGTAGCAGGCACTTGAAATGAAACTTCCATGACACTGTTTTTTATTGTATACCTAATGAAAGCTTTAGTCTTTAATCTTTTGAAATATCTGATTGTAACCAATGAAAAATTGAACCCTTTTGTGTTACTTTTATGAATGTCATTGTTATTACTACTATTATTATTATCATCATCACTGATTTTCTGGGTAATGAATTGTCCTGCTACCTCACTTAAGTAGCAGGGGGCAGAAGTGTGTATTACTGTAGCATTCAGCCTTGCTGGGGGGGAACAGTGCACTGTGTGAGAGACTGTAATGCTGGGGCCACAGGATATTAAAGCTCAAACTGAAGGCCAGCCAGGAGAGCAGAGCACTGGGTTGACTGCAGCATGTAAATAGTTCCTTACTCTTGTCCAAGTGCAATGAGTGCTGAGGACTACTAACATAAGATACAGCTTTTATGGACCCAGAAGACTATGCTGCCCAAGTCTGGGGTAGAGTTGTCCAATTAACATTGTTAATGTATTATTAATTTTGTGTTAATAACATAAACAAATCCTGGGGAGGTGTGAGCCTAAATTCTGCACAGTGAAAGAGCTGTGTTTGCAGGCAGGTTGGGAATCGCATCTGCTCAGAGGGCATTATTTAGGAATTTGCTTTCAAACAGCTCCTTTCATAGTGTAACTACAAGGGACAGTAGCTGGAGTTGTGCCTGGAATAAAATAGGAAAAAGAAGGGAGGCCACTCCCTGGAAGCCTGGCAGCTCTGAACCCTGCAAAACCTCTGGGCTGCTGTTTCCTAGGTCCGGCTCTATCAGGTAAGGATAAAGGAGGGCAGGCAGAAAGGGTTGCTGAGTGCCTGCGCAATGAAGAAAACATAATAGATCAAACTTGCTTGATCTAAACACCTGTGTCCTGGGCATCTTTTTAAGGCACCCTTTCTCCCCCTCCATCATGTCCTAGAGCTGTGGTCTGTGGCCAGTGGCCTGTAACTCCTGTGGTGATGCGGTACATGCGCCTACCTCAGCAGAGGTGTGGAGAGATGCCCTCAGTGACTTTGCTTTCTGCATACACCCATCTCTTCTATAAGTGCTGTTTCTGATCACATCAGGTTCCACAGCTGACAAGCTGAGTGACACACATAATCTTTTCTGTACAAATATTGGCAGAAAATGCAGTGTCAGCCTCCCTTTTCGCTGTGATTGTCTATTAATAATACAGCTTTTATGTTAGCAGAACTCTCTGAACATGGTTACTTAGTTTGGTAATGTTGTGTTAATTTAGATACAAGGGAAGAAACAGGTCAGAGGAAGAGATAACATTTGTCTGTCTTCTGTAGTGGTTTCGCTGATTAATTGACGAAGTCTTAAACTTATATAGTGCCATAGGTTATGATGAATTAATTCCTTATAAAATAATAGGAGAGCAAAATAAAAAGCAACTTGAGCATGCTTGTATTCCTCACTAGGAACAGACTTTATTCATATTACTGAACACTGTTCAGTCATCCCATGGTATAGCGACTGATGTAAATGGGCAAGTCGTAAAAGGCCAAATGGGATTGTGTTGGAAGACCTACTTCCAGTGGAAGTGAGACCAGTGCTGGTGCAGTGAGCACTGTGACTTGTTTGGGATGGGCTGTAGGGCAGCAAAGGGTGTTATAGCGAAGGGAATAAAGTCGTGTCAGAGAAGGTTAGCTCTCCTTTAGAGGCTAGCCAAGGCTAGGAGAGAACAGCTTAGCTTTCATAAATGTTGTATGAAGAGTAAACAAGCAGAGAAGGGAACTGTCCAAAGTAAAGAATCACAGAGCTAGCAGAAGAAATGTTTATAAATTTGTTCATGGATCTTCTGAGGCTGGAAACTGGAAGAAAGTTCTTTGCTTGAAGTTGTAGTCACCTTGATGCTTCAGTTACTGTAGAAAATAAAAATTCTGCACCAGGGGGCACTTGTGTGCTCCAAAACTTTGCCAGTGGCAACTAGGCTAGATGATTTGTCACAATAGTTTAAAATGGTTTAAGAATTTTCTTTCCCATGATGTGTTTGAAATACAATATCACTTGATTTCAGAGTGGAAAAATGGGGTGCATAAATGTATTTAACAGTTGAACCTTTGATTCACACAGTACTGTGAACTGTATGGAAATCCAAATGTGAATAAATAGGTATAAGGAATCGGTTAGCCAACACTCAAGGCATGAAGAAATACCATGCTACAATTTTATAATGCATGTTACAGCTGTATAAATACGAATAAGGGATCTGTAACACCTTCATGACTTTCTGCACTGTCTTAGATGGGCCTTAGGTGGTGCTATTGCATTTTTTCTTTTGGCAGTGGCTGTTTTTAGTGCTTCAATCGTTTTTATTCTGCTTTGCTTTCTAGATCATACCAGGAAACTAAGAATAGTTGGCTACACCAATATTTGGAAAATTTACCAAGGTGGAACACTAAAACATAACCGCTTGTAGGGTGCACTTCATTTCCTAATTTGAAACACTTTAGCACCTTTATATAACAGCTAAGTAATGTTTTACTATGCTCATAGCATAAGGCGTATCTTGCTCTACGTGTGTTATTTTGTCTAACGGTGTATAAATGTGAGTATAAAAATAAATTAAAGACACAAGATTGAGTAAAACCTCTCCAAAATTAAGTTCAACATGTGGGATTGATGCTGTAAGTTCACAAGTCTTTCAACTTTCCATATGGCTAATTAAAAAGAAAAAAGTGGCTGAATTTTAGAAAAAAAAAGTGTATGTCACATTGGCAACTTGCAGAGTGCCTCCTCTGTTAAAGGACCTATGCACTAGTTTTACATCCAATTTCCTGCCCTTATCTTCCTTATGCCAGCTCACAGTGTGGTTCATTGGGAAACAGTTTGCTTTTTTTTCCTATTTCTTTTTTCACAACATTAAAAAAAAATTCCCATGAAGGTTTTTTCCACTACAACTGCCTACCCTTTATGCTCTGCAGCCTGCCAAGCTTGCCAAAACTCAGCAGGTAGCCCACATGGTATGCATGTCTGTGTGAGAACGCTCCCCTGATGTGGACAAGATGTTGGTTGTAAAATGAAGCCAACATCTTGTCCACAAGTGTGCAAAAAAATACCCTCAATCTGGACAGACATGTTTTTGTAGGCTGAATGCACTGGCTGTGCTAATTCAAAGTCTAAACCTTTTAAGACCAGGAAAAAATAATTATATAGTTACAGTACCAATAATGCTATCAGTAGTAGTAAAGCTGCAGACGTATTTGTTAATCTGAGACCGTTTGGTTAAACTTTTACTGCCCTGGTATTTACAGTAATTCTTTTGGCATCTGTAACTTCAGGGGTTTTATCACTCCTATTTTAGTCTCCACAACCTGGGCAAATAATGTAACCCCAGGATTGTGAGCTAGCAAAGAACAGTACAAGAATTAAGAGGAGAGATGTTGTGGCTTCAGTCTGCAGTTTGCCCAGAACTTCGAGATGGATATTTTTGTTTTGTACCTATGCCCTGTGGGTTGCACGTGAGGAGCAAGGGAAAGAGTAATGTATAGACAGTGAGGGATAGCAGTGAGACAGACTTCCTTGCTCGGACATAAATGAATGAGGCAAAGTTGGTTGCATAATGTAAACGAAACAAAACAAAAAAGCCCTACAAAGTTATTCCCTGGAATTGTGTGTATGCTTCATATTTTCCAAACTAAAATTGTCAAAATGTTCTGATTAGTTTAAAACTTGGAAGTATTAAAGTTAGGTTTTCTCATGGGAGCAAACAAAAAAATTGGCAGAAAACTTAAGCTATACTTTGGTGGTTTTGCTTATTTCAGGCTGAAATGTGGGAAAGACAAAATTTGGTTTAGTTTTCACTTTGGTCTTTTCAGTTCAGGTTTGTGGTTTAGGCTTTTTTAAGCTGTCACAGTTTGAGCAGTTATTTAAGTTAAAGGTGTTTTGAATTGCCTAGGTCTGCCTAAAAATGTGGCTTTTTTTCCAATCCATGTTACAGATTTTTTTTACTCAGAAATTTGAAGCACCACGCTATTACATTACACCTAAAGGTGCGCACAGTGATTAAGTACATCCACACTTCGAGCAAAACTCCTGCTGATCCACACAGGTCACCTGTGGATGACCCCACATGGGGGAAAACCAAGATTCACCCTTTGCTTTAAAGGATGCCTTTCTCCATGTATATATCTGCTAGTATATGCTTAGCATTGCTGGTTCTGTTTCTCTCCTCTGCTCTTGCAGTGTGTTAGGATTGGGAACACCCAGACTCCAGAGCATTTCCCTCACTAGCAGGAGTGCTCTGCAGAGGAACCTCAGAGCTGCAACTGCTTCCTCTGGATTCTCACATGAAGTTAGTGGAATATGGGGATACTTAGCATACCTAGATGTTTCCAGTAATATAGACTCATGGCACTTACTTCAGGAATTTCATTTGATTTTTTGTTTTGATGGCTATTTAAAAAAAATTTTAATGGAAGCTCTTTGTTTATTACCTGGCAAAGTACATATTGCCTATTCTCCATTTACTTGCATTTTTGTGTAAAAGCCCTTGAAGGTTTAGGATTTCTAAATGCATTTGCCTAGCATGTGACTCCTTTTTTTTGTAAACATAATGGACAACTGCTTTGAAGAATGTTTGGTTGGTTTAGACTTGCAAATTAATACCTAGTAAAAGTTTGGGCACGTTCTTCCACACAATGCTTTTCCTGTCTAGATCATCAAGGTGCATGGTTGGCAAATGTCTGGTTTAAATAGGTTCTGGTTTTGCCTTGATTCACTCTGGTTTGAAATCTCATATTATACAATATCTAAAAATTAAAGTAGTATAGCTTCAGTATAGCTTTCTAATGAAAAGACAAGGCTAGGTTGATTTTTAAAAAATTTTTTAGAAAAAATGAAACCTCTTATGTGCATGGGGATTTTCTTACGAATAGTTCATGCTCTGTTTCAGGAAGGTAATTTTTTTCATTCCTTTAGAAGATCTTTCTTGATGTACTAATATGCATCACTGTCTTGAAGAATGACTGCATGGTAGTGTTCAGCAGGCAAAAAAAAATTACAGTGTGTGTAAAACTCCTTCTTGATCGTGCATGACATTGCCCAGCTTATGAGACCTTGCAACTAAAGAGTAATCTGTTCTTAAGCATGTAATTATTTTTGGCAGGCAGGTATTTCAAAATACATAACTTCAACTTTTTTCAGTTCCGAGTCTACTTCAGACTGTGTGATATGTCCATTCTCATGGTGGAAGGGACTTTGTCATTTTTCTTCATAAATGTCATTTTTGAAGTTTCATTTTAGTCTATTACAGGTGAACGTAGCTCATAATTTATGTGTTACACTGACAGACTACAAATAGTAATGCCTCTTGGAACAGCAAGTCAGAAAATCACCTAGCATATTAATTACAATTGTCAAGCAATGACTGATCATAAATTTAACATCAAAGACCCAGACTTCCTAAGAAAGCATTATGCTTTCATATTTTATGAAATGCTCCATTAAAAAATTTGCCCTTGAAATTGCATGTTAGATAATAAGTACTGAAGTGCAACAGTAATGTATTAATTTTTTTTTTTTAACCATGGAAATGTCTTTTTAAATAACAATTTGGTAGAGAAGTTGGGGGAGGGATTCATTATCTCTCAGTGTAAGAATTCTACATCTACATGTGAATAAGAATATACCATTAAACTTATTTATCGTATTTGGTTATCTAATATCACTTTAGAAGCACCTGAAAGGCAGAGAAAAGGATAGTGTTCTCCATTCTGATGTGTAGATGTGTGTAGTATGGTGTGGCCAAACCACAGTCTTACAGTCTTCTCTGTGTCCCTTGGTGCCTCCAAATTCCACCACCTGTAAACTCCATGGTTTTGAGGAGTGACACGTGTGACCTGCTAAAGGACAGTGCATGCTCGGTCATCCTAAGTGTCTGCTTGGCTTCAAGGTCAGCTTCTTCCAAGAAAAACTCCAGTTGGACTTGCTTGGCTTCAAGATTCGCTTCTTCCAAGAAAACCTCTAGTTGGACTTTTCTGTCCTGCACAGACTTTTGATTTTTTCCATCACAGAGATGGGGAACATGGTAGGGGATTCAGGCATGGTATGCCTTAAGCATTTCTCCTAGGTAGGGTCACACCCCAGTTCCACAGCTGAAAGTTGCACAGGTTTAAATTTTTCCCTACATGCTGCCAAGGTCTGGCTTGAGTGCAAACCCCAGCCTATTCTCAGGTTTCCTTAGGCTGAGGTCGGTGGGATTCTGGGTTCAATACCAGGAGTCAGGAGTTCATTTAAGGATTCCTAAGTGACTAGAGGTTTGAAGGACCCAACTGTATATATGCCTTTGCATGGGCCTCATTTTCAGAGAACTCTGTAGCTATTGAAAGTCAGCGGGTTACAGTGAATATTTAGACATTTGTCTGAGGTTACAGTTGTGGTTGAAACAACTATAAACACTACAAAAGAAGATCTGGGTCTAAATGTGGAGGGGAGTGGGTCACAGGAAAATGAAGACAAGAGGGGGGAATTACAGAAGACACAGGAGGAGCTGGTGTTTATTGCAGTAGGAAGTTGAAGGAAGTGGTTTGTATGTCCTTAGGAAATCCAGCTTCATTAGTTCTGTTCTTTACAGAACTTTTTAATTTAAGCTAGATGAGTAGTGGACTCACAATTGGGAAATGACGTGGTGACAAATAGCTTTTCGGGTTTTGCACAGTTGAAGTCCTTTCCTTTTCTCAAATGTATCTCAGAAATTGCTCCCATGGTGTACGTCCAGCCCAATATCTGAATTAGTAAATGGAAACAGGCAATGGAAAGACTTGTCATGCAAAAAAATTAATTTAGGGAATATGTGGAAAGTGTCTGTGATGAGGCAAGTCAGTCTAAACTTGTCATCACTTTCATTTGGCATAACTCAGTGCTGCTGGAGAAAGGGATGATTGCCTCTCCCTGTTCAGGCTGCCTGTTTCCTTTGTGTGCTGACTTGTGGTTCTGACGTGGTTTTGGTTGGGTTAGCTTTCTCTTGGACCAGGTCCATGTTCCAGCTTGCCCACAAGCACACAAACACTTCTGCTGGGAAGAGACAGTGGTGAGAACAGGCAGGTTGGTGTGGAATGAAAGGTGGAACCATTTGCCTTGTGAGGAGCTGGGCCAGGCAAGGGGATTGCAAAACCATCACCTCCGCAGGGATGGCAGGAGAGTCAGAGGCTGCATCCAGGGAGAGCTGCTAAAGAGGGATAATCAGCAATAATGTTTTTAAGGACTTCTCAGAACCATTAAAATAACATGTTGTGACAATAAAAGTATTTATATGTCAATAATTCTTTTCCAATAGTTATTCAGTAATAGTGTCATTGACTTCTGACACTTAATACTGATAACAATACTGGGTCTTTTATTTTCCTCTCTTTCTCTCTCTTTCTTTTTTCTTTTCTTTTTTTTCTTTTACTGAATCCCTTTACTGCACTCTTTTAAGATATAGAACCATTGCATTTTATTAAAAAGACATTTCCCTGCCTGGGCAGCTGAGCGCCTTGTGTAAACTACAGTGCCGAGGGGTGTGTGGGAGCTGGGTAAGAGACACTTGGACTATCCACTTAGGCTTACCAGCAGAGCAGAGGCTTCTATTAGTTTTTACCGAGATGGAACTAGTTTGAAAAAGGTGATGTCCAGGAAAAGTAACTATTATCTTCAAGTAATCTCTTAGCTGGATCCAAAGCATACTCGACAATGAGCCTGATTTTTTGGAAACCATAAACATACTAAAATTCAGCATTAGCTTTGAAATGCAGGCAAGCAGACTTAGCTTCATCATATTTGGAATCCCAAACACATCATGGAGAAGTTTTCTGTGTTTTTTAATGTCACTAACCTAAATATAACTACTGAATTGCAGCAAAGCTATGCTAGCAGATACACATAATTTGGTTAGTGTTACTTATTCTCTATTTCTATATCCATATGAGGTGCCTGGACATGGTATGGACATCTGTCTTCCACTCCTGAACACACAAGTTACTGGTGGGGCAACCACTGGATTCTGGATCCTCTCCACAGCTGCGGGAGACTTCTTGTAGCCTGATGCTTTTCAAAAGAATAGCCCCATGGTAGTGACACTGCATCTGCAGGGACTGAGTTTGGGATCTGACATTTAAAACGTCATTAATTTTGGCTGCTTCATTATGAAGAAATAGCAGGTACATGCTATGGGGAGGCATTAGCAAAATTTTAAATTTCCACAATTTAACCTTATGGAAAGACAGCATTACAGTGCAAGAATAGCTTATAGGAGCGTGTAATTTTGCAGTTTTCTTTTGGACTGGCCAAGTGAAAAAATGTAAGAACAGCTACAGAACCCTATACCTTGTTTCCAGCTCTTTAGTGACTTTTTGCAAGCATTCACTCTGTCTCATTTGCAAAGCAGAGTGCCACCTATCACAAGGCTGTGGCTGATAATAAAGATGCTGAAGGATAAAAAAACAGTAAAACTAATATAGTGCATAAAAGGAGCTTGATTTTGTTATGTTTTTTTCAGATTTACACTTGAAATTGCAGAGAAGCTGTTTAGAATTATTTGAGAGTTGAGGTGTCATTACATGGTTTTAGGATGCTCTTGAGGAATGAAAATGGGGAGGACAGAGACAGCCTGAGACTGTGTTCTTACCTTTCCTGTGTTGTTTTCTTATGTGAACTGGGTGAGAGAGTTTACAAGGCAAGTTTATACATTCCCCGTGTAAAGCTGTTTCTTACTTTTCTTAAAAGCACTTGGGGAATCCTTAAGGATGAGTGGTTTGAGGGTTTTTTAAATGGATTTTGGTATAGCCAGCCCAATTATTCAGGCAATGGCAAGGGCCCTGCAATGTTTTTGGCTAAGTGGAGGACCACGTGAACAAGTGGAGAAGGAACTTGGGATCTGAAAACGCATATACCATTGCCTAGCTCCAGATGCAATTTATAACATATGAGAATAATCAAGTCCTGAAAGTGTAAAAGCTTAAAACATGAGAGCCAAATAAAATCTGTTGTAGTGGATTAGGCTAAAATGTACTTAGAGCAGCCTGTGTTAGGATCGTTTTATTTCTCATCAGAGCATAAATTGCACAGGATTGTCAGCAATAAATTTGGACTTAGTTCGATAGAAAACATCTTCTGCAGCTTGTGAAATCTAATAAAATTCATTAATATGCCACGATTCAAGATTTCTGTAAAGGTTAAGAAAAATATGACTATACCTAAATAAAATATTATTAATCATGTGTTTATTCTAATCTTAAGGCACGTTAGCAATTATATTTTCACATCATTGTTCAGCAGTTGCAAATGTACCAAAAAATATTGGCAAAAGACTGTTCCTTAAGTGAAAACAGAGAGCCTTAAACTTTGGAAAGACCTGAAGAAAGTCTATTTAACCGTTAAATATATAAATAATACCATTAGCACTGGAAAAAGAATTCCCTGCTTGAGTTCAACAAGAAGAGAAGAGAGATTTAGACACATTCTTGTATTGCAGTCTCACCTGCAAGTAAATAAAATAGAAACTAGTTTCGTTTGAGATATTAGCAGACATTTCCTCCAGTGAACATGAAATTAGTTGCTTCTTTCTCTGCTCTGGCATCTCTCACACTGTAAGAGGTGTGCCCCTGTTTCACTGGTGTATGTGAGAAGAAACTCGGAATTTCCCGGATTCAGCTTGACCTTTATACCAAATTTCAAATTAGTCCTCCCCCCTGCGCTCAGCAGAGTTCTGCATGTCCTGGTTTTAATTTTTTTATTATTATTTTTTTAAAGAATACAGTGAGATCGTATCTTATAGACCCAGAAGTGATGATTATCCCAACAGAGAAACCAACTGTGGGCTGTTTCATCAGTTCCTGGACAATGATGACAGAGGAGTGGGAAAAGTACATTCTGATTCAGCTGTTTATTCCCACGTGTAGTTACTGGTTTCTTAGTGATGTTCATTTCCTTGACTAAGAATTGCAAAACTCAGAACAATATGGTGAAATAGGCAGAATATTTGAAAGTACTTTATTCCAGAGCAGAAATAAATAGGACATATAGAGAGCTAAAACTTTATGGTATTTTGAGCTGTTTGTCTTGACTATCCCCAAGTTTTCAATTAAAAGAAAAAGAAAAGTGGAACAAAACCACAACAGAAGCAACTATTCTTTATGTTTCTTAAAAGGCTAGGTTTTGCACCTAAAAACTTTTCAATTGCTTCATTATTAAATTTAGTTCTTACAGTGACAGCAGAGTCTTTTGATGACAACGAAGAACCACCATATGAAGACAACTGTAGTATTGATATTATACACCTTTGATGGTCTTCTGTTTAGCAAATTGGAACAAAAATTCTTACTGTATGTCTTCTGTGCTAAGGGAAGCTCTCTGAATTTTGCCTGAAGCACAGACATGTTGGCCTCATCTTGTACAGTTACGTAAGTACTTTTCCCTAAGTATCTGGTAGTAGAAAGGTAGTTTTTACTTGTAGTTTCCTGGGATAAGCTGTGTTCCAGCAACACATACCTGAGAGGCCAACTCTGTAGATTCTTAAGAGTGGTGATACAGGCTGCTTGTCCTCTGTGTACTTTACCTGAAAAATTATTTGTGAAATTCAGGTTTCCCTTTCCTACCTTACCTCTGCTGTGTAATTTCCCTGGCAAATTGACTCAAAATTCTGTAGTGAAAATTGGAGGGGATGTGGAGGGGACTGCTAATGTAGGGAGTAAAATGAACCATGATGTGAAAGATCGCTAGTCTGGTCGGTGGTATCTTGTTGATAAGTATCTGATAAGATACTGAGAAGGTGTTCACAGAAAATAGGGATTAGACTGCCCAGGGAAGGTTGAACTGCTTTCCTCTTTAATCAGTGGAGGAGAGAGGTGCTTCTCAAGGAGATAGTTCAGGCTAGTCAAATTAATCCCTTCTCTCTACATCAAGGGCAATATCAGTGGAGTAAACCAGCAGGATTAGGTGAGTGAAGTACAGTGGGCTGGAGAGGTAGATGAGAAGGTTTATGTGTATTCCATGGAGTTGACTTGGTGGGGACTTGGAGAGATTAACTTGATCTCAGTAGCTAATGGAAGGCAGTTCTTCCCAAACATGCAGTAGTTCTTTCCTGCTCATCTTGTGGAGTATCAGCTCTCTCAAATGGCTGATGAGAGATACTCACAATTAAAAGCTGTGAACAGGCCCCTGATCAATTACATCTGTATCAAGCTTTACAAAGTTTTTGATAGTACAGAATGGATCCTTATGGTTACCTAGACATAACACAGGCAAGGAAGTGCTCTCACCACATCTGCAAAGGAATTGTACTCTCTAGCAGCAGAAGTGAGTATAGCCTGAACTCTATAACTTGTGATTTGATGTAATGACCATATTCTAGAAAAACATCCAATATTGGTCTGAAGCCAAATGAAAGACTTAATTTCACTTGGTAAATCTTCCTTATTTTTAACTAGGTGTTGTGTTTTTTAATTTGAAGCCAGAATGTTTCCAATTCCCATCCATTAGATAATGTTATCTCTCTGTTTATTTAAATTTAAGGGCCTTTATATATGTTTATAATATCATCAGTGATCATTAATTTACTCCTTGAAAAGTTAAGAGCTTTTGTGGCTGTTGTGGTGTTTGTGTGCTCTGGAGAAGACTCCTTTTTTTAATGGGTAAAAATTATGAAGAGTTATTTTCCAGTTTCTAATTTGCTGTGATAGCCAAAGGCTTAAGAAGAGAAGTCAACCACTGCATTAACTCTTGGAAAGAAAATGAACAGAACATGTCTATCTGGTTTAGCACGAGATTTTGGCAGAGAGGCAGCATTCTCAGTAGTGAACCAATTATTATGGATAATAATGTTTTAGCTTGCATAGATTGTTTTTTTTAGAGTGTTCCCAGCTAATGATAGTCGTTAATCCATTGGTAAACTGAGTCTTGAGCTTTCTCTTCTGATCTTTATTTTTGATTTGTTTACTTGAATGGATTTTTAATGTGATAACAGCCAGATTGTTTTTGACAGCCTGATGTCATGGCTTATCGAAGTCTTCTGTTTCTTCCATTAGCTCTTGCCTGCTCATCACTGCCAATATTACTGTGAGTAGCTTCCCTCCTCCACTCTTACGTCAGTTTTGTGGGTTGGGGTACAGGAGGGCTGGTGTTCAGGGGGTTTGGTTCATTTCTCTCAGAGTTTCTTTAAGTTTTATGCTTTTGATGTTCATGTTTCTGCCATTAAATCGTGAGACTGGTGTGGCTTTCCTTGCTGTGCTGAAAATACTCAAACGTTATTTTCTCTTAATCCTTATCACCTGTCTTCTCCCATGTTCTAAATGAGGAAAGCATTGATGTTGTTGAAATTACACTCTGGAGCATGAGAATTTGCAGCAATAAGCCTGTGAGTCTGGGGGAGCAGTCTGTAGATGTTGCTGGGACTGCAGCCCCTCATGCTGTGCCAGCTCTTGGGCAGCTGCCATTCCCTTGGCGCAGTGCTGTACACTGAGGCACACGGTGTACCAAAATGTTCCTTCAATTGTGCAGTATCAGATGAGAGATGCTCCCCTCCAGCTGGGAAGGTACTGAGAGAGCCGAGTGACCATGGTCTAGAGAGTTTTCTCACTGAGTTCACGGGTGCACACGGACACGCTGTAGTTTTTAACTAGAGATTTGGGCAGTGCCTTACTAATCCTGATAATTGAGGGACAGGTATAAGGGGACAGCTCTTCGGAATCAGAATGTCGTTTTATCTATTTATTTCTTATCACTGAGCTTCCCCTGCAGTAGCTGAGTTTTAACCAACCCTCCTTGTCTGTTACCGTGGGACTTTGTCCTTAAGGACCTTAACTCCTCCTAACTTCTCTATCCTGCCCAGTCTGCACATCCTGATCCATCTTTGCAGCTTCTTGTCCCGTCAGGTTGCTATATGCTGTTTCGAGTTGCTGCTGACAAGAATGTGAATACCCTCAGTATCGAGCCCTTTTGTGGCAGCACTCCCATCTTATTCCATTTACCCTGGCTCCCACTCAAGTGCTGGGGTGACCCTGATGGTTTCATTTCACTGCGTTGCAGGATTTGAGCAGTACTGAAGCTCTCTGACGTTGGTATTTGATTTTGCAAGTTGCTGAGCACCTTGTGCAAGTGTTTTCAATTACTCCAGTGTCAGTGGGAGACGAGGATAAAAATGGTGCTGAGCAGCTCCAGCAAGTGGCTGCTATGTCACCCCTGCAAACAGATCAGCCTGTATCACTGTGAAGTTTATTACCTAAGGGGGGAGGAGTTAACTTGGGGGCAAGGGAGGGATAACTTCTGGTGCTAAATGTCACAGGTGTTTTACTGCAAAAACACATTTCTCAGTGGTGGTTTGTTTTTTCATTTTTAAATTTTTTTCCTTTTCAGGGCTTTACAGTAATTTGCAGCAAAAGCAAATAAAAATATGGTATCTATTTAGTCTTTTGACGCCGCTAGGATAAAGAATGCTTCAGCTCTGGAGTATATTCAGCAATATCCATCCTAATTTCTGATAAAACTGAAAATCTTATTTAGGGTTACCAGAGTCAAGTGTTTGACAGCTTTGCAGTAATTACTCAACAGCTTTTGAAAAGTGACTGGATCTGTTTGTTTTTAAGGGACAAATAGAGCTTTCAGACAAATACCAAAATCACTGTAATTTTTTTTTTTTTTGTATTTAAGTTAATAACTTTGATTACTCTCATTTTCATATTTGTCATTAAAATTATAATGACATATTATAATTATAAGTTTTATTAAATTCGAATTTTGCCTTTAAAAATTCAGGCCTTTATGAGCTTCCCATTCTAAAAAAGGTATGGACCCTGCATATAGGATTTTCTTGCCCTTTCCTCTCAATTAATGCAGCACAATAGACATGACTTAGGAGGTGGAGAGGAGTTTTAAGTATTTCAGTTGATTATATGTGAGAGTTTGCATGCAACTCATATAGGAAAATGCTATTCAAGGGCAATTTCAGAATTCTTTGCTTCAGCGAAAGCAGCCTGCATCAAGGGGCAAGCCTACCTGAGCATCCAAAAAATCCCAGTAAGCCTTAAAAGTTCTTGAGTAAAATTTGTTGCGAAGTACTGTTCCTCTGTTGTTTAGTCTTATATTGGTTTTTTGAAGGAAAAAGATAATGATTAAGGGGAGGCAGATCATCACACAACTTTTGCATTTGCAGGTGTTAAAAAAAAAATTATTCTTCCTTTGAAAAGTTTCTTTGTCCCCCTCCACTGTGAAAGACTGATTAGAACTGTCTTTCAGTGTTTCTAGGAAGTCAGCTCCATGAAAAATTGTGTAATATCTATTATCATTGTATTTCATAATATCTATGTAAAATAGGTTTTGAGAATCCATTCTGAACCATGATCTGAGCTCTACCTTGATCCTGTTCATAAAATAGCCTTTAGAATTTGTTTGATTGATAAATACAGAAATGAAGGGGAAAAATCGATTTTTAAGGAGCTGGCCTTAGAAATAGCTAAAACATTTTTGAGGATTAAATTATTTGAAGATTAAAAACTCTTGTTTAAGGATTTCCAAGAAGCAAAGTATTTTGTGTCAGTGCATTATACTGAAAGTGTTTAAACATTTTACCACAGATGTTGACTGATGGATGAAAAGCATTAAAGGTAGCTATAATTGACTTAGACTAACAGCAGTCCATAGGTTGTTTTCCAGGTCTGTAGATTTTAAAATGTCTCCTCCGGTGCTTGACATAGGTTTTGGGGAATATAGAAAAGACCATGTATCTCTTTAGTCTCTCGGTATTTGGTGGTTAGTTTATGCGGTAGGAATATGCCAAAACAGACTTGGAAAGTGGACAGAGCAGAAGGGAGAGTGGGAAGGTTTAATAGATTTTTAGCCCCTGTGAGCAAAATTAAATTTGGAAATCAATATGCCAAAGATTTTTTAAGTCCTCATCTCCAAAGAGAATACTGTGTTAATATGTTAAGGAAAGTTTGTGAAGTTTTTGTGACAAGTAAGCAACAAGAAGTTATTTAATTGTCTGCCTTTCAGCTCTCTATTTCCACATGGTGTTGCTGATGTGAGAGAACTGCCCCTTGCCAAGGGGGGCCGCTTGGCCCAGGTCAGCATTTTAGGTGAGATGAACAGCTGAGAAATGCCCTCATACAGGTTCATGTCTGATGCTCGGGCCAGAAGTGGGAACAAACCTTGGCCATGTGCCTTTCAGTCCAGACAGTGGTTCTCTAGCATGGCAGTTTTGCAGACCAGAGTCAACACTCAGTATTTTCTTAGGCCATAATGCACCAAATTTTACCCTCTGGCTTCTAATGAACTGCTGTTTAATATAATTTTGTAGACCATCAAGGAACCGCTAAGCATACACTTGTGGGAACCACTGTGCTGAGAGGGCTGGAGGTTTCAAGTCCCTGTAGCTGGTCAGGCCAGCTGTTAAACGTGGCTAATATTTGCACTGAGGTTGTTGGTGTGGTTTCGGATCTACATAAGATGAGCAGAAATTTGCCTTAAAGCATTTTCTTAGACTAGCTTTTTGCAGGTCTTTGAAATAAATCTGAAATTTGAATGTGTTGCAAGATACTGTGGCATAGAGGCTTAGGCACTGACTGAAGAATGGAGACAGTGGTAGTGCTGTTTTGAGGCTGTTGCTAGAATTTCTCTGCCACATTCCCTCTGTTCAGCAACAGTTTCAGAACTAGAAAGGGATGCAGGTCAATATTTTTCATGCATGGCATCGTGCCTCATTATTGACAACCTCATAAATTCAAAAATCATGTTAGACACTAACATCGTTTATTATTAACCACACTTTATTATGGTTATTTCAAATCTTGATTAATAGTTACATTTCTCTATTCTTGCTTTCTAGATTTTGTGCTTTTAAGATATTCTCAAGGTGTATTTGCACACTTGTCTAGAGTTTAAACAACGTTTCAAAAATTGAAAATTACAGGACAGGTTAGAACAATTTCTGTCTTTATGTAAGTGCTGTGGTCTTCTTCTCAAAACAGATTCTTTCATCAGGGCATACCTTAGAGAACCATCAGAAGTCACACAAATAGCCAATTCTATTGTGTGTGCTGAATCCTGTTAGGTATGTTCTGCCTGCGTAACAGCTCTCCAAAAGTCGTATTATCTTGGCCACACATTTTTTAAACTTCATTATTTAATTATTTTGGCCCTCAAAAGAACTGCTTTCACTTGGCTGTTAAAATGAAAAAGAATACACATATATTTAATATACAAACATATAATTAATTCGTATGTATGCATATAATAGATATATGTGTGTATGTGTATCCATGAATCTCTGTGTGTGTGTATAGATACAGATGAACACATGTACAAGCAGCAATACAGTGCTACTTAAATTCAGGATATGGATTCTTAATAAGGGCAGAAGACCTAAATTGGAGAGGTATGAAACAGAGAGGGCTGAGAGCAGAAGGACCCACGGTCAAAAGGAGTGGTGGAATGACACTGGTATTGCAGAGAATATGTGTGTCACTTGGGTGTAACAAAGTTGTTGGAGAACAAGGCAGAAATTCTAGTATGGATTGATCATACATGTAAACATGATTGAAGTGTAAAGAACAAAAGTGTAAAAGGTAGAGGTCAGATCTTTTCCAGAGTGATAAGTGGAAATGATGATGGTAAATTACTAAAAACGCTCTGGAGATTCATTAGAGAAAGTTCTCCATTTAATTATTTTCCCTTCACCTATTTATACAGCATCAAAAACTGCAGAAAGATCAAGGAGGTAGATAAATTATATGTTTTGGCACACAAACCAATTTGAAACTAGTGCAGATTACAGCAGTCCCTGGATACCAGCTGGGGTTTGAGCTGAGACAGGTATTGCTTTACACAGCACCATGTGCATGTGCCATGTGTTTCTGTATTTTATACACTGACATTGTAGGAAGATGCATTTTGTGTTGTTGAAAATAAAAGTGATTGACGGTGATTTTGGATTCCTCTGGAGTGTGAGAGGTCAGATGGTTTTCCTGTTCCCTTTGTGCCAGGTGCTGCAGGTGGTGTTCAAGAGGCAATGGGCAGAAACTGATGTACAGGAAATGCCACCTGAATATGAGGAAGAACTTTACTGTGTGAGTGACTGAGCACTGGAACAGATTGGCCAGGGAGGTTGCCAGGTTGCAGAGTCTCCCTTACTGGAGCTATCCAAGAACTGTCTGGACACCATCCTGTGCTGTGTGCTGTAGGATGACCCTGCTTAAGCAGGGAGATTGGACCAGATGATCCCTTCCAACCTCATCCATTCTGTGAAGCAGGGGAAGACTTTAGGTTTTATTCCTCATTACTGTCACTGACAGACAGTGTCACATTTATGGAGTTTCATGAGGCCAAATTGTCTAAAACATCCTTGGTGTGGCCAAATCTGTGGTATTTTTGTGGGATGCAAGCTGAGGAGACGTATCTAGTCCATGAGTTCCCTTCCGTTGTGTTGCCTGGCATCATAAACCCCCACATTTTCAAAGCGGGATCTTCAGGGCACCGTAAATCCGCAGATGCTGTTGGTGCGGGTTTTCCGCCATCCTGTGATGAGTACTTTCCCACCTAGCCTTGGCCTACAGGCCTTTCTGGGCCCTTCTGGAAGAGGCCATGCTTAATAAAGGGGTGAGTATGTAGGCAACTTGTTTTGGGGTGGTAGGGCAGGACGGGTAGCTGTGACGGGGATGGGCGGTGGTGTGGGGCAGCGGGACGGGATGAGGGATGGGCGGTGATGGGGATGGTGCTGAGGCGGGGCAGCAGGCAGGGATGAGGGATGGGCGGTGATGCAGGGCAGTGGGACGGGATGAGGGATGGGCGGTGGTGCGGGGTAGCGGGCAGGGATGAGGGATGGGCGGTGATGGGGATGGTGCTGAGGCGAGGCAGCGGGATGGGATGAGGGATGGGCAGTGGTGCGGGACAGCGGGATGGGATGAGGGATGGACGGTGGTGCGGGGTAGCGGGATGGGATGGGCGGTGGTGCGGGGTAGCGGGA
>VZTE01002103.1:364087-412710 GCA_013397775.1 Eulacestoma nigropectus
GGGGGGGGGGAAGGGAGCGCTGGGGTAAGGCTTCCAACAGTCTGGTCTTAGTCTGGTAAACAGACTAGGAATTGTGGGCTAAGTCCTTTTCCTCAGGCTTTGCACCAAGGCTGAGATCAGATGACTCAGTCCGGACTCATTATTTTAATAGCCTACAGCTAGTTCACATAGCAGCGGGAGTCCACAAAAAAGGCATTTAATTGTTGAAACTCAAACTGGTACATTGTAACTGCAGATTATAGTATTCAGATTTAAGTGATTCAAGTAATTTATAAAGCTTTTGCACAAGCAAACTGAAAGTTGAAATACTGATATTGTAATAAAAAGTAAATAAAACATACTTTTGTACATTAAGACCCAATTAAAGAGCATGATTTCATTTAACAAACTTAAAACAGGCAGGTGATATTTGCCAACATTACTACAGCTGTGTTTTACATTAGGAAACTGATTAAAACAGTAATTTATACTTTTTTCCACTTGCAAGTCTTGGGCCTTTCTGTATTACACCATCTATTTTCTCTTCATTCATTGTGTTAGGGTGCATTTGTAACCTCACTTAGGCTGCATCACAACTTTGGGGTTGTTTTTTTTTTTCTTACCTAATGAAAAACCAGCTTTCTGCAATAATGCCAGCCCAGCAGATCAAACAGGGCTGAAGGAACTTCCCTGCTGTCTGCCTGAGAGGCAGTGCATTGTTAGTTATTCAGATGTCAGTCCTTTTCTTCCGCATCCTAGCAGGGTTTCGCTGGTTTCATCAGATCACTCGAGCTGGAGGTGGGAGGGTGGCTGCCAGTGAGGGATGCGAGGGAATGGTTTCCTGTTAGACTGAGCAAAACTGGGGGATTTGCTGCATTCCCATCCATGCCTGGGTCTGGTGCAATAGCACACTGTGAGACTAACAGGGACAAAATTTCAAAATGCAAATCAGTGTTCTGCTTTTGTACCTCACAGCTGAATAATGAGACCTCAGGAGTTATTCTTAGTTCTTAGGTACTTGCCCCTCCCCAGGCTGCTGAAACAGTGATTACATAATGAACTGTTAACTTTGTCAGTCAAATCAGCTTAAACTGTAGAAAAGTACATTTTTTTTTAAATAGCACATAATTACAGAAATGAGAGTTCATTATTCTGTTTGTATGAAAGAGCAAACACACATGTGATGGTTATCTTCTTCCTTCTCTACTTTTCCTTGTCTATCTTCACCTGAACTTTGTTACCTTCAGGGAAGGATCTTTCACGTTGGCTATTTTGTAGACTTGTGTCTCATTGCAGCAAAGTCTGAAGAATTGGCAATGTTCAATTTGCCATTTTAGTGGGGCTGAATTGTTTGTAAGTTGCTATCGTCCTTTCAAACAACTCACGATGCCTGCAAACTTGGTTTATTAAGACCAGACATTTCACATTCCTAATGTTAAGATTGCTGCAATTTTCCATTATTAGCTTTACCCCACCCAGTCCTCTGAATACAGATTTATAAAGCAGTTTCAAAAAATGCTTCTCCATCTAAATCTTCACGTACATTTTAAGCTTGGGAGAACATCTTTGAGCTGAATGCTCTTTCTCAACTGGAGAATCATGTTCTGTATCAGCGTTTTCACAATGGATTTAGTTTCTTTAAAAATAAAATCAAACTGTGAATGTATTGTGAGTGACTTTGTGGTGTCTGTTTTTGAAAGAAAAAAGCATGTATAGGTTTTAGGAATTAATTATTTTGCAGCTTACTACCAGTTTCTTTTTGCCATATTTTTGTTGAATGAGTATTCTGGATTGCTTACAGCCTGGAGGAGCCAGGGAAGACATTGTATATGGGATACATTTCTGAAAGACTGAAAAATGTGTTGGTTAATGTGTTTGACTAATACTGTGTAAAATACTGAAGATTGGTTTATTTATGCAGATTGATATTAGACATCTTTAGAGTTAATAAGCGGTGCTTTGTGATAACATCTATTTTCTAAATTCTTGCATGATGAATCTGTCCTTGGGTGTTGACTTGAATTCTCAGGAGAACTCAATATGGAATGACACAAAAATAGCCGGACATAAATGGAACATTACAAGAATAAAATATCTGACATTTCAGCTCCCTGCTTCTTAAAGCTAAAAGTCTTTGCGGCATCAATAAAATGAAACCGAGTCCGACAGTAAAAGTGTGTGTCATGCGTACACGGATCTACTTCTCTGTAGGGCTGACTGAAAGAAATTGTTTTTACATAAATAGTTACAATAAGCTCTTGAAGAAGGAAGGAGGGTGGACCAGTAATGGAAAAAAATATGGTATTTTAGGTTAAGCACATCTGAACGTGAAACATGGTACTGGAGCTAGGCAATTTGACAATACTGGAGCCTGTGCAGAGAGCCAGAGCAGGGCTGGTATGCTACTTAGTCCCACATAAGAACTACTTTGAGATTCGAGTCAAATTTAGGACATACAGACCCTTTATTTTTTATTCTATGAGCAGCTTAATTCCATTTTGTCCAAAGACATTAGTAATTTATTAAAGTTTATAATTTCCAGAAGTAAGAAGGCAAACACAATTTATTACCCCCATACTTTCACTAAAGTAAAAGTTAAATTTTTACTCTGCTTTCAAGAATTTTGTATTTCATTCAAGTGAAAGCTTAAGAGTAGTTTAGCAAGTCGTAATATGTGAAATAACAGTATTTAAAATATTTAAATTTAATAACTGATAGTTTAAGTTAAAATATTACTGAAAAGATGCTGTCAGTATTCTTTTATCTGAGATCGTCTTCACTCATATTAAGAAAAATAATTTGAGGATTTTGTTTCTATGATGCAAATTTAAAAACTGTCAGGGTGCATTTTTGAAATTATGTGGTTACAAAAATACTTTAAATGAAGAAGTTGCTTTTCATGTCACATTGTTTATGCCTGCTAAGATTCTCATTTCGGTCTCTGTAACATTTTATGGCTGTGTGACATTACATTATTCCTGTATATTAACAAGGGTATGAACTGAAATGTGAGGATTCATGACGTTATATTCAACGATTAATTAGGCAATAATGCATAAAGTATCTGTTGTTAGCAGCAGGCGAGGCTGGTTTGTTCGTTAGTGTCTGCAAGCAAAGCCAAGGCTGATGTATGTCCCAATAAGCCACTTTGTGAGTGCAGGGAGGAGGATTTCTGAAATGAGAACTGCTACATCACACTAAAGGCTTTGGTTTGCTGCACCATCTTAAAAATCTGTCCCAACTGCAAGAAAGTCTGCAAGTGGTTTACACCATCCAAATGCTCCGTTTCACTAATGGCAAAACTCTGGAATGAGTTTGGTAAGAAATAAGTTGATGTCGAGGCAGAACACAGCATAGTGAGTGTTTTCATCAGATGTGAGAGTTACCATGACTTTTTAAACTCTTCTGCATTTGTAGAAGAGGTGAAAATATCACGCCAAACAAGATCAAGTGGTTACTGCCTTCCTGCTAATTACCTCCTTCAAGTATCTCTTTTGCTCAACTACTGCCTCTCACTCCATGGAAATTACAGAATTTTTAAGATGCAGCTAAGTTATAGCTCCTTTCTGAAACTCACTCATTTACTTCAAGATAGGGTGGAAAAAACTGGGGAGGGGGTGGGAGGGGAAAGGAAGAAAACTAGCAGTTAGTATGTTTCTGATGTTTTGGAAATTACTGTTGCTCTCTTAAATTTTGGTGAGCTCTAATTTTGTTCCTTTTGAACACTGGAATGTCATTTGTTTATTTTAACAACGTCAGAAAGACAGCATGGGCTTCTCCTTGAGTCCCTGTCATCAGTCGAAGGAATAAGTAATGAATTTTTATTATGAATGAAATATCTAAAATAAGACTGCATCTGCCCTGATTATGTTACTGTTAATAATGTTTTCTATCCAGTGTGCATTTTTTTTGACAATTTAAAAAGAATATAAAATAAAATGCAGCCCTCAATTTCTCATTTGCTGTATTACCTAAATTCAAGAAAGAAAAGGCATAAGTACCATGTCATTTAAAAAATAAACAAAAACAAAACCAAAAAAATTCCTACATTTGAATTTTAAGTAAACAGCTATTTTTGTGATGGGCTGAACATCCAACACTGATTTATGTTTGTTTGGTTTTAATTTCAAATTAAATATTATTTTGATGCTTCTTGAAAAGTAGATAGAGGAAAATAAATGTAAGCAGAATAAAACAGAAGAAAAAGAAAACAGAATAATAAAAGGAAAAAAAGATGAAAAAGAGCTCCTTTCCAAAGAAAAAATCTTAAAGTTCATGTATTTAGTATCATAAGCATTTAATATATTACATATAATATAGTAAATAATTATAAAATGGAAAGCTAGGGCTTTTGTTCAGTGTTCGGTATTTCTGTTAACCAAATAATGAAGTGTAATTCACACTCATGTTTTTGTGAATTCTCAAAATCAAGAGAGAAACTAAATTTCTTTCCGTTGCTTTTAACACTGCCTTGTATTGATTAACAATGAGTAAACACATGCTTTACTGTGGGCAATTATATGGTTTGAGATGGCTTATTTTTATTCTGTTTGAGTGGTAATAGATTATTTGGCATATCACTGTCCATTAGCTCCGCTTACACATTTAGATAGGAACTTACTCAATCTTCTGAATCAATTTTCCATGCTAGAAGCACAAAATATCTCCTTGGTGAATATTTTATTGTGTCTTATTGTATCTTTTAAGAATGTGTGAAGAGCAGACAACTAACATAAACCCACTGAACTCTTGCTTATATTTAGCAGATTTCCTAAGGTTGCAGCGTTGAGTCTATTGACAGCAATGAGTGTGACTGCATGTTGTGTTTGAGTTTTTCAGTGATGAGGCAGAAATGCAATTTAAATTTCTTAAGGTACATGTGCAGCCTAGTAATCTCTACTACATTGGCTTAAGATGCAAATATTCAGAAAAATATGTATTACTCTATACCTGATTTCATGGCAATAACAGTTTTACATCTTGAGAGAACTGGCTGAATAATGGAAATGAAAGAATTGTACCTGCAATGAATTATCCCTAAGGCTAATAATAAAAAGAAATCTGATTCTGTCCTATCTGTCTAAGATATTCATCAGTTTGTCATAAATATTCCTTATTTAGGACCTAGGAAGAGCTTTCAATAGATGAGTCTGAATACAACTGGCGCTGAGAATGAACGCTAAATTCCCTTTAAAGACCTGATCTCAGTGAATGAGCATGCTGAAGTCCAACATAGATATGTGGTGTTTCTGCCATAAATACTGGCCTGGAAGAGTTCTTTCCAGAAATTTAGAAATGCCTTTTAATGTTCTGTTTGATCTGGTTAGTGCCTGTTGTGAAATCCAGTACAGGTTTGAGAGAATAATTGAGAGGGGATTATTATTTTGGGCTGTTTCTTCCCCGCTTGTTACGGTTTTAGTGAAATTAGAAAGAAAGCAAGACCATCCAAAGGGGATTTTGTGTGAATCATATGGTTTAGCACTATGCAAATACTCTGTAATCTAAATAGTGTGAAGGCATGTGGGGGATTATGCATGGTTTTAATGGGGCTTTTTCACACTGATGTTTCTTTTTAGGGTTTTTCTAAAACTATAATGAAAGATCTCTAAAGAAAAAAAATTGTTGCTAGCTTCTGTGAAGCAGAAGATCTGTAAAGAGCTGCAGAATACTTCTGTTTTCCCCACACTACAAAGAATGGTATGTCCAAGTGCTCAAGGGTGTTCATCAAATTATTTGAGTTAATGGATGGTTTAAAACTTGCTCATGTATTTCTTTCCTCATTATCACATAAACAGTGTGGCAAGACATTACTGGGGATATTGACTGTCTTTGTTTTGGCCCAGTGTTGTTCAAGTTCAACTGAGAAAAGCCTTTCACCCTTTCCAGGACACAAGACAGCCCAAGTCTGTGAACTTGTCTGTGAACAAGTACTGCGGAACTCCCACCATTTAGGTCTCACCAGACTTCTCCTGAACCCAATAGCAGTTCAACTTAACAATTGTCTCTTCCTTCTGGCATTGGTTAAATAAAACCACTTTGCTGCTTTTACAAGAAAAGACAAAGCAAAAGGTATAGAGGACAGCTCCTGACTTGAGGAGTCCACTGAATCCCATCCTACTGAAATGGGGTCATCCCTTGAGAAGTGGATTCTCCTAAGCCCTCTTCAAAGTAGAGATCTCCTGAAGTTTTAAAATACTGTACAACTAGAAGTACTTTCCATCGTAGCCTTTTTTTTTTTTCCCCTAAACACTGCTAATGTGATGAGGAAGAATGAAAGCTAAAATTACCATCCCCGCCTCATTATTTCTCTTGGTACAGCACGGACAAATAAGAGCATAAACATCTTGAGGCAGAAGTGGGAAAAGACTGAGGGGAAAAAACATACAGCAAAGACCTTGTTCTGATGGGTGTAAAGAGTAGTGAGAGAATTAATGTGTGGCTTTCATGTATGTATGTAATTTAGTAGGTAGCAAGCTATTGTGTGCCCCATCTGTCAAGTAAGTCTGACCATTTTTTATCTAAATATAATAACTACCAGAAGGCAGCACAGGTCTGTAATAGAGCACCATGGATTTTTTTTTTCCTCCTCTTTCCAGTCACTCTTGAAGTTGAGCAAGTGTCAGGCTAAGGTGCAGTCTGCTGAAATATAAGTGATGGAAGCTCAGCACATTCTCATGTTCTGGTAAAGGTGACAGGCTTTCCCAGGGCAGGTTAGCCAAATTAGGCAAACATGAATATGACCTGAATGCTACTATCAATGTTTTTCCATAATTATCTAATAATGAAAAAGGTCAGAACTAATTCTGTTCTGCTATCTTTCCCCGGTGTGGGCTAGTACTAGTTGTCAGTGGTAAGACACAGGACAGGGCATATTTGTTACTGTCAGGTAGTGCTGTACATTTTTTTAAGCTTGTGTGCAGCTGGACAGTGTTGTGGAGCAATCTGGGGGTTGAGTCTTGGTGTGGTGTAATCTGCTTGTTATGCAAGCTCAGAATAATCCCCCTCCCTTCTCTTGCCTGTGCACGCAGTAACTGGAGAACTGTAGGCTTGTGATTGTGACATGTCCTCTGTTGGTATATGTTTTAGAGACTAGATCATGAAGAAACTAAAAGTAGCAAATTAATATTCAAATCCAACCAGGTAGCTGTGATGCACCTTCTTCACTGTCAGTGTGAATGTCTGTGGACATGGAAACAGAGCTGGCCCAAGCAGGGCTGACTTCCTGCATCAGCAAGATTTAGCAGTGAGGAAGAGGAGGAAAAGGTACTTCATGCCCTAATGAGAACTATTAAGAATATACATTCTGCAGAGCAACTTGGGTTCTTTTTTTCCTTTTCAGTTTACCTGCAGCTCATTTTTGTAACCCTTACCCTCAGTCTGGGTGTATGACTCCAGAGCTCTTAAACTGTCTTAGCATTGTGTGTAGCATAGGTTTTATGATTAACTCTGACATCATCATGTGAGTCACACTGGGGCGTGATCATGGAGCAGTGCATGCTAATAGCACAAGGAAATTTCTAAGACTGTGTTCTGTTCATTCTTGACTCCAAAGCTTTTGGGGGTGACAAGTCTTAGAAATACTGGAAAAGGTTTGATTTGAAAATGCTTTTTTTAATTTGAGCACAGCCTCTGCTTTTTTGACTTTTTGTGTTGGTAACAAGAGCTAGCGCTGTTTGCATTCTATTACTACCTATATGAAAGGTTGTGCAACACTTTCCATTATAAGACTATTTCAGTTGCTTATGTTGCCAACATTCATCTGTTTGGGCTGAAATTTTCCATGCAGGGTGTCTCCTTCAGGCTGAATTTCTTGGGAAAGTTTCAATAAAAATACTTGAACCATTCCAGGGAATGAGAAGAGGGGGAAAAACTGTATTTTGCTCATGTTTATTAAAGTTGCTGCAAGCACTTGATTGAGAAATCACTGCACCTACATGTTTTGGAGCAGGGAGTTGAATAATTAGGAAGGTCGAAAGGGTGAAGAAAGAAAAAATGGGTGTAGGAGAGATTTCTTTAGAAAGAGTTCACTCCTGCCTGATGTTATGAACCGTTGGCAAGAAAGCACACAAACCTTATGCTTTTCGAAACAGGGTCAATGAATGGCTGGGAGCTGAATGATCCTCCTTGTTTCACTGCACCTATGTGATGTATTGGTTTGAGGGAGAGAGGCTTATGAGGTGTAAACAAAATCGTATGCAGCAAGGAAAGTGACTGAAATCTGCGCAGTTGTGGAACTAGAGGGGCAGGGTTATGTAGATAATAATTTGAAAACAGCAGAGGTAGCTTTGCTCAGTAAAGAGATGGATCTGAAGATGGTGCGACAGACTGTCAAGAAGATGAGATTTAACTGAAGTGGTCTTACAGCAGCCTTTTTTAGTTACAGTTCATTTCCTGTTTCCCCCATATCTTGTGCATTTAAATGAGGCAGGGAAAATTGTATTCAGTCCTGTAATTTAGAGACCAGTATCCAACCCTAATTCCAGCATGTTTCATTCATGGACACTTGATGTTGCAACCTTAATGTACTTCCAACATGAAAATTAAAGACTTAGTTGGAAAGTCATTCTATATCCATCATTAAAATGCTTATATTTTAAGCTTTGAAGAACACTGCCATAGTCAGACACATGTATAATATTGTATTTCAGTTAAAATACTGAAAAATGTTTTCTTTCAATCCATTTAGACAAGTTTCCTTTTCAAAACCACAGTACTGCCAGTGCTTCAGCAAACATGTATGGGACTGTTTGGATCTGAAAAGGTTAATTCCATATGTGAGATATTGGAAACTGAACTTCTCAACAGAGTCTGCCTTCCATTTCTCTCAGGTTCACAGTGTAGACAAAAAATGACATTTTGGAATATACTTTACATGCTTGGCCCAAATGGGAACGAGTTAAGAGGACAGGGAGAAGTTTCAGTTACAAGTTCACATTTTCCTGATTTTTATGGACTTCAACCAGAGTGGTTATAACTCAATATTATTTTAACATTGTTATTTGTGGCTGAGTTTACTAAAGAGCAACTTTCATGCTTCTGCTTTTAATATCTCACAGTTGAAGTTATCTTCCAAGTTTTCAAGGATTTATAATGTTACCATAACATTTTCTTAAGGAATAAGGCTTCCCATCCAGAAGCAAGCATACATCATAGTACAAATTGCAAAAATAGTGAATTAGACATTTCCTAGTTAAAGGAAAGCAAATGTGTACTGAATGCCCACTTTATTAAGATCCTTTTACTTTTATTTTCTTGAATGAAATTTAGACTTCCATTTGAGGACTGTTTTCTCAATGTCATCTGCACCCTTGTTTGAAGAAGAGAAATTTGACATTAAACTGTTACTATGGATATCTGCATTTAAAATATTAACTTCATAAAAATGCCATATCTGGGCTTGACATGATGTATTGTTGTCTCAGTTCAAAGAAGATAAGATGTCACGTCACATACCTGTTTATTAATGTCTGTGTGTTGATGTTACTTATCATGGCAAAGATCCACTTATTAATGCCTTCATGGTATGGACAGACAGGATACATCGTTATTGCTCTAATGGTACCTAAACTTTTATGCCGTAGTGTTTTGAGACTATGGTCAGACAAATGCTTGTGTGTAACTTAAGTTTTTATTCTGTATCGTGTGCTAGTGCATATTGTTTTTATTCACTGGCAGATGTAGTTTGTACTTCAGCCTCAAGGACAGAGGGCTGTACTGACACGGTGATTTACTTTAGCCTGTCTTAGGAATTCCTCCAGATATCCATAATTATTAATGTATATCCATACACAGTGGTGGACAAAGGATTAAAATGTCTCTCGAATGCTAAGTCATGAAGTCTGACTTGCAGAGATCCTGTTGGGGGGGAACCCCAGCCTTTTCAAGTGAGAGTTAATACAGGTGCCAGCAGCAATGCTTTCAATGTTGGCACAAAGCAGCATCAGGTCTTCTGGTGTAACTCTTGTGTGTACTTGGAATAAAAGTGGTCTTCTTCAGTTCAGTTGTATCTTTTTGAAAGGATCAGAATAAAAGTGAAAAAAGCTCTTTTTATTCCAGATGAGATATCCTATGCAAAAAGTCGCACTGCTAGAATTGTAGCACTACTGGTGCACACACACCTTGCATCATGCTGCTGGGATTCCCTCTCAGCACCCCACAGAGATGAACCTTCAATTGCATTAGGCCTTCAGCAGCCTGTACAGAGCTCTACAGAGAGACCTCTTTTGGTTTTCAAGAGTTGGGAACTACAGTTTGAGGAATTGAAATTTAATTAGACATCTTTTATGCCAGGCAACGTTGTCTAAAACCTTTAGTAAAAGGATGTGATTATCCTATTGAAAATTATGTATCTACACAAAGTAATTAATTCTATTCCTTTGACCTTCAGATTGAAGGTCATTTGCTGCTAACATTTTTCTCAGCTACTTTTTCACAGACTGATTGAATGTAGTTACTGTAAAGGACTGAGTATAATCATTATATTATTGTTTGTAATGCTGAGCTCTGGTTGGAGTTTAAAAAACTTGTGTCTGCACGTGATGCAAGTATCTAATGTAAGTTTTATTGAAATCAGAAGGAAATGGTCCAGATCTTGAACACATAAAGTTGTTGAAGGAGAAGTTTGTATTCTTTAAATTTGTGTGTTGCAGAGGAACTTGTCATGGCTGAGTTTGAAACTCCATTGGGTCACTGAGGGCAAAAAACCCTTTACCTTTACCTAAAGCTTGCTGGTGGAAAGTGGTTCAAAGCTCTCATCCTCATGATTGTCCTTTTTCTAGATTTATGACTGATGCAGCTCGACGTGAGCAGGAGTCTTTGAAGAAAAAGATTCAGCCGAAACTCTCTTTGACTTTGTCAAGCACAGTGTCCCGTGGGAATGTATCTACTCCACCTCGCCACAGCAGTGGAAGCCTTACTCCTCCAGTCACCCCTCCAATCACTCCCTCCTCTTCATTTCGCAGTAGTACTCCTACAGGTAAGCACCTACTCTTTGAATCATCCGAAATAAAGGGAGCAGTTTTGCTACGTGGCATTTGGAGGAGACATACTGAGGCATTGGGAAGAAGTGCCCCAAAAAATAAAACAGAAAAGCTTTGGGCTATTTTACATTTGGTTTGCAGTCCCTAAAATGTGTTGAGGCATTTGTTTCCAAATTCTTTGCTAAAGCAGAGTAGGACAGTAACTTTAAAAGTTGCAGCTGAGATTATTACGTGAAGAAACTAACCTTACCAGAAGTGCTAAATGTGCAAAAGACCCGTTATGTATCAGTTGGAGAGCTCTGCATATGGTACAGTATCACTTAAAGATTTTAAAAAGTAAAAAAGTGGTCTCAGTATCTCCCCCTGCCCCCCTTTTTTTTCTTTTGGTGGGGGAGAAAGTGGAATTCATAGATAAGTGAGTGGACAGGGAGGAATGTTCTGCTGCTGTCATCATGTTGGAATGACTTTCAATAGGAAACTATGTTCATGAAAAGAACTAAATGAAAAAAGTGATCTATATTTTCTTCAGAAGTTAATATTCTAAGGTATAAATATTCCAAGGTTTTCCCAGGTATAAAAGTCCTGGGAATTTTTTTGGGCTGATTAACGTAACTGAAATTGCTTGCTGTGCTGAACCAGATCTCTTGGCCTAAGTCAGTGTGATTTACTTTAGGTAGAGATCTTGTCAGATAATTCTGGTACACTTCAGACTAAATACCAGTATTTTCTTCTAAAAAGCTAAATGCATATAACAGGGCTATTCTATTCTGCAATAAATAGGTTCAATATATTCTCCTTAGCAGGAAATTACATGAGCATCACTGCCTTGAAAAACTGTTATGCCACATGGTTTTTTTATAGGCTATTTAATGTCTTAGTATTAATGATTAAATGGAGAAGTTGTAGCAGCTTGTGATGTTCTGTCTGCAAGCTGTAAACTGAAGTGGTTGTTCAGTATGTCCCTGGTTATGAAAAAGGGAAGCACGCTGAGAAAAGCTAAATGATAAAGTCGTAATGTAATTCAGAAAATTTTAGATTTTCTTAATCATCTCCTGTTTGAAACAAACTGATTCATTTCCTTGACATCCTACAGATGGCAAGGAGTTTCTTCTTTCTTTTGTTTGCTTTTGTACAGCACCTCTCCTGAGAAGGCTAATTCATGATGTGGTCAGGTAGTATAAATTTGCACATCCATCAGGAATATTGGCTAGTGATGTATTCTTTGAAATATGTTCCATCAAATACTGAAGAAAAAAAGCCAGCATCTGTCTACCAAAATACTTTTACTTTTATTATTTATATATTTTCCAAACTTTTAAAGTTAGTCACAATGTTGTTTTACCTGCAGTTAAGAGAATCAGCTTGTTATGGCTGCATTTCTCCAAGTCCTGCCTGCCAGGTTATAAATAATACCAGCTTCCACTTTCTGCACTCTCTGTTCCAAGTTCCCTTTTGGACCCTGTTCCAAAGCTAGGGTTTGTAACATCCTAGTAGCAAAAAACATATATTCTTTCTTTAAGAATTCGTTTAAAATTTACTATGAACTGCATTGCATTTCAGCAGCCTCAGCCCAGAATTTCCATTTTTCTCATCTTAGAAGTTTTTCTGGACCTAAAGTAAGCATTGAGATTTTTCTGATAACTACAGGTTTTTTCCCAGTGTTTACGTGATGTAGGATTTTTTCGAACGTAGAAAGATGACGTGCTCAGAGTCATGCCATGGCATGAGTTTCTTTTTCTGTGGGTGCAGTGCCTGGAGAGGCAACCCAGTAGGGGTTACAGACTCATTTTAGATATGCAGCTCACATGTCTTTTATTGGCCAATGCAAATCTTTTTCCCTCAAGTGCAAGTATATATGGCAGTTGACTAGCAAGGTGATGTAACCAAGGGTAGTTAGGCAAGATCTGTTTCAGGGAAACAATTTAGAGTATGTAAATTGTCCTACATTTCAGCCTCACAGTGCCTGCACAGCTTTCAAGCCCTACAGGCGTACCCTCCACTGCATCCAGTGAGAATGAAGAGTACTGCTCTATTCCTTCCATGCAGTCCTGTTTGATTTGTACTCTGAGAAAACTCTTGTTAATTCGTCTTTGAATGCAGGTAAACGTGTATGTTGTGGTAGCTTGAGAAAACAAAGAGGCTGTTTTCCCTTAGGTTGCCTTATGTCCTGTATTTGTTGTAATCCAAATATAACCCTTGTCCTCATCCTCCTTTAGACCTATACTTTGTCAAAAATAAAATGGGATTACTTTGACCCAACTCGTTCATGAAGTTTCCAGAATGGCTGTTTCCCTTTTATCTCCTGTCTCAGTTGTTGGATAGTTCATGAGGGCTCAGCAGTGTGCCTGGCATTACTGTCACTGCACAAGGTGGTGCCACTTCAGATGCCAGAGAGGAATCATGCCTACAGGCTGGTGAGGTGGCATACAAATACACATGTTCCTCGGCAGAGAGTGTCTGTCACGTGGCTTTTTCCCATTCTTGTTCAATGTAGAAAGCAAAAACCACACTAATCTTTTGAGTCCACTTTTCCATGTACTGTCCTCCCTTTTGGTATGCTGCTCATCCTGGCTTTCCCAGGTGTCTTAGTCTTGCCTTGGGTGAAGCCAGGAGCTGCCTGGATCCCAGTCACATGTGTGCATGTCCCCACAGCAATGTCTCGCCACTTCCTGATGGTTTTAAGCTACTGCTATAAGTATTCAGCAAAGTGCAATTTCATCTAATGATCTTTCATCTATGTATTGACCAGACTCAAACCCACTTAGCTTGTGAAACCTGATAAGAAGCAGTTCAAGGTGTTTTGGCTGCAGAGAATGTTTGTTAAGTTTTACAGTAAAGATCTGTGCCAAAAGTCTATGGGGCCTCGTTCTCAGGCAGAGCTGAGCAGTGTCCAGCCTGACACACATCGATGCTGTCAGTGTTGCATGTGCACATGTAAGCACCTCCTTCTTCTTGGTAAATGAGATTATTCATAGAGAAGCAAAAATATTCAGCAAAGAAGTGTGCTCTTTAAGGCTCTTCTCAGGTAATGAGGTAGACATGTATTTATCCTCAGACTCTGTATGCGTTAGTCCCCTGAAATGGCCCGTTTGTGGTTTTGGTGGGAAGTAGAAATGCAGTAGTTAATTTTCTATACCTCCCCTCTGTTCCCTCAGGGTGGCTGGCATATGGTCTCTGCTTACATTTGGCTTTTTGTTCCCTCTCCTATAACAAGTTTTCTCTTCTTCTTAAGACCTGCATCCTCTAGTGATTGCAGAAAGTTCACTTTAAAAATTTGTTCCAGTTTTTATTTTAACAATAGTGTCTCCCGGGAGACTTTGTTTAGTAGGGCTTAAATGGTGTTGTTAGAGTTCACAGGCAGGATTTAACAAAAGAAATGGCTTCCATCAGGAATAAAGGCTCCTTAGGGTGATAGGGAAATAAAGCAAAGTAGCACCAGCACACAGCTTATTTTGGAAAGATGTTAACAGTTTGCAAACACTGAAATATCTCTTCATTTAAGGAGCACTCAATTAAGTCACAAAAACTTATGCTGCTTTCATTTTTAAACGTCAATTTTAAACCCACAAAACTAATGAAGTCTAGTTATGGATAAAAATGGGGCTGGCATTGCACCC
The DNA here is from genome assembly GCA_013397775.1 of Eulacestoma nigropectus. Taxonomy (NCBI): domain Eukaryota; kingdom Metazoa; phylum Chordata; class Aves; order Passeriformes; genus Eulacestoma; species Eulacestoma nigropectus. The sequence continues at coordinate 378,663 of VZTE01002103.1, forward strand.
TTAACATACGTTGTTAATTTTTTTAATGTTTTCATACATCTGTGTGGCTCACAGATGAAATTTCCGCCCCTAACTTCCTGGCTTTTGAGTGTAAGTCAGAGCATTGACATTCCTTTGAAAACTATGATATCTGTTCATACTGAAAATCTTTAAAAGAGGTTCAGTGATAGTAACTTACTGGGAATTAATTATTAAAATAACCTGTTCCCAATTTTAGTTAGAAAAGTAATTCATAGTGATGAATCTCAGACAAAAAAAAAAAAAGCCACTTATGCATTGAAGAAATGCCAGAAATCATCTGAAACCACTGTTTTGTGTTTGTTTATTATTTTCTTCTATATTTATGACCTTTTTTTTTTTTTTTTTAAACTATTCCAGGCCTGGAATAGTACATTTCAGCCTGGAGTGAATTTTTTGCCTTCTTATAAACGCTAAAGCAAGAGTTTAATACAACCAACTGTTTTTTTAATAGTTCAACCCTAAGTCTTGTGCCCCACCACCTTCCCCTGCACAAAAAAGAAAAAAGAAAAGCTGGAGTACTTGAAAAACCTCATAATTAGCATTACATTTTGCTCTGAAGAAGCTGGCTCTCAGACATCCTTTCCTGTTTATGTTTTATTTTAATAGATTACAAGTTATAACATTTATGCTGTTTTAATAGGTTTATAGACCTATTTACTGCCTGATCATTTGGGGCAGTGGATGGTAGCCAGTTCTGGCACGAAGTGTTGAGGATGCTGTGGTTGCCTGGAACAGCTGTGGCCATTTCTCAGTCCTTCCACTTGGGAAGGAGATGAAAGTGTGCAGTTTTCATGGGTGGTCATAGGCTGACCCCATGAGAGAATTGGCAGGTTTCATTTTGATTTACAGCTGTCATTTGAGTAGGTGACTAACTATTGGTTTGTCTTATTAATTAGGATAAATGCCTTTCTGGGGAGTCATATTTGCTCGGTCATTTTTGATTGATTACATTCGAAAGTTTTTACCTTTCATAAATATGTCAGACTTCTTGAAATTTCCACTAGTCCAGTCTTAGTATTATGAAAGTGACCCTGTTTTCTACCCACAGAAAATTCCTAACTTGTCTTTTTTTTTTTTTTTTTTTTCTTTCTGGTAAAACTTGAAAGTAATAAATCATTTTAATCTGGAGTAAAAAAATACTTTGTAGGATTTGCCTTAACCTTTAAGAAATCTAAGACCTAAACAGTGATGTTTATTCAAGTATGCCTAAAAATTCAGCAAAGTAATGTTAGAAGACCTGAAAAAAAAAATGACTGAGGCTATCAAATTATTACTGTTGATGTAGAAATTATTACATTTACCCATCTGAGGTTACTATCTTAATGATCCTTTAGTAGATTTATAGTAAACGAGTAGTTTCATAGATATAGAAGCATATTCTAAAACTGAAATCAAGATCACTTTGTAGCTTTGTCAGTAATCCTAAAGCTGCACTATTTCAGTCAGTTAGAATACACTATGTGAAATGGGCCAATTTTTGTCTAATAAATCATACTAGTGGTGAAACATGACTTAATATCGTATGTCATTCTGTAACAGAAAGTGCAATTCAATTAATTTTCAATCAAAAGGAAAAAATCAGTCTTCCCCTAGTGTCTTTTTTTCAGAGCCTGGTGTAATTAAGAGTACTTTTTATACCTACAGTGATTGCATTCTTAAATATTTGCAATAATTTTAAATACATTTGTGTTTGATTCAGGTTTAGGTAACTAAATTAAAGAGAATCATGTCCCATTTACATCATTAGGGAATATCTTCTAAGACTGAATCTTTTCTAAAAGGTACATATAAATTTTTACTCAATAAAATTAAATAGATCCTAACAACTCAGACTATTAATCTCTTCTCTGATTCAGATGGATTTTGTTCAGGATTCAAATGCTACTACTGGCAAAACAGTGACCAAAAAATTACAGCTTCCTTCTGTGTTAACAAGAATTCTTGCTGCTGATGAAATAATTTAGAGCATCATTGTTCCCTCTATGGGTGACTAATTTACAGGGGAGGAAAGTCTGCATATTACAATGAAGGGGCTCCTTTCTCTACCTACCAAAGGCAGTTGGGACTCAGAAACTGATCCGTAAGAATCCACCTTGCTTCTGGTCCATTAAGGACCTGTCTGTCGTGGAAGCTTTGATTTTGAGAAGTGAAATACTGTGTGGCAGTTAGTGACTTTTCCCAATAAACCTTGTTATCTCACGTACTGTTATCTCAACGACACGAGATACCATTCCTGTAATTCTGCTGTATAGCATTTGTCTTCATGGATAACTCATGAAGGAATCCCACGAGCCTCCTCCTGAATCTGTTCCCTTTTCTTTTCCAAGAATGCAAAAGCTGAAAGAAAACTGCCCATTGTTTGCTGGTAATAGCAACCAAAACCACAATGGTAACCAGCCTTTGGAAGTGGACATTGAAATAGAGTAACAGGAATGCTGGAAACTAATATGGTTTAGATTCTAAATGTGTGTTTAATTTTTTTTTACTTTAAGTTGTTTTAAAAATGCGTTGCTGTAATGTAAAAGCTCATTACTCTTCATAGGTATCAAAGCAGCTAACATTTCAGTAGAGTTTCCATATGTCAGGCTTTCAACAGTGAAGTAATCAAATGGCACAGACAGCTGTTGCACAGAGTGCTGTAACAGCACATTAAACAGAATCCAGCAAGAAAAAGAGATCTGCTCAACTGAGCTACTTTGTGAGTTTAGGGTGAACAGCGGAAATGTCAAATAACAGGGGTGTTCCCCCCACGAATTAATTGAAGACTTACAGAAGGAGGAGTTAGGTCCTCAAAACTTTTTGTGTTGATGGATATGCTATTAATACATAGCCAAATTAAGCTGAATTTGTTGCAGAACTGCTATTTATAGCAGAACCTGTTTGGCTGCTGTCAGCAGGTGGCATTTCTGAACTCCATGTTAGGTTGAATCAGAGTAGACTATGAACCATTAAATCTGCTATTCGGTTGATAATTTGCAACAGCTTTCTCTTTGGGCGATGCAGATTTACTTAATATTGCTACAGCTAGAGATACTGCTCTTTTGTGGTGGGCTTGTTTTTTTAAGGGAAGTGCACTGCAAAATATTCCTTGATTAAGATCTTAAGGGAGCTTGAAAATAGACCTGGGAGGACATGCGAATGGAAACAAGTACACATTGATGGCATTTTGAAAATCATGCTACAAATTCAGGTCATGTGCGCTTTAAGCACATGATTAATGTTAAGCACCTAATACCAAGGAAGTAAATGCTGCCTGACTTTGAGCACATAACAAGTGCTTTGTCAGACTGGAATGAAGTATTCAGCACTTGCAGAGTTGCAAGCTCAAGAATTTATGTAGTCACAAAAACCCAGCTCTAGCCATTCACTTCGAAAATTCTTCACCTGTGTTAGCATACTGTAAATGCTTAAATTTAATTATTACACTTTATGTTAAAGTAGTGTAGTATCATGCAGATGTAATTGAAAAAATAATGAAAAGTAGAAATATGAAATCAAATCCCACGGCTCTTGTATTAAATTGTTGCTGAGAAGTGGGCTGAGAGTGTTAAATTTTTGTGTGTTTGACTTACGGGGTGTCCGGCATAGTAAAGCACGAATCAACCAAGCTCTATTGCAGCTTGTAAAAAACACACTTTCAGATGTCTGAGGAACCATCTCATTACTTGTTCAGAACTTTCTACTTGGTTAATTGACTGCTCAGAAACTGAAGAACTTTTATGCTATGTTTTTATTAAAAATTAGATATATGGACTCACTCTTGGATAAACACTATGGGCAAATAAGTAAGCTTCACAGTTCACAAAATGAAGACCAAATTCAGTTCTTCAGCATAATGAATGTTTGAATACATTTGATATTTCAGACCTGCAAGGTATGATAAAATCTGTGTTAAAGGATCTTGTGGAAACTGAATTGTGGTCTCTGACAAAATCGCCATCTGAGGTGCTTCAGTGGTGCTGGGATTTCACATTTCTGTATAGATGATGGAAGAGAACTTTCTTTATTGGAGCTAAAATGGTTCCATCTAATTGCAGGTTTGGGGCCCTATATTAATCCTGCACACCAACTAATACGTACATATAATTGCCCAGCATTTAGCAGTCTGAGGCACCTATTCTAACAGAGCTTTATGAGTGTTCTGGTAAAAAATAATGAAAAAAATAATGAATGACACTGTGCAAAACAGTTGATCAATATATGACTTAATTATACTATGTGTGTGTGCTTAGACATGGTATGAAATTTTAACATGAGCTTTTGGCTGAGGTTGTGACTAATCATGAATAATAAGAGAAATCTGTGGTAGTTTCTAGTTTCTGCCTTAAGGAATAAAGCTATAATAGAAGGTTTCTAGTAACAATGAAAAATAGTAAGTAAAAGTGCAATTATTTCCTGTAGGGGTTTTCTTATAGCAGGTGGGATTTGTTCCCACAGCTAAAAGATGTTTTTTCAGAGCCAGATGTCACATCCCATTTTAGGGAGCCAGGCTTTAAACTTCTATATATTCAGCTCATTCTTCAGTAATCCAAAGTGAAAAACATTCAAGTGCTCATCACTGTGCTTTGCTAAGTGCTTCAGAAATGGATTTTTTTTTTTTTCCTAGCAGTCATCAGCTGACAAGTGACTGTCTGGCTTCCTTAGAGATAGAAGACCATGTATTAAACTGGTTACTCAGTGACTAAACCAAGACAAAGGAATTACATTCCCAGAACATACTGAGACTTAGGCTTGAAGGATCTGCGGAGCAGAGATAACTCCGTATTGCAGGCACAGCAACAGTGTAATCATGTCTTGGACTAACCTGTAGCTCCAAATCAAACAGCTTGAAATTATCCTGAAGACCAAGAACATTAACTTGGTCAAACCTGCACATTTTTTGACCTCTAGCTGTGCTATTACCTGGGTACCTGCTCTGCAGTTTGGGTGGACCCTAAAAGAAGGAAGGATGGGAGTTGGCCCACTTTGATGGCTGTGTCTCTTACAAAGGAGGCCCTGGTGTCTTTTTTTATCTCCTAGGCAAAACCAGAGTTGTAAGGACTCACAAACCCCAGCCCTGTTTGCCTTACAGAAGTGATCTGGTTTGTTTTACAGTGTGTTTGGGACCCCTCAAAGTCCACCTCTGTGCACATGGACCAGGTGAATGAGGAATGTTGGTTAAGGCTGCAAGGAGTACAGGGCTGCAAGTCCATGACACAGTTCTTTCACTGTCCTGTAGCTTTGGGGTGCAGATCCCAAAGTATTTCTGCAGGGCTGTGCAAGACAAGCTGACATGACCTGTGTGTGTCTTAATTTTTCAGAGGTTTGGTATTCCCACTGATCCTGTAAACTTGTGAAGATGGAGCAAAATTACAGAGATTCTCCTGGAACTAATCTTTTCTATGGTTTTCATAAAGACACATACTATGATAACCTCCCCTGCTTAGTCCTTTGTTTAACTCCATCCTAAACTAACTTACAACCTAAGTACAAAAAGGCCAATACTGCATTCACAAAATGATATTATTTGAAAGTGGTGCTTCTAACCATTTAAATTGCTTTTTAAGTTAGAAGGGCATTTTTAAGTATATGTAAAGGAAAGTAATATGAAGATAACTGATGGGGAAAATTTGGGCTGTGCTGTGAGGGGAAATACATGTCGACTTTTTTTTTAATCATGATTCCTCTCAGCTTTTCGCTGCATTTTCTGTTTTTCTTCATTTTCCTGCTTTATGGGTGCATTTCCATTATAATTCTGTTAAATTTCTGATTTGCTCTTTAACTTGGTAGTAAAAATGTGTTGAGCCCAGTTTGCTATAAAAATATGTTCTGGGAAGATTAACTCAGTTGTCAGATTTTGTGCTTTCTAGTAGAATTCTGAATGTTACCAGAGGAAAAGGCATGCAAAAATTTAACACTACCTTTTATTTCATCTCATTCACTACAGGTAGCTTGACATGTAATCTCCTGCTTGTTGTACTTTGTCTTCCCTGCCCCTTCAGAGCATTCTTGTTTGATACAGACATGAATTGCACCGGCAATTGTAAAGCTACTGTGCTGTAGAATTGTATTTTAATTGCACATACCTGTAATTAATTGTATGGGAATTTTCACAGTACTCTCCCCAAGGAACAATTTAATTGAAAAGTAACCGAGTTGTCTAGACTACAGCAACTCATAAAATCATCACTAGTTTTGGGGTTTGAGCTACAAAGCAGCAATAGAAACATGGCTTTTAGATTTAAAGTACTTCCAAGCACAGGAACTGTTTTATAATCCCCATCGTAGCAGTGTACCCTGGCAAACCATTTTTGACAGGGTCAAGAACAAAAAATGTACAATAAGCTTAAAAGTAAAGATTATCTCTATGTTAATTTGTGATAGGATAGGGATTTTTGTATACAAGCACACCCATTACACATAGTCCTATTTCTTCCTCCAAATATGCAAAAAATACGTATTTTGTAGAAAGCACATTATGCCTGCCTTTCACAGCTTGTGGCATAACTGGTTTGACATAGGAATAGTGTGACACTCAGAAAGTTACTTCAGCAGTTCTGGGTAACAATGATGGCATTCATGTTTGTGTGTTTATACTGCAAGGGCCAATTGGTGGAAGGATTTTTATTTATTTATTTGCTATTTAGCTTTGTAAGTAATCTGCTAATTATCTTGAAAATCCTAACTGAAAACACAAATGTTTTTCTCAGAGTTAGAAACAGTGGTGGCCACATGGAGCTTTTAGGCATTTATTTAAATTGTGTGTGTATATTTATATGCACATACATACTTACGCATATACATATATATATTACACTGTGACATTAAATGGGATTTATCTGTACCACTGTAGTACCTCGAGGACTGAAAAAATTGCTTTGTGTCTGCGCACTGACAGCGGTGTTATGGTTTAGCAGAAAAAAACCAGGCTCATTTAGGCAGCACTTCAGTGTGCTGAAGATGATGAAACTTCAGCAAATGTTTGAGTTTTCCTTGCATTATGGCCAAAGCAAATCAGAAGTAATAAAAAGCAAGGACTAACCTACCACTCCCCACTCAATGAGTTATCACCCAGAGAGGTTTGTTTCACAGGGGAAATGGTGTATCATGAGTCGGTGTTTGCCAGTACAAGATCCTCAAAATTATGTAACATTTTAGGAAAAACAGGGTTCTTTGTAGCTTTTGTGTATTTCCAAGTGAGCTAAAAACCATGAAATGTTTGCTGACCCCTAAAACCACAAGATCCTCTTGTCTTTTTAGCACTTGTGGCCTGGCAGGTGGAAGACACCACCCTAATTGTTGCTGAAGGTGAAGGTTGGTGCTTTGTCCTTGCTAGCATAGGCTCCCTCTTGTAAGGTTTTTCCATATATAGTCAGACAGTGCCATTCACAACAATTTCTGAGCACTTCTGCCTCTAATGTCAAAGGATACAAGAAGCCAAGGAGCAATGGAAAATAGCAATTTGGAAAGTACTTTGATTTCAGCCTGGTGATATGTCACCTGAAACAACTCACACCTGGTAACATATGTTTGAAACAGTGATAGCCTCCAAGAAAGGTTTGTGACAGCATAACAGGCACAGTGCACCTTTTATTTTATCAGAATCTTAGTCTTTAAAAATGAGAGAGGAGACATGACTCCCCACTGAATTCTTATGTGTCCTTATGCTTGGGTGCATTTCTTTCTGAGAAACACAAAGCAGGATTAATAAAAAACATATCAGATCTTTCCTGTAGATTTTTTGTGTAGTTACAATGACAAAAGCCTTGATTCTTGCGCAGTAGTCGATAGCCATTTTAGCCCTTACTGGTAATTCTGAGTCTTAGGGCTAGCTCTCAGATCATGCTAATGGTGTTTCTTAAATGTAGATGGTCAGAGCTTCAAAAGCAGGCAGAGAGAAGTGGTCATTTTATTTTCACACAGATTAAATCCTCCTCCCGCCCTCCAGTGCACTGAAGTGGAGAATCTGCCATTGTCTCCCTTGTTGCTGGCCAAGGGTTTGTAACCCTCTTGGGCCTCATAAACGTGAAATTTCCTCCAAAGCTGCTGAAAAGGCACTGAGTTGTCTTGGCTCCTCCACAGCTCCTCCGCACCCCAGTCCTCCATGCACTGAGCTGGGGCTAACATGCATGATGCAGCCCATTCACACGAGAGGGCCTAAGGAGGCCCAGGGGCGTCTTGGAAATCCCTGCCCAGCTGGATCCTGCTGAAATCAGCAGCACTCCTTGTGTAGTGCAGGCTACTGACAGTGACAGCAGTGCCTTGGGTGCGAGCCTGGTCGTAGCTCGGTGCATCCGTGCTGCATTTGCACGCTGGTGAAGGCAAAAGCACGGCAGTCGGGGTGGGTAGGGACTGTGTGCATTAGAAGTTTTATGACCTGTATTGTAAGTGGCTGTATAGCTTTTGTACAGCTGTAAAGCATGTATAAAACATATCTCAAATGTATTTTCATAGCTTCATAAAGTGTAGTTCATTTATGTAGGTACTTTTTATTGTAATCCTTTATCTTCAACATGGAACTGTTTCCTGGTACCATTTCTATTTTTTCTTCTCTTTTTTTATAAAAAGGGGTAAAGAAGAGAAAAGAAAAACTGCTCTTTTGTTACATGCATCAGGAGAGTCCTTAAGTACAGTAATAGTGCCCTGAACTTGTATTTTTGTATTTCTAACCTTGGAATGCAGGCCTAGCAACTAAAAAGCCAAAATAACATTAATTATGACTGTTCTTCGCTGCGGTTTTTGGAGTATAAGTTTGGAACAGATGTTTGAGGGGAGAGAAGGGGGGGGAGGAAGGATGGATTGTTTCTTTTTCTCAGCCCCAACTGGTTTTAATTCTTTCTTGAACATTTTGAGAATATCTTTAAACATTTGCCAGAGTTCAATTAACATCCTGTGACTAAAGGTGGAAAATGCCCTACTTTGTTTTTCTTCAAACATATACCTGCTCTTGCTTCTCATGCCAAAGCCAGAAAAAGAAATTATTCCAGCTGGCATAGGTTTTATTACTGTTACATTAATTTGCAGGTTAAGCCTCAAGTTGGGAGGGGTCTGCTGGATTGATTTATTTATTTACTTTTTTTATTTTCATGATTTTTAAAAAGTGCCATGTAAAACACTGCCATTTAATTACAGGAAGGTTATGCTCTTTTTTGGTGAGTGTTTAACAGCTTATTCTTGTTTACATGAAGTTGTAGAAATCTAGTTTTAAAATACGTTAAAAAGTAGAGATTGTGTTCTTGGGTTTATCATGTTTTTCCTGTACTGTGTATAAACACAAGATTGTACATTATTGAAAGCCGTTTTTTGTGGAAAACAGGATTGGGGGAAAAAGTTTATATAAGAATGCAAAATAACTTCCCGAGACTATTGGCGCAGTGTGACCATAAAATCTGAACAGCACATTGTGCAGTGACATTATAACAATTTGCTTTAGCACCTCTGCAGCGTTCTCAGAAAGTCCTGCTCTACAAAACACATGCCGTGGTATCAGTTGACTGTTTTTTCCAGAATCAGTTCTTTACATGCATGTTTTTGTGATTAGTTGCTGTTCCACAAGTAATTGGAAGTGGGGGATTTTTTTTTTTATTTATGTTATTACATGTATGTTTTATTTGCATTTATACATTCAATAAGTTGTAACATATCTGCTTATATAGGTGTGCAAGTGGATTTATAAACTTTGGATTGGGATTTACAGTGGTTTAGTTTTAAAGACTCTTCTTGCTATACCAGTATCAAGATACAGATATATCAAGAAAGAAAATGGCACACAGTTGCTCCTAAGGCCAGATAGAATCCAGCTGCTCCACCAACCCCAGTATTGGCTCTGGAGGACTATTTTTTTTTAACCTGAGTGTGTTAGTTCTTTTTCTCTAGTAACCCAAAATGGAGAGCACATCTCATGTGTAAATAGTTCTCCATTTTGCTGACAGTGAATAAGAATATATAGCACTACTGTCATACTTGTAGCACTTTAAATAAAAAACTTTGTTTATTTTGTACCTTTATCATATTAGCTTAACCTCCAACATTTTAGGGTGATTTCCCATGTAGTTTAACTCAGCCATAATCATTCTGTACCAAAATACAATGTATTCAGGTTTGTGTTTTACCTGTAGGAGTGTCTGCATGCTTTCCAAAGTGAATTCAAACCTTGTAATGGGATACATTTTCAGTCACTTAAAATTCAGCATGAACTTACACTGAGAGCATTGAAATGAAAACTGCAGTTGGTGTGAAATGTTGGAATTGACCTATCTACCATTTCATTTAAAACACCAGGGTGCTCCATGGACTGGATGTGTAACTATGTTGGGTTCATCCTGTTTGAAGTACCACCCTCCAAAACAGCTGCCCCTCTTCTGGTGGAGGTCTGAAAGTGTGGTCTGAAAGCTAGTCTTCAAATGATGCAAACAAACACAAGAAATGTTTTGTCTTTGTTTTTGTCCAGCTTATTTTCTCTAGTGCTTTTAAGTGCCTTGTGCCTAAAAATAATGATAAAAACCATACTGTTCTTTGTATTTGAATCTATGTTCAGATCATTACATGAGAAGGTACATTTTTGAAATTCTCTTGATGCTTATTCATTAGCTGAGCCTTGCTTCAGCCAGAGACAATAGACGATTAGTTCTTCTGGGCAGTAATACGTCCTAACAGCTCGTTATTTAGCGCTTGACACTTGATCTGAGCTAGGGGAGGACTGGAAAAGAGAAAAGGAAGGGTGGTTTCTCCAGAAGTTGTTCTGTCCTGCTCTGACTAGTGTCATGGGAAAGAGGAGGATGCTGGCAGCGGTGACAGCTGAAGGCAGGATGAGGGACTGCTCCTGGCGTGAGCAGCCCGGCAGCGGCGGCCACAGCCCACAGAGCCTGCAGGATGCACTGTGCAGGGCTGGCAGCGGCCAGCAGGACAACCCTGCGCCCCCAAGGCAGGAGTAAGTCATAATTGCTATTTTGATGGCTCTGTTGTGATCGTGAAGAGGGATGGAGGCCTCTGCCAGCCCTGGCAAGTGCCCGTTTGACAAACCATAACCATCTCAATCAGCTCCTACCAGTGACAGCAAAGTTCCAAGCATGCAGTTGGCTCTGAGAACAGAATTGCCTCTCCTCACCCAGAAATGAGGATCAGAAATATTTACTGGGAGAAGAGCAAAAACTCAACTGTGTGTGCTTGTGCCCATGTGCTGGAGAAAGGCTCCAGCCTTCACTGAGGTGAACCTACTGCTTGCTGTATTTAGCTGCTTAATTCAAACACTGGAATTGCACTTGCTATCTAAAATGCCAGTGTCTGTAGCACTGCACAGTGCTCTCTCTTAAACTTCTCTGGGTTTTCTTCAGTTGTGTCTACATCGTCTTTGTGGACACGAATGGTAAAAGTATTTTTGAAAATGTAAGAAATTAATCTGAATGGACTTTTCACAAAGGCTAACAACCGCTTTCTGTCCTGTGAGTCCTCTCTCCCTCTACCTACCAAAACAAGCAAGCAAGCAAAGACCCTGACTTAGTCTGGGCTGGATGATCCAGTGTCTGACAATTGGTGCTGGAGTTCACAGAGCCAGTGCACTGTGCTACCCGTACCAGCTCTCAGCTGAGAGAGTCCTGCTACAGCTTCTAGACTAAAGACTTGCATAGCAGCTGTCACTGCCCCTAGCATTTATTTCCTGGTCTTTATATATAGGAAGAATATTTCATTTTGAATGACTTGATATGTCTTTAGATCAGCAGTGAGTATCAGCTGTAGGAACACTGCCCCTGCTTGCAAGTATGGAGAAGGCTGTGTGCATCCATGGGCACAGAGGGAAGAAGTCTGGCAAATCCATAAATGTGCTTTAGTGTTAACCGAAAATTCACATAATATTAATAATTCACTTTTTTTATCAAGGAAACTGTCACAGTATATGGGAATGCAAAGTTCTTAACATAAGAAGTGCTCTCATAAAACTGTTTCTATGAAATACAAACTGCAAGTCCCGCACGGGACAAAGTGTGAAGCTGAATTTTTATGAGAAATCCTTGGAATTACCATGAACTTTCAGTGACACTAGCAATGTTGGTTCCCACTGCAGTAAGCTATTTGCTCACAGTTATTCATTGTGTACTTAAATGTATGCTTTCTGGTCACAAAAATAATTGGCAAGGATGTTTTGGGTTTGTTTTTCTTCATGGGAGGAGAAAGGAAGAACTCATAATGTTTTTGATCAGAGGTCAAGATAGATCCTACTCATTAAAATGGCACACACAGCTTGTGCTGGTTTTAATCAGCTTTGTCTTTTTTATATTTAAAGGCACAGCAGAGAAGTCTTTAGATTTGAAAAGCGATGTAACAACAAATGCTATGCACCTGCTAGAACCAAGATTTATTTAAAGTTCAGGGAAAAATCCTCTGTAAATCTCACGATAGAATGAATTCACTCATGCAAAAGGCAGAATTTATCTTTGCTACAGTGGTGTGAATACAGAATAAACCCCAGAAACATAAAAGATAAAGTCCCAGATTTTCAGCAGTGGAGCTGGGATGTTGTCTATGCCAGAATGGCAAATGAATTAGCTCTCTGCAAAGCATTTTTGTGCTCTTTAAATTACTGACTTCATCTACTGGAAAATGAAAAAGTAGGAGATGGGCATTGAAGAGGTGAGATCTTTGCTGTAGAATTAAGTGGCGTTCTCACTGATTTTGATAGCAAAACTGACTGGCAGCAGAGGTGCAGACCAAGTCTTCATGGTCAGCTTTGCTTTTTGTCAAACAACAAAGGCTTCTTAACCTTGCAGGCAGTAATCATAATCCCTTTTCGTGCATGTCTTTACTTTTGGCTGTGACATAGACAGCCTCTTCATTTGTGATGGGTTGTTTAAATGCAGTGTGAAAATTGCAAGAGAAATAACTTGGAGGAACTCTTTGTGACTCAGTATGTTTTGTGGCTTCTCATAACGGGTAATTTTATGTGATACCTGGCTCTAATATAGCATCCTATGTGAATTGTGCCGAGTGGAGACCACCTCCCCTTTGAGGAGTAGTGGCACTGTCTCAGCACAGAAAATTGCAGAGAAGAAAAAAAAGCTAAACTAGCATTCTTTCCTTGCCTTTGTTTTGTTTCATTTTTTGATCTGCTGGGGGCAGCACAGATGAAGTGAGTCTTTTGGCAAGGCCACTGGAGTGAGGAGCGGGGAAATGGCTTTGTGGGCCAGGACTGAGGGAATATTGCCTGCGAGGGTGGGTGCAGTATTAAGATGATGTTACTGAGTTATTTGGATAAGAAAGCAGTGGTTTAGGTTAGGCCAAGGTAGAACTGTGTAGGGTCTCTGAATGAAAGCCAGATGATGAAACTGGATATTATGTTAAAGAGCAATGAGCTAGCAAGGAGCCTCAGAACAAGCATTACCAGAGGAGAGAGATAGAGAGCAGGTTTTTTTGCTATGGTAGAACTAGTATTTAGTTATGGTAATAATACTGTGTATTTGTACAGTGCCTTGCTGAAAGCATGCGCTTCTCTATCAGCCAGGTATTCAGATGCTTTGTCTTAGAGAACTGTGTGTTGTCGAGTTTTGGGGGAGGTTTTTTTGCTATTCAGATTTCTGAAGCCTAATTCTGATGTTTTTCCTTTGAATACCTGTGGGGGGAACATGCAGTCTGCTTTCCAAGCGTGAGGAGAAGGGGTAAAGCCATTGGCACATGTGCTACAGGAACGGCTCAGCTCAGCACCCAAAGGGCAGCGTGCCCCAAGTCACGCACTTGTTACACCCTGGAACAGGCCATAGGTTAGATGCAAAGTTGCTTAATTTTTTTTTTTTTTCCTTTAAGAAAGTAAATATTTACAGATATAATTGTGAAACACCAACCAAGTTAAAAAAAAGAAAAAAGGGCAAGCAATTAACTAAGTCTATCTTGATCAAAGTGTGCTGCCGTGCACTTCCCTTGGCGCACTGCTGGTCCCCAGGAACGCTGCCCGAGGAGCCGGGGCAGCGCCAGCTCGGGTTGCAGTTTGTACACCTGACATAGAGCCCAGGGCCAGCGCCTCCTGCTCCGGCTGGGAACGGCCTCGCAAAGCCACCGTGCTCAGCCTGCACCACTTAATTAAAATACCTCATCCAGGGGCTGTTTATAATGGCAGCGCCAACCTGCGCGTTGTGCTTTTTGTTTTTCCTCTTGTTTTATTTCCCCCCTCTCTGATGTGTTGCATGCAGTCAGTGAGGCACCACATGGGTTGCTGCTCTTAGACACTGACAACTGAGGAAATTAAATTCTGAGGCAGAATCAGTTAAAAGCATGACTAAATCAGTGTTGTTTTTCTATAACAACTGAAACAACATAATTATTTTAAGGTTGAATTTTTATTACTAATGATATTTTTTCAAGGCAGTAAATTTTTTTGCATTTTCCTTAAACTAAGATCCTTTTAAATACATTTTGGGATTTCTAATATTTTTGGGGATTTTTTAAGAGAGTAGAAGCAATTGAGTTCAGTAGGACACTGTTAGATAAAAGCAGAGAGAGACTGTAGTTCCAGCTTCATATGAAGTCATATGGCACCATTAGTATTACTGTTATGTGCAAGAAGAAACACATATTTATATGGTCATTCATATGAAAAAGCTCACTGTATTTGTCAAATCTGTAGTGACATCTGAATTTACAATCTTAAGACAATGGAGCATTTGCTTATACTGGTTAAAGAACTGTTTTGAGTGTACTAGACCAAATTTTGCATTTTTGTTCAGGTAAGCCAATGAAAAGAAAACTATAAGGGTGGTCTGATCTCAGAGATGCTTACACACACAGTTCGGTCTCTTCTGTCTCTCTCCTCCACTGAGACTACCTTTGAGTGAAGTACAGACAAACATTTTTATAGAATTGGATCTTACTGTACAAAGTTACTAGAAAAATTCAAGGGGCACCCCTTAATCCCTTTAGGAAAACCTAAGGAAATGCTTAATAGTACTGACTGCAGCTTCTCCGCACTGTTCTCTGTATCTCTTCTTTTATACATCGTATTGCGTATTAAGTTTTAAAGAGCACAGATTGTTGCTTTATGAAAGCATACTCCTTATCATCACTAAAAGGAGTGGTGTCCCTAAGAGATGTCATACTGTGAAAAATACATGTTATGATATTGGCTTTTCGCAAATATTAAAATGGATGCTATATGTGTATAATGTTAAAGTAGCTTTGCTATAAAGATGTAGTTTTTTGTAACAATAACTAATGCCTTTATTTCTATTAACTAGACTTAGACTGTAGTAAAATAGCTGATATAGTTACGCTTTTGGTAACAGAACTGCCTGCTCAGTTAGATCCCCTTCACTGCCTGTCTAGTGAAGACCCCTGCTACGGACATGCCAGCTATCAACAATCGCCATCTGCAGAAACCACAGAGCAGAGCCCAAGCTGGAGGTGATAACAAAAACTGACCAAAACCACAGCCAAGAAATGCGCATGCTCTAAAAAAGCGGATCCAACGAAGAGCCATGCTAAACAGTTCCTAAAACATGTAAACTAGTTTGAGGAAACGTTTAAATATGTATAGTTGTTTATGAATATGCATTAGGCTAAAAGGATGTAAAGGATGTCTCCAAAATAGCAGGCGTGCTCTTGGCTGAGAGCCAAGGGCACCCGGCGCTGTAACCTTTTGCTTTATCCTTGTCCCCTGTTGTCCTTTTATTAAACTTTTAAATTTTAACAAGAAAGTGAACCTCGTTTTTCACAATACAGTCTCAAATGATGTTTTCTTCGGGAGGACAAATCCTATTTGAGCGGAAATCACACGCTCTTAAGGAGGCTCACAAGGAGGGTGATCATAAAGGCAGAAATTGTTGGTATCAGTGTTTAGAATTGTATATTTTGTCATCCTAGGAGTGCATATGTGTATTTACAATAGGGTTTTCTGTTTCATTTGCTTTTAAAAAACCCCACTGAGCTAAAAGGTTTGAAAGGAACAGCTTGAGGAATTTTTTCCATCAAGATATAATCAAGGGCAGGAAATCGTAGAAGCAGAGTTGTGGTTTTGCCTCCATTTTTTTATTAGTTAATTAAACTATAACAACTCTTAACTTCATTTTAGGTTAACTGTTCCTAGAGTTCAGAAATATTTTAAGAGGTCAATAATGCTTTCTTTGGCTCTCGCTCATTCGGAGTGGGATGAGGAGCCGCAGTCAGCAGGGCAGAGTTTTCCAGATGTGCTGCAGGGCCCGTGCGTGCGCTCATGTCGACAGTTGTCGCTGCTGGAAAACCATCCCTCTGTCCCTCATCTGCACGCCACCCTGTGCAGATGGGAGCCACGGGAAAGAAACGTGGACAGCCTGACATCTGTCCTGACCAAAGCTCAGGAGCCCTGGGTGCTGGCAGCTACCAGCTGCCACGTGTTGTTACTCAGTGCTGAGTCTGAGTGGGACTCAGACTCAGCTGGGGAAGGGGGAGTCCAAAGAGACAATAAGTGTGGAGTTTCAGCAGAAGCAGACACACCCCTAAGAACCCATTGTACTTTGCAGGATGGATTTTCTCTGTGAATTCAGGTCATTTCGTGAGGCATCTGTCTGCATTTTCCCCTCAGCGTGTAGAGCTGCTCAGAGCCGTGCACTGAAAGGGGACATGAGGGAAGAGCCATGCAAGTGTCACATAACTGTCTTTAATAGCGGGAGCTATTCCAGCACTTGGAGCCAAATTGTCTTTCAGCAGAAAGGATAAAATTTAGCAGAGCTGGGAAAGGGAAAGAAGAAAGGGGAGGGGAAACACAGCACCACCTCCTGCTGACACCACAGAAGTTTCACTCAGCTTTCCCTCTCTCCCTCTGTGCATATATTTTCTTTTTAATCAGCTGTGGCTCTTCCCTCCCCTGCTTTTCTTTTTTCAACTGTATTTTTACAGTTGGAATTCTGCTTTTCTAATTTCTCTTGTTTCACATTTAACTTCTTCAGAGGATTTCATTAATAGTTATTGCAATTAAAAATAATAAATAAACTCAGCACTAGCTGCTCAGATGGCTGTCGTAGCATATCTGGAACATAATGCGGTCTGTTCAGGGCAGTCACACAATGCAATTTATACCCACACCTGAGGGAATGAATTTCACAACTATAATTGCTACAATATAATTCTTATTAATGTTGTGCTATAATTCCTATTAATTCCAAAGGGCTAGTAAATGCATTAGGACTTGTCAACATATTATTTTACACTGTTTATGATCTGTAGAACTACACTCTTCAATATTGTATTGCATAAAGAAATGCCTTAAAATTAGCTTTAATTGGAGGAGGGGAGGGAGCACATTTTCTGTTCAGGCACTGGGAAAGACGGAAGAATCCTGGTGTTTGAGAAGCAATGAAACTGCATTTTAAAATCAGTCCTTTGAACTTTCTGTGCCATGCAGTTAACAGTTTATGAAGATATATTAATAATGCCTGTCCTGGTTATTAGAAAAAGAACCACTGGTGTCTTTATGAAGGAATAAATAACTACAAGAAAGATAGGGTTATAAAATTTAAAATAACTGTCTTCCAGAAAAGACAAAAGTGGGGAAATTACAAGTCATTGTAGCTGATGTAATAAATGCAGAATGAGTTATCTTGCTGTGCTCTTATTTATTCTTGTTTTATCTGACTACCCTGCTTTTCTAGGTAGTGAATATGATGAGGAGGAAGTAGACTATGAAGAATCAGACAGTGATGAGTCCTGGACTACAGAAAGTGCTATCAGCTCTGAAGCTATCCTTAGTTCAATGTGCATGAATGGAGGGGATGAGAAACCTTTTGCCTGTCCTGTTCCTGGATGTAAAAAAAGATATAAGGTAAGTAGGAGTGCAGACCTACCTCATTTCCTGCTGATGTAGGTGGTGGGGAAAGCCTCTAAAATCAGTTTGCAGTATTCTCATTTAATAGACTTTTCACAATTATTTTTGTGATATTTTAGCAGAATATTTTACTCACTGGTTTCCTTTCAAGCACAGCCAAGTTTATCAGTTTTACAAGGGATGTCTGTCTGTCAAGAGAGATTACATATAGCAACTCTTTTGCTTTACACATTTTAATGAGCTTTCTATTATTTAGACAAATTAACTGCAGAATGCAGGAGGCACTACAAGCAGAATAATCTCTTGGGTCCCTTTCAGAAACATGAAGTAAAAAGCTTCCGTCCATCTGTGCCAGAAAGAATTCCTTCTGCTTAACTGCTAGAGATTCTGCCGCCTCTTTAGCGAGACGGTGCCCAGGGTGCATTTTCTGATAAAGATGATGTGTGGAATGTAGTGGTTAACATCGTGCAAGTCAGAATTCACCTTGGGAAGGCAGAGTCTTGGAGGAATTCTGGCATCATTCTGTTCTGGGTCCGAGTTCCCGTGACCTGCCTGCACAGCTGTCAGTGACCCCACATGCAGGGCTTGTTTCCCAGGGTGTCACACAGAGGGGTGCAATTTCCTGGCTCCCCCACCCCACCCCATTCTTTAATTGCTCTCCATCACGAGAAATGTTTGTGTCTTTATGTGAGTGAAGCATTTCTAAACTGGAACCTTCAGCTGGCCAATGTAGAACATGCCAGGATGTTACAGGACTGTTGCTTCATGTGCAGTGGTGCAGAGACAGATGAAATTGTGTTGAACATCTTGCACTTCGGTATGGTATTCTGTAACCACTCACATTTGGGAATGGAAGTGTAGCGTGTTGGCACACTTCCTCTGAGTAGTTTTCTAAAGTTTTGCATGAACTACTGGAAAATCCAACCACTGACCCTACACCCTAGAAAAACCATGGTGGCTGGGTTGGTTTTTCACTAGTTGTATTTTATGGCTTGTCCTTTAAATAACTGATAAGTAGGGACTTAAAAGAGAACAGAAATATGAAATAGAAATATAGGAAGGCCAATAGCATTTGAGATAAAACAGTTGTGGCAAGAATGGAGAAACTGTGCATGGAACCACGTAGTGGATGAAAATCTGTTTCAGTGATGCAGCAGCAGCTCCAACAGCACCATATCACAAGACTCAGGTTCCTGTACAGACCACTTAACCCTGACAACACTATTTCATAAAACATGGACAAGAAAGCAGTGTGCTGTTTTCTTAGTGACATGCAAATCTTTTTGCTGAGATTATCCTGAACTATGTAGTGTTTATTCTCCAGTTACAGGAAAAACTGAACACCACCCCCAGGGCACAGGGAAAGATGGTTTTGGACTATTTGCAAGTATTACTTTTCAGATAAACTCACATTATTGAAGATCAGCATTTTCCTTGCATGTGGTAGGAGCTGTGCCAGACGGAGGGTATGGTATAAAAAGCTAAATCCCTAGCTCAGGAAGCAAACAAGCCATGGTGATTGTTAGAAGTCATGTGCCCAGAGGGCATCTATGCATTGCAGAAAGCATTCACTTAATGGCAAAGGCTGGAAGGAGAACCCTGTAATTTGCTATATCCTGTCTGTTCTCTGTTTGACTGCCAGCCCTCTGCCTTTTTATTGCCCAAATGAGCAAGCTGTTTGTGCCTGCTTCTGCTATCTCATTGCCTTCATCTCAAATGCGTGAGGGCTGTCTATAAGGGGTATCTTGTACACCATTAATGGTAGAGCAGCCAGGCGGTGGAACAAATTAATGACCCTTAGAGGGGCTGACAGGGAGCAGCAGCAAATAAAAAGTACCATATTCTCTTAAGAGACTCACCTCTGTTTAGTCCTGATAGAAAAACACATTTCCTTAAACTCTGC
This sequence comes from Eulacestoma nigropectus, assembly GCA_013397775.1. Lineage (NCBI taxonomy): Eukaryota > Metazoa > Chordata > Aves > Passeriformes > Eulacestoma > Eulacestoma nigropectus. The sequence goes on from VZTE01002103.1 coordinate 398,345, forward strand.
CTCACCTCATTCTCTTTTCTCTGGGCTCTGTTTCCTCCCTTTTTTATTTTCAGCCTCTTTTTTTTCTTTTTGCATTTTTATCTTTGTTTCCTTCCTTTTAGCTTTGTGTCAGCTGTGTTTCTTGTTTCCTCTTTATCTTCCTTCTGCTTAACCCACTCGTCTGACCAATTATTTGCAGAGTCTGGGTAGGGAGTCCTGTGATCAAAGCCCTGGGATTTTCTGGTGGGTACTGGATAATCACAGTCAGGACTGTAAAACAATTATAGTGTTCCAAACAGGAACACAGACATGCACATACAGTAACTGCCAGGCTCACTTTACGGCTGAGAAAGGATGCATTCCTTTAGGAAGTGAGGAGGAAAGGAGGATATACACAGTTTTCTTTTGTCTGGCCTTAGGTGACGTAAGTTTGAGAAGCAGAATGGTATTTTTAGAGATTTTATTTGTATTACAGTATTGCTTAAAGGACCCAGTAGGGATGGGGCACCTTTTTGCAAACAATGTTCAAGGATAAGAGATGGCCTCTGCACTGAAAAGTCATTATGGAAAGGTAAATAAGACAAGAATGAGTACAACAAATACTCCCAAGGAATGGGCTGGGGCGGACAATGGAAACTGTAAGGAGAACATGTTTATACATAAGCCCAGATGTGTATCAGAAGCCCCTGCTGGCCTCCTGCCCAGCTGCTGTCTCCTGGCACTTTCCCATAGGCAGTGCAAATAGACATAAACATTTCGTTGTTCTTCAGGAACTTTATTTTAAAAAATTGTTTGCTTATAATATGTATTGGTACTCTGTATAATATGGCATAGATTTTCTTGAGAAGCCACAGATCCTGGGGAAAATATTTTTCTTTAAATTACATGTAAATTTCTTTGTGGGATAGTCAGAAATATCTGAATGAACCTGAAACACACTGACTTCTAGATGCTTTAAACACAAGTCCTTGAAGTTCTGAAGCTTGCTTTCTTCTCTAATTATGCTTACTGAGCTAGAAATGAAGTTATAATTACTTGATAGTTTTCCATTTATGGGTATTTTTTTCTTCCTGTGATTCATCTTTGATGCCTGAAATTTGATTTTTAGAAAATCATGTGTGTAATTCAAAGGAACCCAAAGGTATTGTCCTTGTTTCTCCCTCACCAGACTTTGGATTTACATCCAAATTTAGATGCCCTGTCCAGAAGTGTATGGCTATCAAGTAGTTAATGTGCTTTGCAAAATAGCACCTGTAGGAGCTAAAATGGGGATTTATGAAGGTGTTGATTAGTTTTCCTTTTATTCAATACCCCCTGAGTGGTCTCTAGCTCTGGAGAAGGACATTGAAAATGTGTCTAAGATGTAGATAAACTTACTCAGGCAACATCTAAAAAGCAAATGAAGTTTGAGACATAGTAGATACAACAAACCCCACAAATAATGCATATATGCTAGCATAGAGAAAACCTAGAGTATTTGTCCTAAATTTTCTAGTTTGTGCAAATTTCGTAATAAAAAGAATAAGAGATTTCAGCGCATACAGAATGTAGCTTATATCCATGACTTTTCTTTGGCCTTGGGCAAGAGGAGAAGCAAAACCTTCCAAGGCTGCCAAGGCATTGGGCTCGTCTATTGAGGGTTCTGTCAGGTGGCACAAACCCCCAGGAAGAATGACCTATGAGTGGTGAGACCCAGCAGAGATTAGGGAAGGAGAATATTGAAGTGAGAGGGAAACAAGGGAATTTACTTGAAAGAAAGGAGCAAGCCAGAGCTTGCAAGTTGAACAGAGGAACCAGACCCACAAAGCAAACTTCAGGATGAGGGGCCAAGAGTACAAAAACATATGAAAGTCCAAGACTGAAACAGGAAATCTCTCAAACCATCCTTTTGTGGTGTCTTCTCCTACTTGAAGTGGGGCTGGCAAGTTCTCTGCACTGTAGTGCCTTTGTGAGTCCTGCCGTGCAAAAGGGGCCCTGCCCAACAAGAGCCTTTGTGTCTGTGCAAACCAGGTAGTGCCAGTCTAAACTTCTCTATCGTCTCCTGATCTGGTCCCAGGTTAATAATTGTTTCCTCCTGTTCAAGATTTTTAGAGTGCCCTTCTCTACTGCCATCTTCTTCCTCAATCATGTGTGAGAGTAAATAGTGAGCAGCCTAAGTAACCAGAGCAATAAAAGTGATGTACGAGTTTGGCCGTGGCTTTTGCTGTACCTCAGCAAACTCAGCCCAGACGTACAACAAAGTGTTTACATTGCAGCAGTGGAAAAAGTGCCGAAGAGTCACTGTAATTCTAACAACAGCTTCCTTTTAAACAGAAGTACAGGTCAAATTTCACGTTACACAAGCTCCTCATGCACTGCGTGGTTACTGTTTTTCAAACTTTCCATGGCCCAATTCATCCCACGTAGGTTTCTGCTTTAGCATCTCCCCAAATTTTTCTGCCTGAAAATACCATCCCCCACGTCACCAAACAATGGAGTGCACTGGTGCTGATAGATCATTAAAAAATCTGGATCAGGAGAAGTGTACCATTAGCATGGCTTAGTGAGGGTATTTGTGACTGCAGATTTACAGCATCTGTAGCAATTGACAGTACCTCAAAGGTATCTAGAAGTGGTTTCTTAGAAAAATTAAAAGTTTAAACAGGAACAGGTTTTTGTTAGGAAAATACTGTTATTATAGGTAATAGGGCTCATTTTTTAAATTTCGCTGCAGTAGCAAAAGTTTAGCAGGTCACCCCCAGATTTTCTCCTCTTTTGAAGGCACGGGTCCTTAAAGGTACACAGATGATGACAGATGCCTTATGAAGTCCTCGTGCCATCCGGTGGCAGTCCTGGCCCCTTCACCCCAATGGTTCTGTGGGTGCTGGAGGTTGAAAGTATGTGCAAGATGATCCAAAAGCTGCCCCAGGATCTCAGATTACTTGCAGAGAATTCACTTGACTGCGTTTGAGGCTGATGTGTAGCTTTGATGTGCTCTTGGAGTTGTGATGGTACAGCTTTCTGCCTCCTCTGAGTGCTCTGCACCCAGACAAACCCTGCCCTGATGGCTCATGTTCCGGTGTCTGGTTGGTGTTGGAGACGGGGCATTCTCAGCTCCCACATCTCAGGAGACAGCTGTGCAGGGGTTGTCCAGCATTTTTAAGGGTGTAAAGGACAATTCAGAGGCTGGATTTGCAACTTCAGGCGAGGGTTCTGTGCCTGGATGCTCCGGAGGAGAGGAGCGTGACTCTGTGGGCAGAGCAGTTGCTTGCAGTCTTGCACCCCTTTTCCAGGGTGGATATTTGAGACTGTTTTTCTATGAGTTCCAAGCTGGAGCTTGCACTTATTGTAAGCTGCACATTGATAAAACTTGTTGTTTAAAGAGCCAAGGGGACTTTCTGTTATGTGTAACACCAGGCAGTGGTTCAGCAAAGGCAAAATGGCAAAATCCCTAAGACCTGAGTGAGTTGTTTAATATCCAGGCTGTTAGTTGATTTTAGCTTTTTAGCTTTTTCTTTTTTTTTTAATCTTTCAAAAAATACTGAGATACATATCTGGAAACTTTAGAGAGAACACAGGAGAGGCTTGGAACTGTCACAAATGCTATCTTCTTTGGTTTCATCCTAGGAGAAGCTCAAATGAAAGACAGTATGCCTTTGCTTATTCACCAAGAAATCCAAGCTCTTTTAGTGGGAGCAGATGAGAGACTCCAGTATACTACATAGAACAGTATCACAACAGCTGCTGAGATCACAACAGCTTCTTCCATTTTTGCCAGACATACGTGAAAAGGAAGACAGGGGAATTACTTTGATTTATGTTTAGTAAGGTTTTTGGTTGACATGGCAGAAGTGTGGCCTGTTTCCTGCCCTTGCCAGTGTAACGGGGGTGTGCGTTGTGTTGCTGTGTTTTGCACTAGTGGGGATCAGGTCTCCAGTTTTAGCTGTGGAGTATTCCCAAACAATAGCTATTTTGAAGACAGCTTCTCTGGATTATTTTTTGTGTCCTGTGTAACTCTTTGAGTTAAGCATTCTCTGCAGTTAATTCTTTGGAGGCAATGTGTAAACGATCAGAGTTTGCTGGAGCTTAAAGACATATCTAGAAACAATGACACAAAACAGAACAGACCCACCATGGGGGGAGTCTCAGCTCTTTAAAGAGGTGTGACCCGAGTCTCCATGCCAATTCTTTGTTTGCTTGTAAATGAACCTCTGAATAAGATTTGTCAGTGCTATATGAAAAAGATGTCAGGACACAGAGAGCAACCATGTGTGAGCCCATTAAATGGTATTCTTTGGGAAGTGACGTACATTGGGAGATAAAAATCAGGATTACCCAGGTAGGTGAGTTTTGAGAACCACACAAATTATTCTCCTTGTCCCACCGGGAACCTTGGGAGCACAGGCCATGTGTAACACCCAGCAGGAGCTCCTGGCAATTTATAGGATCTTGCTCACAACGGTGATCAATTTTCAGTTTTTAACTGGAAGAAGAGCCCGTGTCAGCCCACCTGAGCACTGACATTTTCCCTTCTCCCTCACAGAATGTGAACGGTATCAAGTACCACGCCAAGAACGGCCACAGAACACAAATCCGCGTACGCAAACCATTCAAATGTCGCTGTGGAAAGAGTTACAAGACAGCTCAGGGCCTGCGGCACCACACAATCAATTTCCATCCCCCCGTGTCTGCTGAGATCATCAGGAAGATGCAGCAATAACATGCTGGTCACAAATGTGCCAAGAAATCCTCACCAGCAGTTGCTGATTTTGAGAACAGCCACCTTTTTCAGGGGAAGCACTCAGCAACCCTTTAAAAAAATTAAATGCATGCTTTAAAATTTTCTGTAATTTTGGAATGATGTATCTTTGTAGAGTTAATGATTTTGTACATTTGCACATGTTATCATCATACCCATTTTCATTACTTTGAGATAAGGTGCTATAAAAGCTATAGGTTCTTCAGAACATTTTTCTCAAAAAAAAACAAGAAAAGGAACTAGGGGGACATTGTGTATTTAGTTGTACTGACGTGTGGGACAGGAGCGCGAGGAGGAGAGCTTGGCACTGACATCCTTTCAAGATTGTAACGTGATGAAGACTTTCGATGCATCTGTCAATGTGTGTGCAAAACCAAAACAGTACCGCCCTCGTCAAACTATAGTTAACATGCCTTACATAACGGAGTTATCAGTGGAGTAGCAAGTCTTTTAGGTAATGGAAATATAAATAAGAAAGAATGTTTAACATAATATGCTAAAAATATTTTCATACTTAAATAACATACATAAAAAGGTGTGCTTGCTGTATTTTATATTATCTTGCAAATCTTTTTTTTCTCCCTCTTGAAATGCTGAAAACCTTGCCATTCGAACTAGTAAACAATCACTTTAGTGTTAGCAATTACATTTTTTTCTCTGTACAAGATGTCGTATTATGTTCATGCCCATCAAACTTTTGAGGACCAATATCCCAGTCCAACTATTTACCCCTGAACTATCTGTTAGAAAGACACTTGGAAATACTTAAGTGCAAATTTATGTGTGTGTGAGAAACAATTATCTTCATCTCAGATGAAGTTTTGAAGCACTTTGTAGTTCTCTATTGCCAACAGATTTAATGTTTTATGTGTTGCCAATTCTTGCAACTACTGTACAAGCATGTGCTGCGGTTGCAAATAAAAATGAGAAATTCAGCACATAGTTTAAGGAGGTCCGTTAGTTGTGCTGAGGGAGTTCTAATGCCTCTCCCTCACATTCATTGTGTTTTGAGATTTTCTTTGTGCATTTTTTGCTTCTCATTGTAGGTCACTGCATTCCATTTGGAAATGTCTGTTTAGCTTTACAATTAATTTTGCTGAAATATGACATTTGAGCCTTACTGAAGATTAAGTGCTTCTTGCAGCAGGTGGTCAGAGACTGACTTAAAAGCCAACATGAGAGCGCTTCGTGTCTGGACCATACCTGAACATTTGTTGCTTGCCATCCTGCCTTGAGCATTCTTCTCACAAGTGCTATTCCTGGAGTTCAGCTGGCTGGGAGCAGAGGTGGGCACCTTCCACCAGCCCTAGCCTGAACGCTCCTTTGCCCAGCAAGGGTGAGGGAGGAACTCCCAGTGTTAACACAGTCATCGCCTTGGCTTGGTTCCTGTTCTTTTAAGTGCAAAAGAAAGCTCAAATAAAGAAGGAATGAGCTTTCCCTATTTTTTTCCCAAAGCTTTAAAGGAAAAGTTTGTAAGGATGACAATTACCTATTCTCCAGCAGAGTAAAAGTCTCATTAAAACACGTAAGAATCATCCTAATGAGCAAGTGTTTAGAACAGCCGAAGTGAAGTGAAACATCCCTCTCTCAGATCCCAGAGAGGTGACCATGACAGCTGGGTTTAGAGGATGATCCAGACATGAGAGTTACTGGTACACACAAGGCCCCAGGTGGCCACTTCCCACCTTCTGCAGCTTTGGCAACAGATCTGGCCAACAAACACGTTTTGGCTCTGCTCCTAGTGCAAGAACTACAGGCTGGGCGAGTTCTTTCAACAGCTAAACAGTTGTAAAACGTCATTGTTGCATGTAAATTCCTTTCAACTATAAAAATGAAATTCCAGTTTCTATTTACCTATTCATTGTGACAGTATTATTAAACAGGTAAAGATGGGACTATTTTGTTATACTGTGTATAGTGAATGTATTGTACTGTGTCTGTGAAAAGTGTGCTTTAAATTATATTTTCATATGTTTTGTTGGGGACAAAGTACTTTAAGTTTGAAAGTGACAGAGGTTTGTTTTAGAACTGAAGGCAACTTAAAGAATTCCTGTCAGGAAAGCTGCTTATAAATGTAAATCAAATCACATTTAAAATAAACTGCCTCTGACTTAAAAAGACTGCTCTTTTCTCATTCCTAACCTAAAGAGTTAAGTTCTTGGGCTGTGTATAGACTTCTGTTTGTTGCTTTTACTTTGGTATCATCAAGCTCTTGGAGCCTGTTCCAACTGTTTTCATAATGCTGTTCAGTTACAGTAAGAAAAGAAACTTGACAAAAAAATGTGCTTTCAGTACTTCCATGCTTTACCTCAGGCCACCTCTTGCTATGAAGCTCCCAGTTATAAAAATCTTTACACTGCAAGTGGCACATGAGCACTGATGCGTTGCTGCTGCCCAGGACACTGCAATTCATCCATGTCATGCATTTTTTAGTAACTCCTGCATTAACTGGATATTGCACATGTTCATGAGGAACTGCAGACAACAGAAGCTAGTCCAAGCCTTAATCCCATAGTCTCCCTCTCAAAGAAAGAACATAAATAGACGTAAGGAGCAACCCCTTCTTTGTCATACAATGCTGAGTCATCATTTACTCCCATGTACTCCTAAGTAAAGTCTACACTCTGTTTAATTTCAAAATGAGCAGCAGGAAAAATAGACCACTGACTCCATGAATAATTCTGCTTTTAATGTAACAAGACTACTGTACAACAAGTGGGAAGCAAATTTACTTAATACAGTTAAAGTAAATATAAAATGTTTAGATATACACACGTGTTTTTACTTATTGGAAAGAAATACATAGTTAAAACGCAAAAGGTTTTAAAAGCCAAAAGGAACACAATCCACTGTTGTGAAAATAGAACAATATTTTCTACTGAATAAAACTGCAACATAATGGCAATGACTTTTTTAAACAATTACTTTTAGGCATTTAAGCACAGCAGTTTCTTTCAACTCAAAACCACTGCCTTAAAGTGTAATGTACCTCATTTAACATTACCCCTTAAGGCAAACATTCTAGATGTGAAACGGAAGTATTTGCCATTCCTTTTGTTGCAAGCCTGGAATCTCACAGTACATGCATCTACATCTCAGAAATGTACTAGAAAACTATATTTTCATAGGGTAAGTAATGTAACTTTCCAATTTAAGTGTTATATCAGAGAAAAACTACATGGATTTGCTAGGAGAAACACCTGCTTATTACATTTTTAATTGTGCCTCAGTTATCAAGGTTAAGAGAAACAACAGGTGTTTTGGTGACCGTTTTTAAATGTAGCTGAAGAACACCATGAAGCCAGTCTCATTTTTTCTGAGGCTCAGTCATTCCTGTGTCCTTAGGCATTCCACTAAGTAGGGGAAGAAATTCCACTAAGTAGGGGATAAATAGCTACATACACAACAAGGTGGGGGGCTGTGGGTCTCCTTAGTACAGTGTTAGGCAGAGAGAGAAAATAACCCCATAGCAGCTTACAGCCACGGCTCCCATTAGAGTACATGAGCTTTTAATCAGAAGTTTGCACTGTTACAGAAAGCTGCACTGCTTTTGTTCCAGAGGTGGACTACTCAGAGTGGTGGGGTTTTAAGCTACACTGCAAAACAAAGTATTTAATCAAAATTTAATACGTTCTGATCAAAGTGCGTCTGGACGTGCCTCTCAAAGCCTTGCTGGTCATAGTCGGGCGGGAACTGCTCGCTGCACATGGGACACACCTTCCAGTGGCTCTCGACGTGCTCCTCAAACTTGCTCTGGTCGTAGTTTGGGGGAAACATCACATCGCAGAGAGGGCATTTCTTGTGCACATCAAAACTTCACGAGGAGACGGAAAGACAGGAAAAAGGGAACAGTTTATTTCTATTTATTCTGTTAATGCAAACTAAAAGCAGGGTCCTGCTGGCACCAACATTAAGAACCTTACTACCAACTTAAATTTGAGTGGACTTTGTACCTAAGTATCATCCAGTTCATTTAAATGTTTTTGCCAAAAGCACTCGATACAGTCAGAGCAGTTTTACACACAAATTCCAAAATAACCTGGCATTTTAAAAGCAACATAATTTTGACCTTATTCCAGCTACCACTGAATACAAATCTATTGAATGCCTTAATGGCCAAACAGTTTCATGGGAAACCACTCTCTCTGCTCATAAATGCTTGCTCTTAGCAAACATAACACTTTATAAAAGCTCTAAACTTAGGTTCACAATTAGGTTGGCAAGAGAGGGGAAAAAACAAAAGTTATTCATTCATTTACTAAAAAAATTGTCCAAATTCCATCAATGTAAGGTATAGCACAAACAGCCTGCCCAGTCTCACAGCATATTCTCTGCCAGTTAATTGTAAACCAAACATTTATTGAAAATGCTTGGTAGCTTTTCACCTTCACCCCCACCCTTGAGTAGTTCTACAGAAACCTCTCCCTGCCCTCAAAGACCAATAAAAGATAAGATCTACCTGGAATCAAAGCAGAAACCTGTGCCCCGCTCACGCAAGAGAAGACTTGGAGGATCAGGAGCAGAAGGTACAGTGTTGTCATCATCCTGCTGAAAGAGAAAGTATTTTAAAGAATAACCCCTATAAACAGCTTTTCTTTCTCCTCTATATGCTTTTCTGTTATCAAACATGAACCCAGATGAAATTTACCTTCATTATGTAATTTCTGCAGCACAAGTTTTACTTTTGTGCATCTTGGCTCTATTCTGCAATTCAATAATAGAGCACAAAATGGAGTCATTTCAAGGTGGAAATACAGATACATTCCAAGATTTTTGGAACTCCAACTCCTACCTCATTTTCCTTTTTTATCTCAAAGATTCCTTACAAGCAAGAGTTAGGAATTATTTAGGTGATCTACAAAAAAGGATGTGCGAAGGAGTACATGTAACAGCACAGGTTTTATACAGGTAACTCATATGCATATGGAGAAATATTTCAGTTTTAGGCTAATGTACTTTATGTAACCCCTTATGAAGGTTAATGGAAACAGGGAAGGATGGGAAAATTTCCTCAGTATTCTTCTGACAACACCTGTTTAGTTTCTAACATTTAACATTTCCATTAAGCAGGCAGTGGGGCCTGCTATGACAGATGCTGGCAACAAACATAATCTCACAGTCTAACTTGTTTGCACCTGCAGTGAAAAGGGCATATGAGTTTTAAAACATCAGTTGTTCCTTTTGTCATGAAAGAGACAGGATGGATGTATTAAGAAAGAAAAACTATTTAAAGTACTCTCATGCTACAGTGCTACAGCTTGTATAGTGCCAAAAACACAACAAATTTGCTGAATACCCGACTGAAGCACGCCAGGACTTAATCAAGAAAATTAGTGTGCATCTTCCATCAATAAAACAGTTCCACTACAAACACTGGCCAAATTAACACTTAAGTCTTAGTTAATTTCTTCAGTATAACTCCTCCCCCTCCCCTCCCCTTTTTTGTAAAGACATTTGGCTTACTGCTGGTCACTTGGTAAGATAAAATTGTTTACAACTTTTGCCCTCTCTTTCAGCTTCTGGCAAGTACAGTACCCATCACATACAAGTATAACATTCCTCCTCGTTCCTTTTTAAGAAACTTCTGAAAAAGATGCTTTCCTCTGCACAGGCACACCTGCACTGTCCTACATGGCTGCCCTGTCCTACATGGCTGCCCTGCAAGACCTCTCTTCGACAGAAGGCAAGCAAACGTAAAAGCCTTTGGAATGTCCTATGGCTACAGTTTTTTTGTGGCCCAGATCCCTTAATTGTGAAATTCATACCGTGTGTTCCTTACAGCAGCTTCTGACCCAGGCCCTGCACAAGAATGTCACTACTAAGTATGTACTGATATTACCCTGTTAAGATACGGAACGTCTGTCTCTTCAGTGCACTTTTGCTCTTGGCCAAGTCACAGAGATCAGTTCTTAACCTTTTGGGATGCCTAACCCACACAAGAAGAATGCAAATGTCTCTGTGTTGAGCTGACCTCACAGAGATGTTACAGAGATTACTGTGTAACCAAGGCATGGTCAAACAGGAACCATGAGAATTTTATCTTAGTTTGAGAGGACTTCCCAGCTATTCTAATTAAAAGTTACAGTAAACACTACACAGGCACCAAGAACTAAAAATTCTCATGCAGTGCTCTGGGGTAACTCGGAACCTCTGGAAAACAGAGAAAGTTTTGTATTAGACTCCCAACAGCTGTCTATTTCTGTCATTTCTGATGGACAAAACTCCTAAATGTTCCATGTAAAACAGAGCACTTTATGGGGGGGAGGACGGATCATCATATTTCACATCGTTTTCATCTTGGTTCACTGCCACTTAGTGCCCAGTATCATCCAGCAATCCATTCTTTATTCTTATAAATGAGGTTACGTGTGCTTTTCAACCTGACTTTTAAACACCCACCACTCTCCCCTGGTAAAAAGAACCATCCCTGACAGCTCAAAAGACAAAATGAGGTGGTAATTGAAGCTGCTTTACAGAGAGTTTGACAACAACTGCTGGGACACCAGGCCCCAGTGGCTCTGCCGATGCTGTATTTTAAGCAAAGGCATCACCTTACTTCGAGACCATGTGGCTCAGTCATCCAAGTTATTTCAATGAAAGCCCACACCTATAACTTGAGAAAGAGTTTAATTTGCCCTTCATGTAGATCCAAGGCCACTTTTCTTGCAGTCCAGACTGATGACCAGGGACATGGACATGGCTGCACATTCTTAGTTTGAGACCTCTATAGTGCCCTGCAGTGAAGTAACACAGGGGGTACACAGCCTCAAGTTTTTAGGAAAAGAGACTGGTACCATGTACCCACAGGCTGGCACCATGGTCCTGTAGCATAAATGCCAGGCCTCCTGAACTCAGAATCCTGAATAATTAGGTGAATAAATTATAAAGGAGGCCTTTAACATCATGATTTAACTATTATCACTGGACTGACTGTACCTCTGGCTCTTTAAAAAACTACCACAATGAGTTCCACAGATTAAGTGAATCATAAAGATAAATACAGTATTACACACTAAAGCATGGTAAAAAAAGGGGGTTTGCCGCTAGGGGAAGAAGGGAAAGCCAGACATAAAGCTGTCACAAGTGCAACTCGATTAGTTGTACCGAAAACAACCAATTCTGTCTCAAGTACTGCTTTCATAATTACAGTTGTAAGCAGTTAGAGGATTGTCAAACAGAAATTAGAAAGCTGTGTGACACAGTACAAAACCACAGACTTGAACAGTCCCATCCCCAAGTGGTACAGATCATTTTAACATGCAGCAGGTAAGGAACCAATGCCCATCCTAGGCCTTAAACAACACATGAACAGACACAGGGCTGACGTGCAGTGCGGTACACTGGGAAGAAGGGCACATACATTTATTTCTGTGATTCAGCTCTGCTGTAAGAGTGAAATCAAAGTCATTCTTCTGGGCCTCTCAACGCCTCTGCAAGCAGTCTGCTCTCCCAAGAGCTATCTGGATACCAACTGCTCCTTTTATGTCCTTCCTTTTACAAAAGATAGTAATTGGCTGCCATGGTCAGATCAGGCTAATAATGCATTGTGGTGGTTTTTGCTAGAAGAAAGGCCATTTTGGAGTCATCTGAAAAAATATCCTGACCTGGTGCTCAGTTGCCAAGAGTTATATTCTCCATCCCCCAGAAATTTACTGTGACTAAAACATTGTTTAATAGTCTCAGGATAGTTATTCTGGGCTTGCTGCCAACTGTAATCAGGACTACATTGCTAAAACTCATACTTTAGTATTATATATATATAAAAAACATATATATATATGTTTTGTTTATGGATCTCTCCCTTACTGCTAGGAATTCTTTGCTCCCAATGATTCCATTTTGGTCAATTACATCAGCATGAACAAATGGAAAGTTAGTGTTGAGTAGATGATGGCAGCAACTTCTGGCAAGTCAGCCACTCCCCACAAAATCACCACTGTGCACGTGTTCAGCTGGCACTATTAACACAGACCAGTTTATTCCTCTCAGAAATCACAGTTTAATTGGCCTACGAGTTCCTAAAGTCAAAGGTACAAGAATCCTGTAAAGTCTTCCCAGTCATACAAAACTGATGGGTTTTTATGTCAACCAAACACATGGAAGTGCTCACTTCTAAGGAACCAAGTTTTGGGAGAAACCAAATTGGAACACAACAGCACAGAAATTCTGAGGGATTTGAGTATCTTCTGTTATATTAGTTTAAGAAATTATTTAAGGGTGCTGTAGCCACTTCCACCTCTTCATGGCTAACAGATCTGTTATCTTAGATAAATAAAGGAGACATGTTTATCATCATAGGTAAACCACTACCAAAACAGCCATGAAGTGGTGGAAGTGACTACAACACCCTTAATTTCTTAAACTAATATAACGTGTAATAATAGGAATGCGGACAGGAGGACAGCAGAAGTCCATACAATGGCAGTATTTCAAACAAAGCAGCAAGCCTAGCACTCCATTTCTTCTGGGAGGGAATCCTCCTCCAGCAAAAGGCTCTGCATCCTGCTGGTTGAAAAAATGCAGAGAACTACATCCTAAATAGCTTATTTTCAAAAATAGTCCAAGAAATGGTAATCTCTTCATGTTTATAATTTTATATTTGCTGTTTCTTCTGCACAAACAACAGGCTCTTCTTTACAATGAATCACCTACCTATGTGGAAGTTTTCCCTGGTTATTTATTTACATCCTGCCTCAGAACTGTTTTATCTTTGGCATATTACTAAGTCTCCCTAGAAAGATTCCTGCAGCTTCTCATTTCCATATAAATTTGTACACTATACATACAGTCTATCTGAGTGAGGAGCAAGCAACTGATTCTCAATTGCAAATAAAAAAATAAAGATACGACTTATTTGATTTAAAGGCACCTTTTCTCAAGCTGAGCTTTATTTAAGCCTCTTATATTCCACCTCATTACAAAAATCCAAGCTGTGTCTGCAAACGAGCACAAGACTCTAGCACTGTTTCTTTCCCGTTTGCAAGAGGGCAAAGCACATAGATCAGAGAGAACACCCTGCTAATTAAACTGCAGCAGATGACTAAAGAAGAGAAGAGCTTGTCAGATGTAATAGCTACGTCAAGAATGATCAGATTAAATATGCAAAACGTGAAGTAAAGGTGGGGACAGCATTAAGCTCACATTCGAGATCTTGAACAGGCTGCAAAAGCTCTGACAGTTTTTCTAATTATTCACAGTAATGGACATTGGGAGCAAAAGGTAGGAGGGAGAAATACATTTTTCTCCATTATAGGTGCTGAGCACCAGGGCTAAAATCATGCCTGTCTGAACACTGATCAGTTTCTGCAAAGGTTAATAGCAATTAAATGTGGCAAACTAGACTAAATGAGAAACAGGTCATGATACTACTGTACTTGCAAAGAGCACAATACTTTGCAGAAAGGTATTTCTTGTTTAATATTTTTGAAGGTGCAAGAGTATTTGGAATAAGAAAGAGTAATAGGTCTGTTCCTGTTCAGATGAAGACATGCAGTCTAATTTATTACAGAAGCCAATTTTTTATACCAGAATGTGCAAGTTAACTGTACTAAAAAGAAAAGCTAACCAGAAACTTGAAACATACAAAGACCTAAAAAAAAAAAAAAAAAAAAAAAAAAAAAAAAAAAAAAAAACAAGGGAATATTCCCCT
>VZTE01002103.1:412783-461750 GCA_013397775.1 Eulacestoma nigropectus
CTTTAGGTAACAAGGTAACAGTCAATTAAGCTTCCAAATACATGTCCAACAGCAAAAAACATTCAAAATGGAAATTAATAAATGCAGATTTGCAGAAGACAGAATGAAAGATTAATAAATTAGAATAATGTATCTAGTAGGATACCAATTTATAGTTAGCATTTAACTGAAAATACCAGTATCTGAATCCTTTACATTTTTATTTGTTCTGTTGCACTTTAGTTCCTACATTCCTATCATAAAATGAGTGAGATGTGGCTACATTTTGAGCTCTCATTCTACCACACAGGAGAGAAAAATCATGAGTTGAGATTACTTGGCTTTTTTTACTTTAATACTTAAAAAGATTAAGGAGCTACTGTCCTAAAACCAAAACAAGCTGTCAGTAACTCAAGAGATTAGGGGAACAAGTATATTAGCATCAATAGATGTGCAGAGTTTTCTCCTTCAAAGCAAGCAAAATTCACCAAAAAAATTTTTCAGGGAAAAGAAAAATCAATTGCAAATTTACATAACAATAAATCAGGCTTATCAGATATGGAAAACCTATATGAAACTCTTGGTAACTCAGCAGTAAACATATCAAAGAAAATAAATAATAAAAAAGGTAACTTGCATTGCTATCCTCAGGATCTTCTAAACCATCAGGCCGACTGAGATTGCGTGAAGGCTGGCTACACACAACATCATCTTCCAGCTCCCAAAAGGAACTTCTAACAGGTGGTCTTTGGATCTCATCAGGATTAAAAGCGCCATCTGCTCCATCTGAAGAAAAATTAATTAGGACATCTTCATTCAGTAGTTTGTATTTTGAGATTACAGATGTGCTACCTTACCTTTAAAAGTCAAGAGTTAAACACATTTTCGGGTTTAGATAATATAAAACAATAGGAGAGAATCAGCTTCCTCCAGAGGTGCTTAAAACTTTGTTTACCTTACTGATTCTCATCATAAAATAAAGGCCCTTTACTGATGTTCATGAGTCAGAAAAGGCTCTGTAAACCAGTCTGAAGACTGTTGGTACTCAACCTGCATTAAATGAGGCATTATTTTTGAAACAGTGAGAGAGAAATTATACTGGGGGGCTGTGAAATTGATTTACCTCTTCTTTCCTGAATTGCATAAGGGTTTCCATATTGCAATACTGGTAGTCTACTTGGCACTGCCGGAACTGGTCCATTTTCCTCTGAATATGGGTTGCGAAAATGTAACGTCTGCTGTGAAGTCTGTCCTTCCATCATCCTTCCAGCTTGATCTCCTGGTGTCCTGCCAAGTTCCTAAATTATGCAGAGTTCAAAATGTAATTAACCTATGGAGTCCTAGCAAAATTTGAAATGTTTATGAAATATGTTTTTAAAAGAAAAAATTGCTAACCTTCCTACTGTCTTTTCATTTTTATCTTATGCCAAGTATACCAAAACACCAAAAACAGTTAATGAAGAAAAAAAATACAAAGAAGATATTTTAAAGAGATACTATTTTTTCTTGGTTTGTTGTCAGTTAGTTCTAATTACATGAACAGAACTGCCATGTTTTTCAAGTATCTGCACTTTTTTACAATGAAGAAAAATTAGCTCAATCAGTAAAAATGGGTAGATTAACAATAACAACTAAAGATAATATGAGGTGAGAACAATTTTTTAAAGTTACAATTAAAAATAAAATAATTCATTTTTTCATATCATACCATACCATTCAAGACTGTAGCATTTTAGTACATGGAGCACATCTTGGTACACAGTTGCCAGAATTCCGTATGAATTCATGAGTGGCAGACACGTAGAGAACTAATAAATACATTGCACTGGATCCCTTCTAATATTTAACAGCAAATATTTGTATCAGAAATGCTCAAAGAGAACTCCTCAAAAAATTAATACACTTAAAATTCTAGACTCTTACATATAAACCATACATATGATAGTAATTACAAACTATAAAGGGGTTTTATAACTTAGAAACCATTAAAACCCTAAGCCAGTATGTATGTTAAAAGACACTAGTTAAAGTGGCTTAAGTGTGGTCAATGCATCAGCTGTAATTTATCCCAATAAAAATCTTTCTCATCATTCCATTCAACAAAGTGAGTTAAGGGACAGAGAGCAGTAGGCCAAGAATATCAAAAGGCATATGCCATTTAAATTCAGAACCAAGCAAAAAATTCTGAGATGTAAATATGAAAACAATAATTAAAAAATAGGGACTGTTAAGGGGAGACATGCTTTCCAGTAATGTTTCTTCTGATCAGTATTTTCTTCTGGGTTCTCTGGGTTCATGTTTATTATTTGTTGATGTTAATAAAACCTTCAAAGATTGAAGTGTGTCTTTTCCCCAAAAGACTTTAAATTGAAACTTAAAACCAAAGCTTCAATTACCAATTCAACTCTGTAAGAAATAAAAAGTCTGCTACTATAAGGAACAATTCAATATTTTTTTTTCTTGCGAACAGGTGAACTTCAGATCAACCTCTTGAACATAAAAATGCAAAAATCAAGTATCAATAACTACTCTGAAAACAAAACACTACTCAAATGCAAAAAGACCCCACGTAGTGGATGGTGTCCCTCCTCTAGATACAACATAAAGCTATGCCAGTGTTATTTTACATTTATAAACTGAAAGGAACATATAATTAAAACAGGTAGGATTAAAAAGCTAGGATTGCATGTTTTAATGAGTGTGTAAAATCGAAGTAATTCATCTTTACTCAATACAAAGCAGGAACAATTAATTAGCAATGAAATTAAGATTTTCCTTTTTAAAACCAATTTCTTCTGCAATACAGAAGCAGTTTGAAACAAGAGGCAGTAGCATTACTACTTTAATTTCTGTATTACATACAATTAAAACAGAATGTAAATAAACCTGAGGGTAAAGAGGTGCTGCAAAATAGCCTTAGCCAGAACTTGGATAGCCAGGGTAGAGACAGATTAAAAAAAATAATAACCTAGGAAAATATCAAAGACTATCTAAGTATGCAAATAAAATAGAAACAAAGTGATTTTATAGTTTTGAAGAGACAGCAAATGAACATTCTTAGCAAGCTATGCTTGGTGACATTTATAAACAAACACTGACAGTGAGTATTAATTGAAAAGCTGTTTAATGTCCCATGCTTAAACTTTTAAATTGTAGTTCCAGTCTAGCAAGGCATTTTGATTCTTCTTCATAATGTAAATATCTATGAATTTGGTAGACAAAGTTCCAAGCTTTTATAAGCTTCATACATTATTATTATTACAGTAGTTGTTCTTATGTGTGGTGTTTAAAATTACTCCCTCCACCTAAACTAGCCTCACCAAAACTCAAATTTTAATTTGATTTCTTTTGAACTAGAAAAATGAGAGATCTATTAATTAAAAATATAAATTAAAAATTATATCCTTGGTTTAAAAAGAAGATAAATTAAATACCAACTACTTGACAATCGAGAATTTTACAAAAAAAATTAACTAGCTTAATATGAAAGTTTAGTTTTGTTTTAGTTTATCAGTATTAAAATGTCTGTTTTTACTAAGTATCTCTTCATACTGGAATTGTAAAGTTATCAAATAAAGTGTCAAAGAAAAATCCTAACTTTGCACAATATCATGCAATACTGTCTGACTGTAATAAGGACATTTTATTATTTCACTTTTCAGTAAAACCTAGCTTTGATTAATTGCCATAAAACACCTCAGAGGTACTTCTACATTAGCATTAATATTCCAGAATGTTTGACAATACCTTCTCACTGGTAAAGAGTTCCAACTGTGATGCCAGATCCTTTATTCGTCGCTCTTTTTCTGCCAGCTGAATCTATATGAAAAGAAGATTAAGATTCTTGTATTAGTGAATGGAAACTATTTCCCTGCATGTTACATCGTGAAAACAAAGTTCCCTGATTAAGTTAATCTTTCACATGAAAACAGTTTTGTCTACTACAGCTACATGCAACACACAGTGCTACTACAAATCCAACCCAACAATTCTCACTAAGTTTTATCCGCTGGACAACAGCAGTACACTAGTACTTGCCAGTTTTCAGTAAACAGTTGAGGAATGGTAAAATTCTATGTTAGAAATGAGGAGTAGCATCAGTGCCACCAATGGCAGGAGGGGCACCACTGCCCAGACACAGCTGAAGGTTTGCAAGCCTCGTCTCATTATTTTTGAAGCAATCTCCTGGCACTGTTTATGTCCCACCACAGAACTTGAGAGAACCAAAAGCTAGTCCTGCCTCAAAGACACTAAATTTGTTTCACAAACATCTACCTTGTGTCTCTATTGGGTGCTCTGGGAGGAGAGGCAACTGACACATTACACAATTCTTCCTGGCTTCAAAACGATTATTTAAATAATCTCTCTCAACAAAGGACGATTTTATTTGTATTCTGGTTCCTTTAGAGACTGCCTCTTCCCCTGTTTTTCTAATATCTAAGCTCAATGCTTGGCATAACTGCTTATAATTTTTTTTCAATTCTGAAATTCCTTCTCCTAGTTTAGGTCAATGGAGCAAAATCTCCTGACTGGGAAGAAAAGCTCACTTTTTCTCTACCACCTGCACCCTTCTGAATGTAATTTTTTAACTGCCATCAAAATGCTTTCAATTGTGGAACCAATTGTTTATTACACCTTCTGTTGAGAAGTTAAACTTATTTCACATTAAATTATGCATGGCAAATGATCACTGCTAATTAGTAAAATAAAATAAACTGGAAAGAGTAATGCATTTTATAAAACTGAAATTAGAGCTTCGGAAAGTGTCCGAAAAAGATGGCCTATGGAGTGCTGAAATAAACTGTAGAGCAATTCAGGATTTTATAAAGAAAAAGTGCTGTAATTACTAATTAAAAGGGGTTCCTAGTACAACCAATACAGTCACAGTTCAGTTTAACCATTTGTCATCACAATGGGCAAAAACAGGCAACAGAGTCAACTGCATTATCACCATTAGATTGAGAACCAGCAGAAAAGATAGTCTCATGGACATTTGTTGCTCTTATCTCATCCCTATTGACCTAAGAAGCTAATTCAACATAAGCATTACTATCACATAACCTCAAAGATTAAGGCCCCTTGTAAGCTAAAGCTGCCCATTATGCTTGACTTCCTGGTGAATGTGTTACATCACTCTACCAAGACGATACCTGAGGTTCTCCAAATTAAATTCTCACAGGATTTTAAAAACAATGGATCACTTCTCTCTCTCTGCTGACTTCAGATAAAATGCATTAGACATTACTACACTGGTAATGCAATACGCAATATCAAGATTTTAGACAAACACACCAATCAATCTTCCTGTTAGTAGTACAGTAAGCAGCAGGAAATCAGAAATCCCTTGCCCTTTTTTTCCCGTAATACAAGATTACATCATTTAGGGGTTTGTCTAAGTCCACAGTATTAAAAGACTGATAGCCAGCTGGTAGTAGATCTTAGCAGATCTTTCTTACTTTAAAAGAAGCATTACAAGACTGTATTGTTTCTTCAAGTGCAGAATTTCTATTTACAGCAAAAATATATTTAGTGTGCTTTCCCTATTAAAGCTCTTCATTACTTGAACCATCAGAAATAAGCAACCATGTTAAGAACAGGTAACCAGCCATTGTCATAAACAAAACCTGTAACTTACTTTATACTGATCCTCCATTGCTGCCAGCTGTAATTTTATACCCTCGTTGATTTTCACTTGTTCTTTCCACTTCAGCTCCAGTTTAGCTAGTTCATCAGCATAAACACTGCATTTCATCTTCTCATCCTAAAGCAGTTTATACCATGGCATGAAATATTTACAGTCTGAAGAGATTTTCCCTCCCACCCCCAACAATGTAACTGTGTTAACTCCATGCTTTTAAAACAAGATCATTTACAAATGGCTTCTCCAAGCCTGACTCAAGACTCTGAAGAGGTTCGGACCACAGAACACTGCATAAATGATGTTCAATAGGCATTTCTTTCCTTGAGTTTTCAACAAGCTGATATTCCTCTTTAGTTTCACAGTTTCAAGTTTCTTTGTACCCTAATACTACTAACCATGATTATTCTTTCAAGTATCTCATTTCAATACAAAACTTTTCCTCAAGTGACTTTTGCAACCTAAGAATCTTTCATCCAGAAGGTCAAAGGCAAACCTTTCTTCAAAAAACACTATGGAATAAACACTCAGCAGAAGCCAATGCAGGCTCTCCATGTACAGGGTTATGAGCAGAATTACAGGACATGTATTACATCCTGGAAAAACTATTAAAATAGAATAATATCATTGTCATAAATAAAAGAAACAAAATGAAGACAGACAAGACAACACTCAGAATTTCTTAAACTGCTGTCAACTTTTCACCAGTGCCACCGATGCAGTACTCCATCATCAAACACACATACAAATTGGTTAAATGAAAATCAAGTTACAACTGACAGGTACTAATATTTAAAGAGCATTACTATTGTAGCTACAGCACTACCACTGCCAGCTTTGGCTGAGACAACCAAATAAATGCCTTTATGTGTGACTGAGCCCAAGCTAGTTGGCAACACCCACTCGGGTGTGAAAGCACTGTAAAAGCCCTGACAGGCAGATAGGGAAAGTTACTACGCTTTGCACGGTGTATCAGATCAACACTGTCACACTTGTTCCAAACATTAACTGGCTTACAGCAACCTGCTGTGTTTGATTTATAAAAGCAATTACACTTTATGTAAGACAAGAAAGTATTTAAAACCTTAAGCATATGCACATTCGTTTTACTGTATCTTGGTCTTCCTTGTCTGGACCTTCTAAAACCATACATAGTTAAAAGCTGACTGAACAAAAAAGTGTTTTCTAATGTTAAGATTTCTACCATAATCACAGTGTATCACACAAAAAAGGAAGGCAACTCAGCTGGGTAGGCCTTGTGGTTTTTAAGGCTTAGCACCTACAGCTACTTTTTGTTCAGCTTTCCAAAGCAGCTGTTTACTTACTGCCAACATTTGCTTGCATTTCTTATACTTCTCTGTTTTCTCAGCAATCTCTTTATTCATTTCACGCACTTGCTCCTTTACCATGGATTCCGAAACTATGTCAGATGAAATGGGGCTAACTGTGAACATTGAACAAAAAACAAGAACATTGATTTTTTTGTTCCATAAATAAAGTTTGTATAAGAGAGATGACAGCCCAGATCTGAAAGCACATCAAAAACAGAGTGCTCCATGTTATCCAAACCAGAAGCAATCAGCATTATGTGCTCTGTAAGATCAGCAACTGTACTGGCACATCTGTGTTCAGTTCTGTCACACGCTGAAGATGAACATCAGTACACACATATGTAGTTCTCTCTCAAGAAAGAAAACAAAGTAAATACCAGAATATGTAGGCTATCATTCTAAATATTCTATTCTTACATAAAAACATGAAGTACCTCAGCAAACTACTTCATCGCACACTATCACTGAGCTTGCTGGGATTGTATGTTTTAAGAAACACTTGTATTTACCATAGACAGGAGGAAACCGACAGAAATTACACCCTATGGTCTTTACAGGCAACAAGAATCTGTCAATTATAAAATAACACAGAAAAAACTATTCCATATTTATGGGCATTTATCAATTTAAACTGAATAAAAAAGTCACAGAATGGTTTGGGTTGGAAGGGACCTTAAAAATCCTCTAGCTCCAATCCCCCTGCCATGGGCAGGGACACCTTTCACTAGACCAGGTTGCTCAGAGCTCCATCCAACCTGGCCTTGAACACCCCAAGGCAAGAGGCATTCATAACTCCTTTGGGAAGCCTTTTCCAATGCCTCACCAGCCTCATAGTGAAGGATTTCTTCTTTAGTTTTAACCAATTACATAATGAAGTTTTAGAACATTATTTCTGCAGTAACTTAATAGTTCATAATAATTATAAACATTTTCTAATAAACCACTACTGCCTATAATTCATGAAAACAGTCAGTTGACTTGACCTTGCCATCACCTAATCAGAACTTTCCAGTGGATTTGATTTTACAGTAGAATGTTATAGTGGATAGTCATCATAACATGACTGCCAAATTACTGTGCTATTATACTCAAACTGAAAATTTGAGTAAGATTTTTTTCTTAATAAACTGTTTCTTAGCATGGCAAAACTATCTCTGTTAACCATAAAGCAGAAATTCAAGAGTTCAGTTCTATTGACATTAGTAAATAGCAACTAAACTGATACATGAACTTATTTATGAGTGTTACCACTTGGTAAGAGACAAAATATTTCTATCATTCTTCACATCTCTAATTAATGCTTTAATTAAACAGAACAAGTCCACCTACTTTATACTATAAATACTATTAGTGACTACTTCACATAGACAACACTTTCAGGCTTATAAAGACAGACAAAATTTAAGCTGTTGATACCTGGAGATGCAGACAACTTTTTGTCTGTAAGGACGTCAGTAGCTGTCTCAATGTTAGATGCATCTGTCAGTTTCTGTTGATGCCCTGCAGTTTTCTTTGTGAAAAGAAATTTTGTTTTGGTACTTGATTAAATGAAAGCCAAAGCACAAAGTAATGTATCTTGCACTATCATTTGCTCCAAAACTGGACTAGACAGAACCACTCATTTAAACAGTAGGTAATAATAAATATGCAAAAACATTTAATTCTACTAACACTGAAATTGTTTCAGACTATGATTTTTATCATCTTACTTGATGGAGGTCTTTTTCCCTAGAAAGAGGAATTTCTAAGCATATTATTAGAAAAATCTCATTTTCTAGAGAATCAGTTAAATTTCAATTCATTAACTTAATTCTAATACTCCATTAGAAAAATAGAGTCTGTATCAGGAATGTCTGCTGGACTTCTGGAGTGAAAGCAATGAAATCTGGTGTTAGCTGTAAGATGTACAACATTGCCAAAGATGTGGAAGATTTTTAAGGAAAAGCCATAGATGTTCTGATATGACACCTCATTCACCACTGACCTTCTGGATGAGAAGATGACTTTTTTATGCCATGTTCTGTGGATAAGAGAAATACTTAAGTCTGGTTTTCTTAAGAATTCATATTTACACATCTTGCCATTGCACACAGGCCTTTCCCTCTTTGAGCTCCTCTCCAACTCTAATTTTTACAAAATTCTGAAGAACTCTGCTCTCAAATCTGTTTGAAATTGGCTGACAGGTTCAGTACTAGGTGGCCTAAGACCTGTATCATCCTTGAGAAAGATTCATTTATTTGAAGATTCATTTATTATCACTCTCTTGGAAGAGTGATAAGATTACAAAATACATATGGAATACAACTCCATACTGTGTTGTGAAAACTTCTTCCCCACTTCGCTTTTAAATCCTACTTCAAGTTCTCTATTTCCCCCGCTTTTGGGCTTGGGGTTTTTTGTTGGGCTTTTTTGTGGTGGTACTGGATAGAGGCAGTAATTATGGATTTTCCCAGCTTCAGTTTTAAAATTCTTCGTTGAACAGTGTAATGCTTACAGGTTCATCCAAACTCTTATTAGGCTTCTACATAACACCAGCTACTATAAATTCTATGCTTGGTTTGGACAACTATCTAAAAAGAATCATAGAAGTAATTTAGGTTTGTGAAAGAAAACTGTAGCATCATTGCTTATCACACATTTTAATCCTTTTTAAAAGCATTAGTTTTTGCAGAAGGAAATTAAATTGTTGTTGAAATGTTACCAAAAAAGCAAGTGCAGTTTATCCCGTTCTACTTACTGCCTGTTCTGTAAACTTGTATACTTGTTTTTGAAGTTTTTGACATTCTTTGAATTTTTCCTTGTAATGGTCAGCAGCCATTTGTAGACGAAGCTTCAGATCTTCAACTTCTCTGCGCAGTTCCTGCTCCACTGCGTTTGAAGCTTCCTTAAAAAAAAAATAGAAACTGTTCTCCCTTTTGTTCAAATGCCACTATTTCCCAAAAAGCCTTTTTTCAATTAAAAAAGCATAATGCTCCATGTAAGTACTGAAGCTTCTATTTTCTTTGTGGGAAGGAAAGGAATAGAGCAAGCAGTAGAGCACAGAGAGAGGCAGAATATATGTGCTGAACTTCATTCCAAGCAGGACACACCAAGGGACAAACAGGCACTGGTATAATACCAGAGGCAGGTACAGGAGACTCTTATTTTATGAGCTGATTAATGTGTATCTAAAGCCTGAACGTATAGGAAAAGTCTGAACACCTTCCAGGGTGTGTTCCAGCTATCCTATAGACAAGTATAGCCACACAGCAAAAGTGCACAGTCCACAACTGTATTCCCTCTGTATTTCACCTAGGAGTGGTTCCATTGAGCCACAACACTGATACACAAACCACATCCGGCAACTAGACACAGGCCATGGTCAGATACTTTCTGCTAACTCGAGTCATTCACATGTGCTACTTCTTTCATGATGCATTTCAAAACACATTGTATACAACAGAAACTCTTAGGAAAAAAACACGCAATTCTTTAATATTTTAAATATAATAGTTCTTTTGAGTGTTGTAATATTCATTTTATATTTACAGTACTATTTTAATTGCTGTTCAGCTCAATATATTTTCTTCGAACAGTTACACAATTACAGTAATCCTAGTAGCAAATTAATCCAGTACAGTTGCAGTCACTGAAGATCCAGTATAAAACTCACTTAAATCAAAATGATGAAACATGTATTAGCTCACTATATTTTTATCCAAGACTAAGGTCAAGACAGTTTCCACTACATCAATATTTTTATACTTGTAAGTACTTAAAGCAAATTAACTTTAATCACAAATATTGAAAGGACTTTTAAGAATTCAGAGAGAATCTACTGATGAGTAAAGAACATTATAAAACAACTCAAGTTTCTACCAATAAATTTTCTTATTTGAATGAATTTTTAATGCTACTGCAGCTCACTTAACAGCATTATGACAGGTACAGGATTCAAAATAACACAGATAAATACTGCATTATTCTGTGAAAATAATGTGGGTAGAAGTAGATGTAATAGCAAAAATCTCCTTTCTTACCAAACCTCCAAATCAGCTAACATGCACTTGATTTAAGGCAGTATATTGAATGCTGAAAGAGAATTTGATAATTATTTGCACTAATCATCCAGAAACCTATTTTTATTCCCCATCTTCAGTAAAGCTAGCTCTGACAGATTTTATAAATACAGATAAACTTCAGTACTAAATACTGATAATTTACCTGTTCATTTTTCAAAGTTGTGATTTTTATAAGTTCAGCTAAAGCTTCAGCAAGTTGCTTTTTAAATTTTTCATTTTCCAGACGTGCACTGTGAAGATCTGCCATTGTCTTATCCCGCACATTTACTGCATCACTCAGCTCTTTTGACATTAGAACAGCTTCTTGTTTGCTAGCCTGAATCTGATCTTCAGCTTTCCGAAGCTGCTCTTTTAAAACACTTGCCTCGTCCTATGAAAGAGAAGAGATGGAAGAGAATTCATCATTTTTTAATTCAAAGCTTAAATAAAGGTTGGTATAGGGATTAGAAATGTCTGAAAGAAAAACCAAGTTTTCCTGGCGGCTTTAGCAAAACTACTAAATCAAGAATTCAGTACACAAATACCATTTTCCCCACTTATCTTCTTCACCAACAGTGATATGCAAACTTACTTCACTATGAAATAAAGGCAAACTTAAATATTATTATTTTCTCTATTCTGAATTTTTGTTGGAATTTCAGCTTCAGTTTGAAACATATGACCAGAAGAAGTCTAGTTTCCACATCTCTGTTCTTATCACTGTAGAACACCAACATCAAAACCAAAGTTCATCCCACAGAAACACAGTGAAGGTAACAACAGAGCAAGAAGTTTTACAGTGCCTACAATTTGTTGATGTAAAACACTGTGAAGCAGCTTTGGGATGTTTTTCTCAGAGCTCTATTTCCCAAGATCTTGCACAACAAGCTTTCCAGAGGGAAGAGAGAACAAATAGTAATGAAGAACAAGCTGCAGCATGTAGCACTAAGCACTGCTGCAGCACCACAAGGCAACCCAAGAGCCAACTGACCAAGCTGAACTACCAGCCTCTCATTCCTCAGAGAAGGCCAGGATAACAAAAAGTAATTTTAAAATCAATTTTTTTAAATAGAAAAGCTACTATATAAAGTATTATACAGCCTCTGGGCTCCCTGATGGCATAATCATCTCTTATTCTTGAGTCCAGACATAAATTCAGCTATCTCTAGTCCATTATTTGCTAATTTTTTAAATATCACTTAGTAAGTCCAGAGGAATACTAATGCACTTTGTAACCATTTATGAAGATGGATAGACTAGTAAATGCCCTGAAGTCCTGTCTCCTAGCTATTTTTACAGCACATGATGCATTGGTTACATATTTCAGTAAATATCTGCAGTTTCACGGTGTGAGATAAAACTATTAATGATCCCACCAGAAACATCACAAGCACTTTAAGATTAATAAATGACAAATGTTTGGTTGCTTCAGTACTGGCACATACTCCCTTCAAAATAAAACACAGTAGTAATTTAACACTTTCAGAAACAAAACAGCAGAAAAGAGACTAAAATAAGATGTAACTTAAAACAAGATAGTATGCCCTTTTTAAACTCTGTTTCCATTCTCAACAGCACTACTTTTCCACTTAAACATTATATTCATAACTCATATTACTTTAAAACAATTTCTAGTCTTTTGAGATCCTAGTTGCTTTTCTGTGAGAAGACTGGCAAGATACACAAGAAAGTTGCCTGCATAATCTGACTTTTCCATGGCGGCCTCAAAGGCTGTATCTAAAGTGACTCTCTAATTTGGATCAAGAGGACATTTGTGAAGCAAAACTCCAAATTTCATTATTGCCTATCACACTGTAGATCTGAAAACAATCTCAAGGCACAGAAACTGCATTCCTTTTGGATGAAATGGAACAGGATGATGTACATCAGGAAAGAACACCTAATGGTTATTCTGTTGTGGGTTTACCCTGGCTGGATGCCACCAAAGCCACTCCACCACTCCCCTCCTCAGCTGGACAAGGGGGAGAATATAACAAAAGGCTTGTGGGTCGTGATGAGGACAGGGAGAGATTACTTAGCAGTCACTGTCATGGGCAAAAACAGACACAACTTGGGGGAAAAATCAATCTAATTTATTACCAGTCAAATCAGAATAGGATAATGAGAAATAAAACCAAATATTAACACATTCAGCCCCCAACCCCTTCTTTTCAGGTTCAACTTCACTCCCAGATTCTCTATCTCCCCTTGTTCAGCAGCATAGCCAGGATGGGGAATGGAGGCTGCAGTCAGTTCATCACACATTGTCTCTGCTGCTCCTTCCTCCTCAGGGAGAGGACAATCTCTTCCTCTGCTCCAGTATGGGGGTCCCTCCCATGGGAGACACTCCTCTACAAACTTCTCCAACACATATCCTTCCCATAGGCTGCAGTTCTGCATGAACTGTTCCAGCGTAGGATCCCATCCACAGGGTGCAGTCCTTCAGGAATGGAGAGCTCCAGCACAGGTCCCCTGTGGGGTCACAGGTCCTGCCAGCAAACCTGCTCCAGTGCAGGCTTCCCACAGGGTCACAGCTTCCCTCAGGCACATCCACCTTCTCTGGCATGGGGTCCTTCACAGGCTGCAGCTGGATGTCTGCTTCACTGTTAACCTCCATGGGCTGCAGGGGGACAGCCTTTCTCACCAGGGTCTTCACCATGGGCTGCACAGGAATCTCTGCTCCACTATCCTTCNTCCCTCAGGCACATCCACCTTCTCTGGCATGGGGTCCTTCACAGGCTGCAGCTGGATGTCTGCTTCCCTGTTAACCTCCATGGGCTGCAGGGGGACAGCCTTTCTCACCAGGGTCTTCACCATGGGCTGCACAGGAATCTCTGCTCCACTATCCTTCACTGACTCTGATGTCTGCAGAGTTCTGTCTCTCTCATGTTCTCACTCTTCTCTCCAGCTGCAATTCCTCTCACACAGTTTCCCCCTCTCCCATACCCTTCTTAAATCTGTTATCCCAGAGGTGCTACCACCAATCACCCACAAGGCTCAGCCTTGGCCAGGGGTGGGTCGACCTTGGAGCCTGCTGGCATTGCCTCTGTCAGGCACTGGCTGATACTGGCTCTCTCAGGTGAAGCTTCTGGCACCTTCTCATAGAGGCTGCTCCGCTACCAAAACCTACACAAACCCAATATATGCATCCATATCATCCGACTAGAACTAAGTCTGAAGTAACCCCACATGGACCATGGACAGCATAAATTTGAGTTCTTCAGCAATTTCATTCTCCTATTACACCACACTGCTTGCTAACCACAATGCTACCACAGGGCATGGTAAGTCACCTCTTCCTCAAAACCCTACTGTCACCACAGAGTTCTCAGTCAGCACTGTAGGTTGACAGTACATTCACCTAACAAGTCCTTCAGCAATCACTCCATGTTTCCTCTTTTCTTCTCCATCACCCTCTACAGTCTCAACACAGCTACATTACGAACATTTTCCTCAACCTCCTTTCCTTTTTCATGAAGCCAGAAGCAACTCAGGAGCACACCACTTTTACTGAACTCAAAAATTACCTTTTCACACATAGTTCATCTCAGTTCATCGTGTAAGACCTCAACAAGCTCAAAAGGTGCAAAACTAGAACAGATCTCAGTCTTTTCATCATTTTCTGCATCTACAGAGAACATCATGATCCTCCTGCGTCTTAGCCTATACCCTGGTGATTTCTTCAACTTCTTCCCTTCTCTTGTCAAGCACATACAACATTAGATAAGTTTATTCACATCAGGCCAGTTATATTAGTACCGCTTACCTTGCTGGATGAAGAGTGCAAAAAAGCTTTCTTCATATTTTCTTTTTCAGCTATTAATAGCTGTAATCTGCCAACCTCCTCTTTATAATACGATATCATGTTTTCTTTGTTTGCATCCAAATTCTTAAACGTCTGGATTTCTTTTACTAGTTTGGTGTTTTCTATTTCTGTATTCTTCAAGTGTATCTGCAATGATGCTAAAACATGTCAAACTCCTTCCACGATAGGAGAACTACTGTTCACCTATCTATTTATGTGCTCACTAAATTCTAACTTATGCTAACTTGAGGCAGATTAGAATGGGTAAAGAGAAAAATTAAACATTTGGTACTATCACTGCCCTTTAGCCCAAACTTTCTGGCTGGAATTCTTTCAGCATGGTCACCTAACAACAGCTCCACTCTACAGCTAGAAGTTAAAGACCTAATTTCTCTACACATCAAATTAAGCTATTCAGGACTCACTCCTCTCTTCACAAATACCAGACAACTAAGGACAAGCAAAAGAGAAATGAGTTAAAGAAAACTAAAGAGAAATTAAACTTCTAGTAGTATCTGCCCACAGTCATCTAAGGAAACAGGTCTACATCAGCAATATTCATTTCCAATGACAGCAAATTACTTTTAACAACTCTGCCTGCAATAATGCAGAATAGCTCCTACAATCAAGTGTTTTCCAATCAGACCAGATTTGTGTTGATTATTTACAAAGGGATTCCATGCTTGTAAGAGATGCTTTGAGATTTTAGAACCTCTGTTGTATATCTAATACTGCCTGTCACATAATGACATTTTCCTAGGAACAGAAATAATCTTTTAAATACACTTCATCTGTTTCACACAACCTAAGAATTTCATTATTTTAGCATATGAAATTTTTTCTGCTTTTGGGGGGAAGGTGGGGGGGGTGGGGAGCAGCAGTGTATTTTATTCTATATATGGGTGTCTCTCAATACCAGCAAAAGAAATCAGCTATGCTAGTAAAAACAAATGCAATACAGAACCCACTAAAGCTTCTCAGTGTTAAACACAAGGCTCAAGAAGAAGGATTTAGAAAACAAAGTCTGGAGAAACAATTTACATGACTAAGGAGTATTTTAGTTACGAAATAAGTGTTGTTAAAGACGATCAGTTACTGGGTGAAGTATAACTGAAGAATTTTCTCACTAGAATCTTTTATTTTTTGTTACTGTGTCTGAGCTTTAACAAATTGGTGGTCCATTCTCCTTCTTAGAGACCTTTTTATACCATGGTTGAATTCAGATGCTGTTTTCCTCATTCATTTTTATATGAGAACATCTATAACTATCTTAAAGATATGCTCACAGAAGTTACCCATTTCCTTTTTTCCTTAACAAATACAATTTATTAGACTTCTCCATAAAACATTATTACCTTTATTTCAAACCACTTCACTCCAGTGTATACAGGTACAAGTAATAGTTACCTTATAAAGTTCTTTTTCATCCTTTTCTGTCTTTAACACACATTCAAGTTGCTCCTTCTCAAGCATCACTTTCTTCAGTTTGTCCTTCAGACTAAAACATTGAAAAAGTATTGGTACAGAACTATTAATACAGAAAATCCATGCATATTTTAAAAACTGTTAGTCTAAAAAAAACACCTTTGGGAAAAAAAAGTAAAATAAGGAAGGTAAGGAACAAAAAGACTAAGTACCTGTCTAACTCAGTTTCTTTTGCAATGGCTTTCTGAGTAACAGTCATGATATCTTCTTCAAGCTGAAGAACTTTTGAAACAGCCTCCTCATGCTTCTTCTTCAAATCATTATTTTCCCTTTTGAAAGCTTCTGATGCTTGAATATTATCCTTTTAAAAAAAAATGCAAACATATGTCATTTAAAAATGTGATTCTTCACAAGTAAAACATGCTATTTGAATTAATGGCCAAAATATGGCCATTAGATTTCTTCTCTTCCTTAAAATGTGTAACAAGCCCATCTTAAGTATACATAAATATATACTGAATATTGCTATGCACACTTCATATATTAATAAGGGGTCAATAAGGAGTTTGTTTTGGTGCAAGCATTCAGTTACTCAGAGCCTACCAAAGACTTCAGAGTACATGATAAACACATTATTTCCTATCTTTTGCCTATTTCCTTTCGGCAAATAAACCACTGACTGTCTAGCTTAGAAAACAAAGAACTTTATTTCTCTTTGTACTTGCTTTTACTTAAAAAGAAGAAGAGCTTGCATTTTTCCAGACAGTTACACCACAGTAGCAAGTCACAGTAAAGACAACTGCAGGCAAAAGGAGAAACAAAACAAAACAAAATTCTGATTTAGAGCTGGTTACTACATGACGTTCTCCTAGCTAGAACATATAGAAGGTCTCGCATAGCTCAAGGAAGCTCATGCAACCATTGTGGGATTTATGTCTTGGATACTGGAAGCTGAGGCAGAGGATGATGACAATAGCCAAAATGGATTCCTTTGTCAGAAAACTTGACAAATACAAGATGGGAAACCACTTTTAAGTATTGCATTCGTTACCTAATTACAGTAATGTCCATACAGTTCTAAGGCAGTGGACAGCTGAATGCCATCTCCACCACAGCAAAATAGCCATTTAAAGTCAGGCTATCTTAAATAACTCTGAAAATGTTTTTTCCAATATAACTATTTTCTTGAAAAAATAAATAAGTAACACTAAAGTAGATCACACATACTGAGATAATAAGCCGCTTTTTCTGATACCAAAGTACAATAAAGCTCAGCTTATTATCAACCATGACAGCGATATGAATCAAAGAGTAAAACAAGGTCAAGACAGACTGACCAACATACCTAACTACAGCATGACTTAAGAGTGTTTGTGTAGATACTAAGGTACAACTCGTCTTTCTGCTCTAGATTTGGAAGATTAAAGCACTACTTCATCTATTCATTTTTAAACAAAGCTCAATGCCCTGAAATAACAAGACTGTACTGTTCCATCAAGAGAAACACATCAACCAGACTTTAGGAAGAACCCCTACTGGCCAAATTCCAATCTAACTAACAATGTTTTAAGTACAATAAAATATAATGAGGACTGGTTTTAGTCATTAATTGTCAAGATACACTGTTCACAAGTATAATTAAGCCCCACTTTTACAAGCAACTAAACAGAAGTTTAAGCATTATGATTTTTTTTTTGGGCAGGGGGGTAGGTAGTATTGAACTGAGGAGTGGCAAATGTACCTGATGTACCTCATTCACTTGCTACACACTAAACCAGCATGTAAAGTAGATTCTTATTTTTGTTATATATGCTATATAAAAGAAAGGGACTAATACATTACAACTATTTAAACTCTAAATGGCTTTCTTATGTCTTAATATAAAAAAGAATTTCAAGGGATCATAAATGTGCCATCCTCTTTTAAAAAAACAGCATTGGAGAAGATAACCCACAACTTTCATAAGGTCTTTTTTTTGAAGAGCTATCGGTTTCCTGCAACCAAAAATATACGTACTTGGCGTAATGAGGGCAGGACATTTTAATTAAAGTCAGTACTCAAAGTGAAACTTGCTACATAATCAGCAGCAACAACACACTCTATAACTGCTTGTCCTCCCCTAGTGCAGTGGAGACTAATTACTTGCCCCTGTTTTGAAAGCCTAGTATAGTAAAAAGTCTATTTCAATGCATATCTGTGTTTTCTCTAAACACCACTTCGGTATAACTGTAACTGTTGTAACCTAAGTGCCTTCAAAAGAATTTAATCTGATACATTATATATACAAACTGTACAAACAGTTCAAACAGGCTGCCAAATGTAACATATATTAAAAGGAATTAATAGCCTTAAAAAAATTCACTCCACAAACAGCATTACAATCGATGCTGCTTTGCTAGTTATTCTAAAGGGACATGGTACTAAAATGTAAAAGTTCCATACTTAACAGATTCTCACCTAATAAACTTGTTTAGATACAACTAAAGCCTGCAGTTTTTAAAGAAAAAAAAAAAAGGATTGATTTTTAGAGACGACTTGTTATTTTACAGAATTCTTAGCAATTCAATTTAGATGCAGCAATCCTAGTCCCATACACTGGTTACAGTAGTTTCAGAGCCTGTAAAATTTAAAATGAGTGTTCTTAGACTATTTTACAGGTAAAGTCAACTGTGTTTAGAAGGAGTCTAAAGGGGAAGAATATAATAAACACATCAACTAAATGTACAACCACTCTTACAAAAAAGGCAATTACTTTCTGTAATAATTGCTTTGATTCATTTATCTTATCTGGTACATCTACCAATATTATATATTTTCTTCCACCTTCTTAACAGAGTAATTTAAAAAGTACAGCAAGAGCATGAATCATTTTAATGAACTGGTTTAAAAACATCCAACAATTTTAAGGTTATTTTTAATCCAGTTACAAATGCCGCCCCCCCCATCTCCTTCCCTAGAGCTGCACCAGCCGTAAGGGGGGACGTGGGAAACAAACTGCACCACAAGGGTCAAGAGTAAGCAACCAGAAATTACTTAAGTCAGCTTTACTGCTGCAAAACAAGAAGTTATCAAAACAAAAATTCCTGTAACTACTAGGAGTCTCACTAGTAAAATGAAAAAACAAAAATTCATTGAGTTGTCAAGTGAATTTCCCTAGACTCTAAATTCCACTTTGAAAATCTTGATGGACCTTCAGATAGGGAACAAGAAGAAATACGGGGGTTCCAAAATCTTTACTGCTATTCTAAAATGGCAGAAGATTTAAGACTGATTATTTAAAAAAAAATTTTATTGTAATTCCATGCAACACTGTCCTCATAAAGCTATTACAAGCTCTACCTAAAGGATATGCAAAGATCATGGCTGAGGTCATCCTTTAAACATGTTTAAAAATCATTTCATAAATAAATTCCCAGTGCAAAAGGACTAATAATCTTTCATTTGAGAATGGAATAGCCATAATGTTTCTAAATTCACATTTTTATAAGAGAAAATCATGGCAAAAATCCGTACGTTCAACAAGGAAGAACAACACGCTCTCCTTACTTATTTCTTACTTCTAATGGATTTTTAAAACAGTAGTAAAACATTGCTGAGCACAGTCTGGTTAATGGAAGGAAAATGGTACGGACATCCCTTCCTGTGAATCAGCACATACAACACATCTTTCAAACACAGAGAGAGATCCAGCAGACAGAATACTTGAAAAATACAACCCAAGACTATTTCCAGAAGTGACACCTTGCAGCATGGCAATGGGCAGCATGGTTTTTTATGCTTCATCTCCCCTTTCCATAACATGTAGAACTCCCTACCAGCCTTTTCTAAGTCATCCCACACCTAAAGCATTCACCTTTGATTAATGGCTAGTATCTGCAGCCTTTTTTTACTTTTTAGAGAATGCATACACTGTAATGAAAAAGGATGAAAAGTTAAAAATGAGCTATGCAGCTCACACTGAAGAGGTCAAATCACTAAATACAAGGCAATCTAATTAAAAACAAAAAACAAACAAAAAAAACCCAAAAAACAAACAACAACAACAACAAAAAAAAACACCAAAAAAAAAAAACCGAAAAGCAAACAAACACCATTAAAAAAGCAGCACCACCTTTCAGCTGGATTGATTTATCTGGATGTAATTTAATGTCAGAGGAACCATTATGCTTGATATCCTACAGAGAATTTCGGGGGGTTAGATCAATTATCTCCAGGAGCCTTTTCTTTATCCCGCTGACATCACAGCAGCTCCAACAGAATCATGTGAAACACTTGGCTGACATCATATTCTGTTTAAAGGACCTCTGAGGATAAATGATGAACACAACATAGCACCATTGCAGCCACTGCAAAATCTGAGCCTGCCCATAACACAGGACCTGAAAGTACTGAAAGGAAACCTCAAGTTGTAATTTCTCTTTCTAAAAAAAATTTAAGCATTCAGTAACGAAAAACAGCAGACCAATTCCAAATAAACTCAATGACATTAAGCTTTTAACCTTGTGACTATGACTTGTAATAGAAATACTGCTCTAAAAAATACTGCAGTCACTCTATTTTGAAAACCTAAGATATCACAGTGGTAGTACTTTAACAGTTAATTCTTCAACTAACATCGTTAGAGATCAAAACTACAAACTAAGGTCTAACTTCCTAAGAGTTCATCTAAGTTACATTAGTCACTCAATTACTGTCATGAAGATTACAAACACACAAGTTTTTGCAGCAGGGAGCTGAAGCACTTACACATAGAATGATTTTGCAGCATGCCTTTACATGTCAGAATGTTAATTTCTTAAAACATGCTATAATTTCACTATAAGCTATTGATTTTGCAGTGTCATTTTCATGAATACATAATTTAAATAGTAGAATATCTCAAGTTACTGTTTGATTTTCCAGTGAAATAATTTTCAATTGCCCAGTTTAGGAAATATTCATACAGAGAACAGTCAAAAAAAACCATAAAACAGGGTTTTCTCTTCATATGACATTTATAGTACCCAAGGGTGCTGTAATTGCTGGTGCCAACCTGAGCGAATTCTGAGTGTTTAATTTGCATCCAAAATTAAATGAAACTGGGGGGAGGTTTGCTTTTTGGGCTGGGGGGCAGTTTTTTGGTTGCTGTTTGGGTTTTTGCCTTTTGGATGGTTTGCTGTTACTTAATTTTGGTTGTTTGGGGTTTTTTTTCCTAAAAACAATGCATCTTCCTGACCAACAGATTTTCACACATGAAGTACACATAAACTGTATGAACAGAGCCTGGTCTAAAGAGACACTGAAAAAACACTTGATTCACTTGCTTCTATGCACACAGGCTGAACTGGGCACTTGTACTGCTCACTTGTACTGCTGACATACCACACTGCACAACAGTGTTTTTTCACTTTCTAAGCAGAGAAGCTCTCCTTATAAAATAGCACCAAAAGCCAACTTAAATGAATCTCTGATATTTGAATAAAATTCTTCCATAAATAAAGCTACTGTGCAGGTAGAACCTGTCAGCAGAATGTGAATTTACACGGATGTCTTATTAAAATTCCCCATCAATTAGACGAATAACCCCACTTATAAAAAGTTAAATGGTAAACTAAATTTACAAAAAGCATGAAAGAACAAGTTTATCAAGTCAGTAAATTCACTTCTGCCTCAATTTATCCCAGCATCATAACGGAAACACTATTCAAATGTTCACAAGTTCAAAGGATAAACAGGTACTCTGAAAATCTGTTGCTTCTGACTCAAGTTAAACATAGACAGAAACTACTGCCACAGGAATAAGACTTGTCACCACCGCCACATTAAAGGAAACAGGTCAGAAGTGCTCTCTTCCCACTAGAGGGAGACCAATTACTGCGAAAGCATCTTTTGCAAGCTCTGCTCTCTACAAAAGCACAAAACCAGCGTTCACAAAATTGAATGGTTGCAAAGTATCAGGAACGACCGATGAAAAGACACACAATGACTACTGCATGTTTCCTTTCTTCAGCACAGTAATATTGAGTCTTAAAACAGTAGGCAAGCGCACTGCTGCCACAGACCTTACACACAGCTTAGGCATACACAAAACGGGGAACACAAAGACGAAAAAGCATGCGTTCTTGTTATGTACAAAGCTGTATACATTTTATATTCATAATGTCTAAGAGATTAGAAATATTTATATTATTGTTTTCTAAATAAAAACACACTAAGCTTTTGTTCAGTTTTCTTTTTAAAAAGTTTATTCCCTTCAATTTTTTAAAAAGCAAAATATATTCAAAGGCAGCATACTAATGTTATTCAACACACTGAGTATGTACCAGTTTACAAAAGCAAACCAAATGAAAAGTTGAAATATTAAAAGCAACCTGAAACAGTTCAGGTAATCATGTTGTCTTCTTAAGCAAAATAATCATAGTATGCAGCTACATCATTATTTTAACCGTGTTATATTCCTAGAGTTGCAAGAGGTATATACAGCATGATCCTAAATAAAAGTATGCTACCAGGGAACATCACCCTAGTAAAAACAGATTAACTCTGAAACACTAACAGAAGGTTGTAAGGGAAAGATGTGACATTTCTGAAACATTTCCAATGATTTCACATTTACTCTGAATTCCCACACAGAGTAGTAACAGATTAAGTTAAATCTTCACACTCAGTAAGAACTATTTTAATGTCATCTAGGGGGAAAAAAAAAAGTAGGAATGGTTTAACTGACATGAAAACTGCTGCAAAGGAATACTGTGTTTTCCTCTAACTGAAAATATAGCAAGCCCTTTTCAGAAGACTAAAAGAGTGCTCATGCTGGGGACAGGAAAAGGAAAGGCCACTTACGCCCTCTCTAAACTGATTTTGTCAGAAAAACTACATACTGCATTAAGAAGGAAAAGATCAACCTAAAAGAAATAAAGACTGATATTGTCCCTCTTCTTACAATATCTCAAGCTTTGGAAGGGTGGGGTTATTAACACAACTTAATGGTAATAAACCGTAAGTACACACTAAAAAAGTGGGACTGAAGAGCATGTTCCCTGGGAGAGCAAACACTGACAAATGCCAAGCTGTGTGTCTTGCAAATATTTTTTTTTGTGTCATGGTGGCAATGACAACAAGAGAAAATGTCTGCAGAATCATTCATGTGTTGAATACAAATGGTTTTTTATTACTGGGATAAAGCACTAAAAAAATTAACCAAATCTTAAAAATCAAAAGCCTTTAGGGACAAGTAGTGACTCAGAGTACAATAACACGTTACAAGATGTGTTTCAAGAACTCTAATAGCACATTATGACTTTATGTCTTGAATGCATTTATTCCTCCTACCTTTGGTAGGAAATGACATGGCTACCTTGTAAGAAGGCAACACAAAACCGTTTATCTCCTGAACAGCAAGGGCACCTTTGCAAACCAAAATCTGTAGTCTGCTGTGGCCATTAATTTCAAGTGCCACAAAAACAGGAACTCACCTATTTGTAAAACTCAAAAAAATGGGAATCCTTTCAATACTTGGAAACATGCATAGAGCCCAACGGCCAAGCTTTATGGAGCACTGACTGTATTACACCTGAATAGATTGTTTAGTATGCTGTGTTCTTAAAAGATTGATCTACTTTTAGCTTATCTCTTCCTAATATTTTCCCTAACCACTTACAAAACAGCTCAACTAGGCAAAAAGCACATGGAGAAGACAATCGTTTCACCGCCCGAAATTGTGTAGGAGTAACTAGGTGTGAAGAGAGGTCATTTAATCAGGAGTAGGAGGGAAGCACTAATTGGGATATAGCTGTGGCATTGCCGTGTCAACAACTATCCTGTCTATTTTAAGAAAACAATGCTTCTACAGAAGCATTTCTCAATGATCCAAACTACTTCTGAGCTATTTCTGAAAATAAAGGACTGATAAAAATCAATACCAAAAAGAAGAAAGAAGTCTAAAGGCATATGAATAAAAAGGAGATTTTAAGAGAACTGGTTTTTAAGGAAACATTTTTGTATTAGGAACTTGGAGCTTCTCCATCTCCTATTTGTTATGCTGCACCACAGCAAAGTAACTCATGTACTACAACCCCTAACCACACCATCCCCATTCTGTTCAATTCAATTACAAAAATATAACGTAGCTTAACAATGGATTTGATCAAAAGACAAAACACATGAGCTCAGATAACCATGTTATTTTCTCTGAAGAAACTAAGATTTTTCAAAATTAAGCAAACTGGCAAGTATTATGTATGCACTGGTTCATAACTCCAGGGCTCTCTTATCACAATACAAATGTAATAAGCAAACATTAGTTGCCAGTACACTGGCAGCAAAAAGAGCTCTGCACTCAATTAGAATCAAATACATGTGTCTGTACAGACACATTCACTTCCTTGGCACATGCAATTACTGCTTTTTAAACACGGTGCTTTGTACTACTATGGGTTTTTTGAGAGCTTTTTGCACAAGCAGAAATATACTGTGCACTTCCCGATGGAAGTACTTGCAAAAACAAACAAAAAAAAAGTATGCTGTTAAGAGACTGCCCACAGGTTCAACGTAACTTAGCTTTACTTTGAACAGAAATAGATTTCTATCAATTACAGCTGCCTTAAACTACAAAGTTAATGATATCTAGTATATACAATAATTACATTTTCTTACATGGGCTATTTTGTTTTATTAATTGTTGTTCATTAGTCTGATATGCTCTAAAGTATATTGGAAGATTTTTAAAATAGAATTCCAAATAGTTAAACCTTTACCTAAGTTAAAGATTTTTAAAAATACAAATTTTAAATTCATCAATTCCACTTTTTACCTATTTATGTATTAAAGGTTTGTAGAGCATAACTAAAAATTCACATGCATATGAAAAAAGAGAACTAGAAATACAAGAAGAAAATAAAAAGCCCCCATAACACTTAGTTAAAACAACCACTTAAGGCAAAAAACCTATAAGCCAAGCCAAAACAACCTGGCTCACACTAAGCACCTGTGAAGATTCTGCTGTTACAGAAAATACAAATACATTCTGATTACTTATCACTTCAAAAATTATCCCCTGTAGTCTTACATAAAAACATCCAAGTTAATGCATAGTCTAGGTTTATTGCCACTAACAACTATTCACATCACACAAAGTGCACTAGATTATCTGGGGGCTGTGTTCAGGAGCTGTTTGGTAAGATTTGTTTTAGTGGTCAGTTGGGGAGGGGGCGTTTTGTGGGGTTGTTTTGTTTGGATTTTTGGATTTGGTTGATGCTTTATTTTTTAAACAAGCCACAAGAAAAATAAAACCTAGGTACCGAAATCCAGCTGAGTGCTGTGCCACTGCTGCTCAGGAATCTTTCAATCAATCCATTAACATACTGTATGTATTTCCAGCAAACATAAGTTACATAATCCTGCAACCCACTGTTGTATTTCGTGTAGAGGGGTGGGAAGGCAAGGACAGCAAGTCATCTTTAAGACTGGAGAGCCACATGTAAAACATTGATTATTAAAATTTCCGATGATTAAAACATTAACTTACTGCACCTGATTTAGTAGATGTAGTAGATGCTCGCTTAATTTTCAGGAATAACACCCAATTTATATTCTGCTTATATACATAAACAAATGAACACTTTTTCAGCTCAGCAGATGTGTTTCTTTTTTTAAAAAAAGTGAAAAACAGAGAACAGGACAAAAAAGATGTAAAATAAGAGAGCATCGAAGTCTTGGAGAGAAAAAATAATTGCATAAGTTAGAGAACTTCCATAGATCTTAGCCAGGTGAAGAGCTGCATCAGCCTCAGATCAGACATCTATTTGTAGCCAAGTACAAGTGAGAAGTTTGTCACACTGCATTATCTCCTCATGAAAATACAAGGCCAAAGGAGAACAACAATAACAGAGGAAAAAAAAAGAGAGAGAAAAAAACCACAAACCAAAACATTCCTGAAATTAAATTCTATTTGCTAAATTCTGGTATCTTAGAGGCAAAACTATTTTGGATTAGAGAAGTTCACTGTAAAACGTGAGAAAGTACTGAGACATTTTTGTTCCTATACAGTCTAACTGTATCTTTGCTTAACAGCAGTCAAAATCCCATTTCACGAACTGTTCTAAAATGGAATTGTAAAGCTAACGTGGGTTGGAACTGACAGTTTGCTTTCAAACATTTTTTTTAAATAATAGCCTCAAGTGGCAATGAAAAGTATCTGTGTAGCTCATTCAGATTTATCCATCAAACTTATGATCTGCAAATCCATAAAACATGAATTTATATTCTTCTCTC
Organism: Eulacestoma nigropectus; assembly: GCA_013397775.1. Taxonomy (NCBI): domain Eukaryota; kingdom Metazoa; phylum Chordata; class Aves; order Passeriformes; genus Eulacestoma; species Eulacestoma nigropectus. Next base: position 439,253 of record VZTE01002103.1, read on the forward strand.
ATTGATTTGCACTAGTGCTGCCATGCACATTAAACTAAAATCATTCTTTAATAGGAAAAACTTTTTTCTAAACAAGATCTATCCTTCCTTTTTTCCTTAGCCAACACTCTAGACCATTTCACCCACTGTTCAAAAGCATACTACAAAGCACTGACATTCTCAAGTTCCCACAACAAATTCCTATTAAAGGTGTATGACACAGGACTGTTGACATGTACATACTAGTACCTAGAAATAGTCTATTAACTGCTGTCCACAGCTAAATTATATAGGTTTCATTACTTCAAATTTGTCCATGTCACCACCTCCCTCCCACATGTTTTTAATCTTCTCCTAAAAGTTGCAGTTTTTTTAAAAAGCGGCAGCTTAGAAATAGATTAGATCCAACTTTTTGGTGCCCTTTCTATAGTATTAGATTTCCTCCTTACCACATACAGAATTCCAAACTAAGCTGGCTTTGGTTTAGACTACATTTACATTTTTGCTATTAATTAACACTTTAAACTGATTTTTAGGTTTATGCTTCTTTTCCCTTTGAATTGTGAAACCTTTTAAGAGAAGTCAGTTACTAGTTACTTTTCAGTCCTTGGCAGAAGTATTCTCTGTTAAGTCTCAATGTTAGCTTTTCATACCAAAAGCTTTTATCATTTTCAACAGCTTCTGTTCTATGCAATTATTCCCTAATGAGAGCTTTTTTTGAAAAGCCTTCCTCCATTTCAAATTAATGTAAGCAAACTTTAAATTATCAACTACTTTCCACTACAAATTCCATGGTTAAATGTCAAACATCTGGTAACAGTTTTCATCGATTATCTTACCAAGCCTGGTACCAAAAGCCTTAAATATTTTAGCCATTTTACGACATAAAAGGAATAGTGGCAGGAGGTTAATAGGAACTGACCTATTCTAGTGTAAATGTCTGTCTAACTGCTGAGGGGTTTTGATAGCTGATTTTCACACAGTTTGACTGGTTCTTGAAAAAGCAGTATTACAGACATTATGAGTCAGCTTTAATTAGTTAAACAACTAACCTTTTGCTCTGTTTGCAGTTGTTCACATCTCTGCTTTTCATGGTTAAGTTCTTTTTCCAGTTGTTCAACTTGATCTCTGAGTTGTGTCGTTTCCTTTTCCAGAACAGAAGTTACCTTTAACAGCTCTTCTTTTTCTTTTATTATTTTTTCAATTTTAAACTGTAATTAAAAAAAAAAAGGGGGGGNTGTAAAAAAAAAAAAAAGAGGGGGGGGGTGGGTTGGTAATTTTTCTCCCCTTCATTCTAAGCAAACAAGTGGATAACAGATTAGTCCAGTTTTTGAGCAGAAGTACAAACTGTGTGTTCCCTGGTTAGGTTATTACAGTTTCCCCCTTATTCTAAAGTTCAATTGCTTTAACTACATAGTACCAGACTACCATTAGATAGCACGCTTTGCAGTGTCCTGATTTATCCTCAAGTTTTCCTTCCTTACATGAAGTGCTTTTACTGTTCCCAAGTGACAGCAACCGTGGAAGAGCTAATTCTGATGATGGCAGCTTGGTGAAAAGATGACAGCTAAGTGTAGAGACACAGACTCTCTCTGAATCAGTATTTGAGGAATTTCTTGAGAAAAATGAACATGCACACATCCCACCCCCAACACCTGAAAAGTAAGCCCCGGAACATGAACTGTGCCCTTTCAATACTTAAAGGGGGCTTATAAGAAAGATGGGCAGACTCTTTAGTAGGGCCCGTAGTAAGAGAACAAGGGGTGAAGGTTTAAACTAAAAGAAGATAGATTCAGATTAGATATAAGAAACTTTTATGATGAGGGTGGTGAAACACTAGAAAGGGTTGCCCAGAGAGGTGGCAGATGCACCATTCTCGGAAAAGTTGAAGGTCAGGCTGGAAAGGGTTGTGAGCAACCTGATCTAGTTGAAGATGTCCCTGCTCACTGCAGGGGGTTGGAGTAGATGACCTTATATGGTTCCTTCCAACCCAAACCATTCTACAGATCTATAAACCAAGATCATAAAAAATACTTGAGAACTTCTTTAGTTTTAGTACTACGAGTACACATCTGAAAAGCAAAAATATCCCAGATGTATCTCCGTACTAAGTCTCTTATCCCTAAATTTTGAAAACCATAAATCAAATACATGCATGTATGTGCCTAGATGCAACTGACAACAGGATAAAATGTCTGATGGCAAGGTAAGGGAACCGTACTGAGCAATTCTCCAAGAAGAAACTCAAACAAATGTTAGTTTGGGTTTCTTTTTTGTTTGTTTGGGTTTAAATAGTGTTCAGCCTACAAACAGCAACAAGCAAATATGAAACACCTTGACTCTGGATATAAGCACACAAGTCTAATCACATCTCTCTAGTAAAGAACACAAAACATAGAAAACTGCTTCAAATAAAACAAGAGCTACTTTAATATACTTAGGCACCTGCAATTATTCAGCTCAGTCTCCAGGGCTCTTAACTTGGGCACAAATAAATGTATACTGGTTCCGTAACTCTTTTTCCTTACAAGAACCACCATTTCACACAAAAGGTATCTTTTCCTTCTCCAGTTAGTTGGTGACTACAGATGTGAGAGATGGGCAATATCTACTCTTATGTTTCCCAGTCCATGCTTAGTGCTATACATTCTTAAATCTTGATTTAACCTACTAATGTTCTGAACTTCAACTCAAATACTACAGAACAAGCCAGAAATACATACATTATACAGGCATATGTAGGTCTTTTCCTCCTAGTTTCTTCTTCAGTATCTGTGATTGTATGTATACAGTATAAAAAAATTAGCATTTTAAGAATTTTTGTATCAAACCTCAAGAAGTCCAGCTTTTGTGGTCACCACTAACATATCAGAGTTTCCTTCATCTTCCATAGTGAGCAATTCTTCAACAGGAGAAGAGGTACGAAACTGGAAAGGTGTGCTTGCTCCACGGATTTCTCCTTTGTAAGTCACGTAACAGAACTGATAAAATTCTCCATCATCATTTGGTAGATAATATCCTGTCAAAATAAATTCATATTTGAAGAAACATTCTACACAAGCTTACAAGTCTCCATCTGTAGACAGATTACCACATCATGTGTGACTTGCAGATTTCATGCTCATTGCGTAAGTAAGGCATAGATAAATCATCAAAACAGCAGAAAGAAAAAGTCATCCTATTTAGTAATCTTTATCCCCCAGCAACTTCTACTAGTATTTAAGACAAAGACTAATGAGTGTTAGGCAACAGGTGCTATATGTACACATCACCTTACATACATTAGGTAATAGCTGCTATTCATACATTTATGAAACAGAATCATTAGCAATCAGATGCCATGAAGATGCATCATGACCACATTATCATGTGACTGTTGTACAGTCACAGAAGAGAGAGTGATCTTCTGGCCTTGAAATACATGCACAACCATATACAACAGACAAAGACAGAGTAATATGCAATGACAAGACATCTGCAACTTTACCGGGTACCATTTGTACAGAGGGTGGTGTTGTTGTTGTTTTGAGGGGAGGGGTTTGTGGGACAAACACGATTTATTTTTGCTATTTTTAAATGCCAAAGCATTTCATTTGAAGCAAAGAAATGCTCTGAATGGATGTCACCAGCTGAAAGGGAAGAGCCTGGCGTTTAACAAAGAGCTTATTTTTTAAAATTGAAAAAAATTCTTCTAGACTTTACAAGGTAAGAATAAATCCTCTTTCTTGAAGATATGTAATAGTGTATGGTGCAAGCAACCTGAGAAGAATTTCTGCGTAACTATCCTATTGAACTGTTGCCCATTAAAGCTTCAAGCCTCTTGCATGACTCAGAATCACACAGTAAGATTTATGAATGTTAAACAATAATTTCCAGAACTACTGAGATTTTTACCTTTATTAGTAAATTCAAGACCCATGCCTTACCCAGTTTAATGGTAAGAAAATCAGCTAGTTTTATTCGGAATACTTCTTTTCAGATACTCTAGCCAGCCTGAGGATGATACTAACACAATAAATCATCACCCGATGTTCAGTCTAGCAGGTGATGTCACCCATCTCACATCTTATTTCACTACATTTCAGTCTTCTCCCTTTCTAACTTTATCACTAACTTTTCACCAACTTTTATTCCAGATTCCTGAAAGTCTTTTCCCAGTACTCTTAGCTACTTTTCCTAGAAATGGTAAAACATTACATTTGCTGTATAGACAGCACTTGTATCGAGAATTTCATGTTTACATTAGTCTTATACTTTATTAACAGTCCCTCAGGGAATAGTATCTGAACCTCAAAACATTAGGATTCATGCTTTTGGGCCTGGCTACACTTCCTATATAGCACTGCAGTTCAGTTTTACCTGATTCAGTGCTTAAGTAAGATGAAATTATGCAGAAATAAATGCAGAACAATCTACATTGCTGCTTTAGTGTGTTTTAATATTGGTTCAGACAACCTGACTCTGAAACTACTGAAAGTCTTTTTTCTTGTATCTAACATGCACTGGAGAAACAGATTTCTGATTATTTTCTTCCAGCACACCCACTTGATCCTAAAAAAAAAAAAACACATTTAACATGCTGCATAACATTTACTATTAGCTCAGATAATTAGGCTCCTGTAAGCTCTACTGATCTCATCTCAGCAGCATTAAAATATCTTGCCAAACATAACTGGGAGACTGTTTGAATCGAGATTCAATCTGACAGCTCTATAGAAGTGGAGATCTGTCAGGATGGAATGTAACAGATGGGCAGAGTTACTGAGTCTCTTCATATGTGGTAAAATTTCTACGTACAAAGAACTGATAATGGCATGAAGAGTCCTACTTTCCTAGATTACTTTTCATTTCAGTCCAACCTGATTTCATTCATTCAGTGAATTCTGGTAACTGTAAAAGAAACTAATGATTTCCTTCCAGTTTCTACGGAGCACACACACTTTTCAATCAACTTCAAGGTTATAAAATGGCTATCAGGTTATCAGATCACGTGGATATGATCATCATCGAAAGTAGCAGAATAAAAAAAGACCTGGCAAAAGAGAAAGAACTGAACTCATCCAAGCTATCACTATTTGCAGCTTTAATAAGAAAACAAGCTAATACAGTCATCATTTCAGGAGTTCATTTTTTATTTTTTTTAATATGGTTTAATACTAAGGCCAAGGCTGGGAAGTAAAAAAGAAGATAAGATGGTACATAAAATTCTGTTTGTAAGCAGAAAAGCATGTGTGTCATGTCCTGTGGCAACAAGTTCTGCATGTTGACTGTGTCATAAAAGTATCATCTCTACTTTCATTTTGAACTTGTCACTTGGTAGCTTACATCAATGGTTTCTATTTATTTCTATATATAGAATGGATATTAATCTGCTCATGCCATGGGTAGCTGATTTTAGAGGCATCAGTCACTTCATACTATTTCCCTTTCCCAGCCTGAAAAACATGGCAGAGGGAAGTTTGGAAGGTCATTCAGTCTGGTTTCCCACTCAAGAGACTTGTCAGCACCTGAGATTACTGTGGCTGTGTCTAAACAACTGTATGGAATTCTCATTCTTCCAAACCAAGGATACCTGTTCAAGAGCTGCACTACGCCCTCTTGGTAAAAACGTTCTTCCTAATGTCAGACATAAACCTGCCAGGTCACAACCCACAGCCATTGTCTCTTTTTCTATTTAACAAGTGTGGCTCTCATCTTTATAACTCCACACCTTTACAAAGAAGCTATTTTTTAATTTTGCTCTTCTTTGTTGCACTTTACTAGACCTGTTTTGAGACTGCAAAGGGGAGGGAGAGTATATGACCTGCACACAGTGTTGAAAATGTAATTACACTATAGACTTGTACAGTGGTATAACATTTTCTGGTTTGTTCTTTATTCTTTCCTTTAAAAGCTTCAGACATTTCCATCAATTCCTTGCGGCAAAAGGTCCCATGCAACTCTATGACTACTCTGAACCTTCACGAAACCAGCATCTACACTATTTATTCTTCGACAAGAATCACTTCACATTGACATCTGAAGTCCAGAGACTAAAGACTGTGTAAAGACACAATGCAGTAAGAGATGCCAAGATTAAAAAAGCCTGCTGATGATTAAACCAAGTCATTTTCTGTATTTTAATAGTTTCCAGCAGAGCTTCTCTATCAGTCACGAATATTTGCCATTACTATGTAAAAAACATACTAAGTTACATACTTTCCTTTACAATTTCCTTGACATCTAAAATAACACTAAACTTCCCACAGTGAAGTGTTGAAAATTCTCCTCCAATTTATCTTTTTAAAACTCTAGGACTGTTATACAATGCTCAGCACTTTAAGTATTTAAAAAGCTGTGTAGGCTGGAAAATACAGATAGATACTGCCTTATACTCACCTTGAAAAGTCAGCACACAGTTAACAGTTGATCCTTCTACATAATTTTCTGGCATAGGTGACCAAAGAAATGTGTAATAATCTCTTGCAGTACTCCAACCAACCTAAAATGAAATAAACCACAACAAAAAAAGAATTACGAAGAAAAAAAAAAAGAAAGAGAAAATATTAAACAGAAGAACTTGATATACGCAGTTAAGATATCATGGTCTGGCCTTTACAACATACTGTAATATGCATATATCTGCTTCAATATGCAATAAAAAGATACTTAACAATGTTTACAAATCAGGAATATTTTAACAAGCATGTCAAAGATTAAGCATTAATTTTATTAAGCTTGTTACCTAAGGCAGTAAATGGGTCTAAGGCAATAAAAAGGTCTATATAAAGTAAAACACCAGACAGTTTTCACTGTATGTTAAACTACTATTTGGTACATTAATTTTTTTCTATAAAGATACATATTTCTATATTAAAAATATAAAAATATTAATTCTTGATTTTATAGTGAGATTTTTTTAGTGTAGGTTCTGCCAACGCTGACTCTTTTTGTGTCCACAATCCAACTGGTTCATCAGAAAACAAAGGGGGGGGGGGCTTTCTGTGCTACTGAAAACATCACAATTGATGCTAGAATTTTTTTGACAACTTCTGCAAAGCCAAAGACCAGCATTTCACTAGAAAGCTAATTCTCTCATACATACGCACTATGTCTGCAAAGAAAAAAAACCAATCTGCATGAAAACCTAACTCAGCCACGTCAGCAGTCTTCCTGCTACCTTCAGTAAACATCTGCTTTCAGAGTTTTCCTGAGTGCAGTTCTGTACAGTGGTGAGCCACTGGCACAGGTTGCTCAGAGAAGCTGTGGATGCCTCATCTCTGGAAGTGTTCAAGGTCAGGCTGGATGGAGCTCTAAGCAACCAGGTCTAGAGAGGGGGCCCTGCCCTTGGCAGGAGGGTTGATACTACACGTTGTTCTTTAACATCCCTTCCAACCCAGGCCATTCTATGAGCCTATGATTCTACCCTCTAAAGACATATATTCCAACAGGCTTGAAATACATGCAACTAAACCAGAAAGCCAAAGCAACTACTGTAAAGCAATGGATACTAATAGTAGCATAATGGTAAAGGAAAAGAAGAAATATATTTGATCTATTCCACTGATGAAAAAAAATACCAAAACCTTGTCAAATGCTAGGTGTCGTACAGTTTATCAGTAATTGGGTATACTGTCATGGAAGAATTAAGATATAGAAAGGGAATAAATTGTTTCCCAATTTTTATCAGGTAAGACAGTATTTCAAGAGGAAGAAGAAAGAACAAATACCCACACACAAAAACCACACAACAACCAAGAAAAGATTAAGTTACCAATCATGATTTTCATTGCTTTAATAGAAAACACTTCCAAACTCCAAGTTTGGAAGTCCTCCTTTATAAAGAATACATTGCAGTAGTGTATTTTAAAGGCATTAATAGCTGGGTTTTTAAAGGAATTTTCAATTTAAAAAAAAGAAAGGGAAAACACGTTTAGAAAGGCAAAGGCAAAGAGAACATCAGAGGTGAAAGTAATTCAATAGCAAAATAGCAATTATATATGTATATAAGCATACATTTCATGTATGCAAATTAATATATAGCATTAATTTTTTAAATTCTGAATAGATTATTCCATAGATGTCCATTCACTTCTTCACTTTTTATTACGAAGTATGGAAAAAACTAATGTCAAAGATAATGAAGCCTTTTTTATATTCTTAAAATAACATAGATTAACAACTGTGAAACCAGACTAAATTCTCATTTTCAGTCACTTCTGTAAGGGAACACGCATTAGAGAAGCAGTGCAGATGCTCAACACATCCACTAGAATGGAATCACCTACTACATCTTAGGCCTATTCTTAGCAAAGAAGATTTCTATGATATCTCCTATCAAGCAGCTTCTAAAGATGTCAATGAAATGAGATTTCCTGGGGTTGTTATCTCCACACTGTTAAATATCTCAGAAATAACACGGAAAAACTCTTCCAGTAACTTGAAGGTGGTAAAAGGAATTTTTTCTCACTAAAAGTTCATAGGAAAAACATCTTGCGAATTTTCACATTAGTCATGTCTTCAAATTCAACTCAGATGTTACTATCCCTTTTTTTCTGAACTTGCTTTTACTTCAGAAAAGAGAAGCATATACCATTACTTGGTATCCTAAACTGAAGCACACAGCTTTCTAAATGTAGCTCTTGGTGAGTGAAAAGTCAACATCTTTTTTGTTTCAGAAAAGAAACTAAATTATCATGTCCAGAACAAATACTATATAGAACTGAAATAGTCTTTTCATCTTACTCTAGTTTTCATTTCTGTTAAAAACTGAAATATGGACACACTGCTTCTGATGCTATTTTCCTGACTAAAATAACATTGTTCCTTCTGATAATTAACACTGGGAACTGTAGAGAAGAAACAAACTCCAGTGAACACGAACACGAAAATGGTCCCTATAGGAGATCAAATCAATTTCTGATGCAGTTTATTCCTGGAATTCTTTTTATCTTTTTCTTAGATATGTGATAACATGTTGATTTGTAAATTTAGTGATTTATCCTGAAACCAAAAGTTATTTTTATCAATACTCTACCTGTAGCAGTAATCGACAAAAGGATTTTCTGAGGTCACTTAAAACTTTAGCCATACTGATACAAACAAAAAGAATAATTATGTAGAAAACAAATACCTCTCCTGGTCTGTTTCTCAGCAGGTGCCATATTTTTAAGTATAACTCTAATCTGTGGACTACCAGTAAAGAGAGAACTGTGACATGTCAACAGCTAGCAGGCAACACCCTGGGAAGCTTACCCCACAAGTATTTTCTGTAACAATTCCCCACACTTCCTGTCATCCATCATCTGTTTCCCATGGCAAGGCTCCCTGTCTTACACCCTTACGATCATGACAATTCCGTTATTTCTTAATGGGCACACGCAAGTTATCAGCGGGTGTGGATTGCCCAACAGCTCTTGTCACTGCACAGAATTTCAGAAAATGAGGGTTTTCCCTGCTACAGGTTGCACATGTCAAAATGTGACAATGCACAGAAAGTATGAACAAATCTCATCTCCCTCACAGCTGAATACATTTTAAAAGGAGAAGGTGAGTATTCTGCAGCAAAGCAAGTTAACTTAGTAATATTTTTCATCATCCTTCCTACATAACAATAAATATCATTAAATTCCACAGGATTATTTCTTAGATGGCAGAAACAAGGAGCAAAGCCATATATGATATGCTGAGAATAAAATAAAACCAAATTTAAGTAATCCCTGGTTTAGGTGTAGCATGTAGATATTTAAAAAAAAAAAAAAGAAATCTGTTTCTTTATCAACAGGTTTTAATAAACTTTTACTTTAGTACTTTATACCTTTTGTCAATATTCTCTTTAATAAGCCTAGTATGGAGTACACAGTGGTTCCAAACTACAAAATACTATACTATATATATGCTATGCACATATATAAAGTGTATATATGTGGCTTCTCTATGGCAACAGACAACACGATCACAGATATAAGACTATAGCACACATTGGATGGCTCAGCAATGATTTAAATGTGATCTTTGACAATGATATTTCTTTCAGCTCAGAAATAAAACCAATAGTTGTCTAAAGATAGGGCTAAAACCATATGAATAAAATTTAACACTGCTTAGGGGAAAGTAAATAAAAATTGAGATAAACTAAAACCAGTTTACAAAGGAAATCAACAAAATGTGAAAAATATGAAGAGAAGATGGGAATATTCATCAGCAGCCCCACAGTGAGTTTGTATGATAAGTAAAACCCTGTAGCTTTGGAAGCAAAACAAATAGCATCCTCAGCAACATTAGGCATATTAGTTTGGAAAAATAGTTTCATTCTTAATGACAGGAATCAGAAAAGCTAGACCATTTGTCGTACTGTAGATCATACCAACAAAACCTGCTATATATAATACAGACTATCTTCCAGTTAGTCTCTGAAAGGGGAGAGGAGTCCATATTCCTCATAAGAACCCATTCTATGTTAACACCTTACTTGTACTACACCGACAGGAGGAAAATGGCTATTTAAATCGTCAGGCCTATAAGAACAAGAGTCTGACCACTTCAACTGCCAAAACAGCTGATATGACTAACACTGACCATATTTTTTTACGAAAACCTTATAGAAAACAAATGCTTGTAAGAAAGATTTGAACCTTTCATTTCTGCATTTGAAATTCAAAACAATGAAAAAAAGACATTGACAGAAATTATGTCCTTTATAAAAATGTATTTAAAATCAAGTCTTCAATTATACTGCATCACTTTTCATTTCCTTCATTTACTAAGCAGGTTCTAGAAATTTATTAAAATTATGAAAATTTATGAAGCTGCAAGCATATTTATTTACATTAATAACTAGAACTTAATAGCTGTTAAAAGATGGTAAGGAGAAAGATGTGGAAACCCACACTTAATTTCTGTTGAAGACTCATGTGAAGTTAACAGTTCTATTTTGGTATGAAGAATACATTCTTATGTACCAAAATGTGAAACCAAATTTAAAGTTAACTTCACATATCAGCTGAAAAAAACCCAAAAAAAATCCCCAACACAACCAACAAAAAGTCAACTACAAACATGAAACCAAGTTCCAGTCAAAGCGCTAAAGTTGATGCACAGTAGTACTTTCTTACTATCAGAAATCTAAAATAAATGATAAATTTCTATAGGACACACTGGGAAACCTTCTCTGTGCCAGGAAGAGCACAACAGGCACAGTTTATTAGTCCACCTTAAAAACCTGGCATGGGCCATGGCAAACATTACAGTACCCACATTCAAGTACACAAACATTGCAAATTATCAAAGAACTCCAACACAAAACCTTCTGAAGTTCAGAGGAGGAAAATGAAGAATGACCTGTCAAACTACACTCAAGAAAGACTTGTTGTGAAGCCTGAATTCAGGTTCATCATCAGATCAGCACAGCAGCCAGCTGCATTGACTGACTGTGCTGATACCATTACTTTTTAAGGAATTCATTGAAACCTCTGAAAACATTTTGCTCGGAGTTCAAAACTCAAAAAATAGAAGCATTCTTATTTCTCAGTCAAAAGAGCATGTAAGACTTTGATGATGCAACTTTCTGAAACCAACAGAAAGAAAAAAATCCATTTTTTAACTGCATTAGATCAATTCAACACATTCTTCTATATTCTCTACATTTAATTCTCTCAAACTCCACTCTGAAATACATTTTTAAATTAGATAGCTGTGCATAAATGCAAACGTTCCTGCTTTGCTTCCAGAAGTTAACCAAGAGATTAACAAACCAGAAACCAAATCCTATTTTCACTTTCTCAACCCATGTTTTTATACCAAAACATGACTACACATCATTTATCCCACAAAAAATGTCATATCCAGATGAGGTTATTATGTACAATGTATAACTGAAATCTCACTTTATTTAATTTTCCCTCCATAAAATGGAAAGCTTTAATAGGCCATTACAGAGTAATCCACTCATGATATGCCTCTTTCCTACTTTAGAGCAAAAAGGTTTATTTCAGTTTAGGACATCATAAACACTTTTCAGTCATATAAACCAACTCAGTAGCCACAGTGGAAATGCTGAAGTCTGGTAAAGGTTAAGAGTCCAGTACCAAGTACTTTGCAATTTGGCTGGGCAAGTAGGGACAACTCAGCTGTCCCATAATACTCACACTAGACAGGTTTTCCTTCTCCTAACAAATAGACATGTCGTCATCACAGAAGTTTTTTTCTTCTTCTATGCTGCCCCACAGATAAAAGCCCCGTTCTTACTGCAATGTCACACAGTGAGATTAGGTTTCCCATATTTACATTTCACCCACAGTATGTTTCAACAAAATAGCTTGACGAAAATTTGCCAAGTAGAAAAATAAATGGGGGGGATGAGGGAGGGACCCTGAACAGGGAGTTCCTGTCTGTATAGCAGTAACGAGTTATCCAATATCCACCTGAGGGAAAATAATAACCATTTTATTTCACTGTATCTCCATCAACTCTCATCTCATTCGTCTTACACAGAATGTAAGCTTTTCTAAGGCAAAAGCTCTATCTTACGACTGCACAATATTTTCAGTGTAAAAATTATTTCCAACTTTGTTTTCATTTCTTGAGTTTCAGAAAATAAGATTTTTCTGATTTTCCATTTTGTTAAATTTCTTTCCTTTTGTAATTCCTCGGTAAAGTCAGTCAATTCAATCTTGAGACAAAGTGCCTTAAAGAAAGACCACCAGCACAGGAAGCTCACTTGGCATTTTGTTCCCTGGCGTCAGAAAGCTGTTACACAGCTGAAAGAATAGCAGTGTTCATTCTGCTGCATTAACAGTGCTTGACCCATCTGCACAACATCAGCAAGCCAAAGAAGCAAACGCAGGAAAACACTTGTTTAGCTGAACCAACTAGGGCATAATCAGTGGGCCGTTACTGTAGATACCTAATTACAACTGAATTTTTTTTAAAAATCACACCAAAAACCAACCACAAAATTTATCAGAGTAAAAATTATGCCCTTTTCTAATTTAAAAGGTAAATTACATAGCTGAGAAAGAAATCTGGCAAAGTACCCCAAGTACTGCAAGAAGACAATGTGCTACCTCTGAAAGAAGCAAAATTACAGACGGAGATAAGGTTCTGGATGTATGTTATACAGTTTAATTATTACTGACAACAGTAAATCAGCAGCCTTTCCATGTTTCACATGGTACGAGACATTTACTTTGTCCCAAACCACAGCACAGGTGTCTAAGCAAAACACCATTGAAATCAGTATCACAGGAAGTGCTTTCTCCAAGCAGGCTTGGTTTGGGCCATAACCCTGAGTTAAAGTCATGTTACTTGAAGTAACTTGAGTTAAAGTCACAGCAATGCTTGCACTACTGTAGCACAATCTACAACAGGCAGCTAGCTACAAACACGAAGTTCTTCTAATACAACCAGCAGATAGAAAAATGAAAACGTGGGTGCAGTGAAGCTCATACCAGCCAGAATTACTGAGAGTTAACACTGACTGTTAACACTGACATGCCATTGATGCAATGTACTTTTCAACACAGGCATCATCAGCAAATAATGGCATCTAGATAGCACTTCTGAAAGAATCAAACTGTACAAAAAATTTCAGAACATGGACATAAGGAAAAGTACTTATTTAAGTGTTAAGCACACAGTAGTAACATTCAGGCATAGACATTTCAAAATAAGTAAATAAAGTCAAACCTCGGGGGTTTTTAATATGTCTGTGATCACCTTATATCACATGCAACTTTGACTTACCTCAAGCCAAGACGCTTAAGCCTTCACTTCAGACATGACCTTGCTACTCATGCTGGGATTAAAATCAGTTACACAACAGGAGCCCTAAGGTTGAGACATTCTCGGGTAGAAGATGGCTGCAAAGTACTCTAGATTCTTTATGAAAGGCTGTAATCTCAAAATGTTCTCTCAGTCCCAGACCTGAAGAAGTCCATCTCTGCTGACTGTTGCAAACACGTACAATAACTTGGAGTATTGCAAACATATGGTATTTGTTGCAGTATCAACGTACTATCAGGATCCTAAGGTATGATCATCTCTTACTGGTTGTATTTCTACCTCATAGTTCAGAGCAATGTGTCAAAATTACATCGACAGAGTGCCTAGACCATAAGATCAACTTCCTCTATTACGTGTAAGTTAAAATAAATGTAGAAACAATATGAATTCCCGAAAAGTAAACTTGTTACATATGTAAATTACTGTCCAAAGAAATGTATGACAGATCAAAGAGTAACAAAGCTACTGTTTACTTTAGGAGACAAGCATGAAAATGTATTAAAAAAGAGCAAGGGAGGTTTAAATTAACTATTCCCTTGCTACCACATCTCATGAGAACTATCAATTAGCACAATCTCTTCTTTCAAAATTGTTACCAGCTACTGACTATTTTGTTATGCCAATTCTACAACATACCGCACCAAATAGTTTTCAACAATTAGTAACACTTGGAATAAAATGTTAAAATTTCTTGTCAAAGATAACATCACATAAAACCAGATTATCCTTCTCTTCATCTCATATATAATCAGCAAGTAATGCTGCCTGGGACTTTCTTTTTTAAGCCAAGTGTTATTTACTCTACAAAGAAAGTAAACCAGAAACCAACAGAAATCACTCTAATACACAGATACAGCAATTCTCAAAAACATTCTGACTTCTAATAATTCTTTTCCCAACTATTTTAACAACAGGACATACTGCCCACTGCACATTCCTGTATCTAACAGGGCCAGCTGCGCAGTGATGATATCATGCCAGAAAAATGGTATTTCTATATGCATGTGGCAAATAACACATCCAGATGTTGTGCTGTACTTCAGAATGTAATCCGTATATATGGAAGTAACTGTTGCTTAAGTTATCAATCTACAACAAAATCAGGATATTGAAATGACTCACACAAGATGTACTGTTATTTGCAGTCCAAAGGAGAATAACTAACCCAGAGTACTATACAAAGATAGATCTAAACTGCCTTGATAAAACACAAACACCAAGCTGTTTCTTAAGTCTCTATCAAATACAATGTTAAACTGTGTTACAAAAGTTTCTGACCACAGATCAATTTTAATTCTGAGATCTGCTATAAATAAGGACATTGAAAAGACAGAAAGTAAGCTGCATGTAAATACAGGTACTGCACTGATGCACAAAAAGTAGCTCAGGTATGGCCTCCCAAATACTGAGTACTCTCTCTGAGCAAGAGAGAGTGGTTTTCTTGTGTTCAAATATGCTACTAAGATTTTCCCAATTCTGGTTATTCAGTTTTTCCATATGTAAGGTTACCAGAATGTCAGGTCACCATTTTTAAGGTGTGGATATTAAAAATGTTGAAATTAAGGAAGAAAATACTTCCTTTTCTACTCCAGGGGTACCCTCAGAAAGCCAATATCAAAGCATGTCTACAACTTGTCAATATCCTAGAAGAATGATAATGTAGATTACTTAGAAAAATATATCAACTAGAACTGAGGAACAGAAAAGTTTTGATGGAATAGTTAATTAATGATACAGCAAGACTGAAGTCATGAGCTTAACAAATATAAGACTGATTATCTGCTAATATTGCAGGTCATTCCAGCATGCTTGTCTCAGCTAAATCATATCTTCAGAAATTATTATGATATACCCCACAAACACCTACACCTTTAACACTACTCTCTTGATGCAATGTAACTTTATAATGCCCATAAGAGCCCTTCCTTGTGCCTTTGAGATGTACAGTAAACCTGCCTCTCTTGTATACTGAACATCTGACAGCCTTGCTTGCAGACATATGCTCCAGACAGAGAGATAGGCGCTGCTTCCTAGAAACCAAGCAAGTTTTTCAAACACTTCTGCAAATCTGGACATTACGTATTAATAATGCAAAAAATATCACTCAGCCATTTTATTTTATAGTCAAGAGATGTAGACTTCCCTAGCCGGAAATTAGGACTACCTACAGACAGGCCAGTTTTGCAACCAGATGTAGTGCATACATTAGTTATTTTTTCTCATTTCAAAGGTTTAGGTTTGGGTTACATTAAAGGCCTCTCCAGATTCTGATTAACCAGAGATGAGCAGAAACAAATAAAGAGGTCTTGGATCACTCTAGGAATACAGTTCTCCTATGAAATCAATTAAGGATGGTAAGTCTTCTCACCTCTGACTCCACACTAGAAACCATCAGGTTATGCTGCACAGAAACCCTCAGTAGAGGGAAAGCTGATCTCAAATTCTAGTTGTCATAAAACTGCATGAACAGGAACACAGGCTCAGGATGTTCATGCCAAATACTAGACCAGTACTTATCTGAAAAAATGTCTCTTTTTTTCTTGGTAACACGCAAGGATATAACTGATCAAGATCTTTTAGCACTTGATTACAGATGACTCTCCAGAATATCATAAAACCAAAAAACAAATAGCAGCAATGACAGACAAAAGATTTGAAGACTGAGTCAAAACCTGCATTTGAGCCCTCTCCTGTAGGGGACAAGTCAGAAAAATAAACACAAAACCAATAAAATATGCATATGCAGAACTTCTGCTCTAAAGGATAATATCTTCATTATTGTACTTCCCCCATCTCCCAGTTTTTGCCAGACGTCCAATACCAGAATTAGTGTATGCATTTAGCTACATCTAGCTTGTAAAAAAACTGGTATATCTGAAATAATTCTCCTATATGCAATATTACTCTTTCAGTTTATGAACTCTGGGTCTTCATTTTTCTAAACAACACAAAATTACTTTCCTGGGAACAGTTTTAAAGCTGTTACTGCCGCTGCAAAGAGCCTTCTGCTCATTATTACTGAAGTTCAACATTCAGCAACTTACGCTGGGAACAAAAGAAAAATCACATTTCACCTACAGCATATGCAGAGAAGTTGGTAGAGTCTTAAGTTTTACAACTTCAAATATGCTGCTCTTAAGAAGAGAAGTCTAAAGAAGTTTGAAGAAGCAGCTTCAATTGTCATTCCACATTAAGCAGCCATGCCAATAAAGCAGGCACAGCCCTTCCCACACACACCTTCCCAGCCCCTTTGTTTCCATCACAGTGATGCCAGCACAGCTGCTCACTGCACCACACCATGATCAAACTGAAGAACCAAACCAATTGTGAAATAAGATGGTAAAAGCTGGGGGAGGAGAGGCTGTATTTTCCTGGCAGATCACCCCACTGATCCATTTCACTGTGCAGCTGCACTAACAGCTGGACTATCAAAACAAAGGCAATAATATAAGGATACAGATAACCAATATTTACTCAAGACACCATTGTTGCTGAAGAAATGCACTTGCACCCTAAATAAAAACCATTCACTTAAAAAGGTGCCTAATTCTTTACCTAAAGTTTTTTTTTCAGTTCAATAAAAAAATTCTTATCTAGCCAGTAGAGCAAACAAGACAGAGTACTGCTGAAGCCACTGACCCCTAAAATTCAACAAAAATCAACATTAGAAACAAAAACAACATAATGTTCACAGAGCACAGGAAGATCTTACTTCATACTTATTTTCTATACCAATCTGAAATTACCACTGTTTGCTGGGGTTTTTTGCTGAGGTTTTTTGATTTTTTTAAATTTTTTTTTAACTAGGTGCCTTTTTCGTCTGTCCACGAATAACTAGCGTTGTAATATTCACTATTACAACACTAGTTACCTTCTGTGCAATTTCAGACAAAGGTTATATGATACCGGCTTGAACAGATTTGTTTTCTAAGCAACTTATGCACTTCAAAAAAGACAAGGTGAACTTCATTCCCTCTACAGAGTCTGTGAATCAACACTTTGAGTTCTCTCACAAAAACCCCATTTTCATTGCATACGAAGCCAATACTGAAGGCCATTAATTATTGTTCTCATAATTAGTCAAGATTTGCTTTTGCCTTTTTTTTTTGATCACAGATTCCTTTACTAAACGTGCAACGCATCCTTCATATATGTTTTAGAGAGGTAAATGATAAAACCCCTGCCTGCTTTCATCAGGTTTCAAGCCACCTCCAGGTGCTTTGTTATTTGTTCATGGACAATCAGTTCTCTAGAAGTCACTCATTTTTACCCTCAGATCACAGTATAGTACAACTCTTATTATCTATCCCAAGAGGACTACATTTTCACAGTTTATTTTACTGCAAACATTACACATACATATTTGTAGACAAAGATACACTTAGCTGGCTCTATTTAACTCAGTGTACTGTAACTATACTAAGGATATTCACAACACTTAGTATAAGCTGATATAACCACTAAAAGAAAGCCATTTTTATTCTTTTCCCATCTTGCAAGGCTTCCTTCCCTTGTGCTGATGAGAATTAGGCAAACTGGAAATTCAGTTGGGGAATTCCATTAAAAAAATCTAGTCACAAAACACTGGTCTTAACCTCAATCAATTCCCTGATTTGATTCACCACACAAGATCTTGTTTCACATAAAGAGGAAGCACAAGCAACAAGCCACCCTGCATAAAAGATGTTTATTTGAGCAGTAGCACTACCTTATGCCAGCTCAACATGTTTCTCAAATGACTGCCTAAGTACTACCTGCCTCTGTTAAAGTGGAATAAAGTAGAATAACTTCAATAGTTTACAAAAATCTATCAACACAGTCAGGATGAAATCAGATACCTGCACATTGTACACAGCATTTTGGGTAGTCACTGAAAAACTGCTTCCCAGCTTCTTTTTTCTTTTACCTAATTAGTAATTCTAGATTCCTGACTGCCTCCCTTAGGCCAAGAGATAAAGCCATTACATTCGCATTTCAGTAATTTCAAGATGCTTATGTGCAATATAAACAGAACCTTCTATAGTTTCGATAAAGAGGGTTTTTTTATATTTCACGAATGCCATTAACTAAACATTCAAGTGTGCTCAGTTACATCGTTTGTCGAAACTTTGCAAATAAGACACATATACACTTATTTTTAAAAACAACTTACTAGGGAAATGTGCCTGTTTGTAAGCTAATGCCTCCCTGGCACAATTTAGTGACTGTACAGTCACTGCACATAGCATTAAAAATGCCTCTGCTTTGTTACAGAGCACAGTATTTCTACACTGCAGAGGAGTAATTTAGCTTGAATAAAGACTCACAATCTGCAGATTACAATGAAGTTGAGCATTTACACTCTTTTAACACTGGACTCAGTTCTACGTGAAAAGTCCTCCAGTAACAAATTAAGTCTGTCACCCTTCTCCCCTCCCCACTGCCAAAGCATCACTTTTGTTAAAGCCTGAATCAAAAATTCTATTAAATAAAATTCAAATAAGGAATTTAAGCATCCTCTATTAGGAGCTATACTGACAAAGATACACAAATCAAGGTCTTAAACAGAAACACATACAAGAACTAATCAATTTCTAATCCCATAAATGAAACTTTACTAGCCTTTAAAAATATCTCCAAATATCTTTTTTTCAAGGATCTGTTTTGAATAATTTTAGTGATCTATACTGTTCAGCCTGTTCTAGCAACAAAAATTAGTCAGGGATGTGGGTCACGTTATCTCCAGCTTAGTTTTCATTCTTTGCACACACATTTCACACACACTGTTTCACATTTTTCACAGTCCTGTTCACAATGTCACTCAGTAACCACACATCTCTTCTCAAATCATCTCCATTTAATTCTGCACACATTAAACCCTCCCTTTACTTCAGCAGACTTCCAGCTGGACTCATTCCTCTAGTTTTGATCTCCAGTTTGGTCTTTGTTACAAAACTGACACTCTAACAGCAGGAACCAATACATCACTTAAGCGATGTTCAACTTAAAGTTTACAAGAGAGCTTTTACTGTAGTTGCGATTCATTTTTTTAACTTGCAAGAGAGCAAGCAAACATTTGAAAAATAACAATAGATCAAGCATAACTTACCTTGAAAATACCAACCCAGTCTTTCTGATGAGGATGGATAAACTGGGTCAGAGTGTAGTGACATTCAAGATGTGTGTTTGGAAGATAACTTTTTGCAACATTTTGAAAAATCACATGCGCAAAATTGGACGTCTGCAAAGTGCTAGCTGAAGACGGAACTTCTTGAAAGGATGACATGATTATCTGTAACAAAATTGTAAAAGTTGTTACTTGAACATAGTGGAAAAACTAGTTAAGTTACAAAAGTTAATCTAGTTGAAATACACATGACAGAAAAACCTAATGAGCAGTTCCCCTGTTCCGAAAACAGAGAGCCATGGACTAAATTCACTGAAGTGCACTGCCTCAGCATCACTACAAAACAACCACCTCTCAGAATAAAGAGCAGTCATTTTGGCAATGACATCAAGATGGAGAGAAAGCATTGCTTAGCTGAATGTCCCCAGTATTATATCTCAGTGTCAGAAAACGGAAAATAAAAGCAGTGCTGTGAAAACAAAGCAGGGTTCTAACTTAATGAAAGATTCTTAATGGTTCTAGACATGGTACAGAAGGAGAAACAAAAGTTCTGTAGTTTCCCTGCTTTAAACTTTTCTCAAATCTGTACAGCTAAGCACTTTTCACAGCATTTTTACACATGAAGTTTTTTGTCCCCTCTCAGTAAAAGTATCAAAGTTCCATTTTAAAACCTTTTTTTAAAAATAAGAATGTTTATATAAACAGGAAAATTTTGTTTGGGTTCGCTTTTTTCCCTACTTCTTCAAAAGAGGTTTCCTGCTCCTGTTTAGCAGTCTGTGGGCATCTTTTACTATTCTCACTGTAACATACATTTGTTTAGCTTCATTACCATAAACAATGGCCTGCGTTGATAGCAGAAACACTGAGGTATGCATGCAGTTGGAGGGATTAACACTAATCAGTTGGATGGCAAAAGCTTTTAATCTTGCTTTCCATTCACCACCTCATTCAGGATACATAGTGCTACAAACTACAGTAATACAAGATGCTTCACAAGCAGAACAAGAACATCCCTTCCTTAGATTCGGCAGTATCTGCCAAAAATAGAATATATGCAACTGAGAAGTTTCAAGTGTCTGATTCCAATGTACAATCACAATTTTGTCAAAACATTTGACATTAGGAGGATTAGGGCCTTATGTATCTGACATTTCTATAAAGATGAGATATCCTGTTCTTGCAATTGCTGTTGAAAGTAATTTTATACCGACCAAGCACATTCACACCTTGAAAGAGGTAACTGCCAAGTGTGTGACATAATATATTACTTTCATTAAAGACACATGTGGAAATCAAAACCAAAAAGAGACAGGCCACAGCAAGCCTCAAGTAGTTCAAGGATCAAAAGCTGTTTGTGTATCTCCTATAGCCTTTTAAAATTTTGCCAGTTAAAAAATAAGCAGCGATAACCTTGTGCTTTCTGAAACAAAAAGCACTCTGAAGTAAACAGGTATCCATCATCCAAAAAAGGGAAAAGGTAAATAAGGGGGTTTTTTTAGTTTTAATCCCTCAATATTTTAAGCTTATTACTGTTCAATTTAGAGTAACACATGAAGTACATACAGACAGCGATGACATTATTTCAATGTATCAGATGTTACATAAAAAACGGTCCTGTACACTGACCAACATAGGTTACAAGATAAAACACCAAGCTCATGAAGATTAACAGATATAAAGAAAAACAAGAACTCCCACAAGCAAGAAACTGAGTAAAGATCAAAATACAGTCTCCTAGAGACAATCGGGTACACAATAAATCTTATCAGTTATGTAGCTTTGGAGTCCAGAAGACGAAATGTTACAGCACAGTAAAATCCTGACAACTCCCACACATGTCAAAACAGAGGATTACATTCAAGGCATCTCTCAATTCACTCTGAACTATAAATGGTATGCATCAGCAATTCCTATAGTTCTAAAACAAAAATAATAACCTTAGTTATCTTCAAATGCAACAAATAAATTCATTTTTAGTAATTCAGTAACTTAGCCAAATAACATTTACATGAAATAGTGTGATTTTCATTAGCCAGAATAAATACAAAAAGAGTAAACACAACATTAATAACAAAACCAATTGAATTTTTTCCAATAGTTCTATTTTTAGAATTGTATCGTTCAGCCTAACCACATATAATAAAAAAAAAACAAAAAAAAACAACAAAACAAAAAAACCAAAAAACAAAGCCCCAACCAAAGGAAAAAAAAATACCCATTTCTGCACACTGGTCGTCAGCTGCCACATCCCTAGTGGAATCAGTAAAGGTAGGCTGGTTTCCAACCGCAAAGCAGAACTGTTCAAAAATCTAACTTGTGCAAACCAGCACAATCATCTGGGATTACTGTTGCCTAGCAGGAAAATCCCCGGAGCTTAGGTGATGCTCATATCTACTTACAGTTCAAGGATAGTTATGGGAATGCTGGGTGCTTGCTTGCCTAACTCACAGCTACCAGCTAGGAAACGGGAGAAGAGGAGGAAGAGGAAGAGCTACGCATAGGCTTCATTACTGACATGACAAGCGCTTCCCACGGGAAGGCTGAACGACGCGTTTGGCTTTGCGCAGCGGAAAAGACAGCGAAAAGGAGGAAAAGCTCGTCAAGCAGGAAAAACAAAAGCAGGACGAGCCGCACCTCCGCAGTCAGCTCCTC
>VZTE01002103.1:461833-477022 GCA_013397775.1 Eulacestoma nigropectus
GCCCCCGACACCCCCGGCCCCCACCTGCGCCGCCTCCCGCCCCTTCCCCGCCGCTGCTCCGCCACCTGCCCGACGCGGTCACCTTGGCTCCGGGCCTTCGCCTTCCTCCCGGGGCAGGGGAGTCCCGCCGGCTCCCGCAGCCCGGCCCCGCCGCTCCCCTGCCGACCACGGCCGGCCCGAACAGCTGGTGGGGGCAGGTGGCGCAGAACCGCGGCCTCGCGGCCCGTCCGCCCCGGCCCGCCCCAGAAGCCGCCGGAAGCCAGCGGGAGGGAGAGTGTCAGCGCTGCCCGGCCCCCCAGCCCGGCCCCGGACAGCTCTTACCTAGGAGGGCGCCGGGGACATCAACATGGGGCCTCCGCCACCAGCGCCGCGCAGCTCCGCCCGCCCGCCCGCGTCACTTCCAGCCCGGCCCAGGACGGGAACCGGCAGGGATCCGGTTGGAGGCCGGAGAGTCGCTCGGCGGTCTCCGCCTTCCACAGGCACAGGCCCTCGGTGGGGCTCGAGGTCTCGGGCACAGCGGTGTACCCGGCGTGTGCTTGATCGGGCTGCTGTTACCTCTGTACAGCGCTGCCACGGTGCCCTCCCGTCTCGTCCGTGATTACAACATCACCTCTGTCGCACTCACCCCGAATTAATCATCTCCTCTTCCGTCCGACGTCAAGACAGAGGCGTGCCTGTGTCACCCTGTAGGTCGCCACCGTTAATCTGCCAGCCTTTGCCAGTCCTCCCAGGGCAAAGGAGGGGTGAGATAAGAGCGACTGCACACGCTTACACAGGGTTCTGCCTGGGTACCTTGGCGGATCTCCATGAAAAAAAGTTACCTCACACATAACACCGACTCAGAGAACCACGGAAGCACAGAGTCATTTAGGTTGGAAAAGACCTTTGAGCTCATTGCGTCCAACCTTTGACCAATCACCACCTTGTCAACTAGCCCGTGGCACTAAATGCCACGTCGAACACCTCCAGGGGATGGTGACTCCACCATCTTAATCACTTTAGTTGCCACAAGTTTATACAGGATTAATACCTTTTATCACATCTGATAGTTGTGATAGATTTAAATGGTTTGGGCATTAAGGCTTTACCGACTATGCTCGCAACTATTTCACAGACTCCACTCAATTTTCATTCCAAAGCAGCTCATAGAGCACTTACCAGAGTCACAGTGCTGAGTAAAAGCAAGCAGTGATGAGTACCCATCACTGGTAGGCAGGATTTTTCCCAGTGCACCCAGTGGTGGTTGCCACTACAGTCTTCAAAATCATCTTCAACTCTTTGCTGCTACCATTTCGTATGTGTTTTCACGTGTATTTGAAACAAACAGGTTATGTGGGGATACACAGTGTTATTATAAATAATATTATATTTATGGCATTAGAATTATTGAGTTAGGTTTCTGACAAGTTCACCTGTTTTTTCATGGTCAATCCTAACAGAAATGAAACTAAGCTGGAGCACAGAAACTGTCTTTAAGTAATTATGGTTATTTGTTGTACTTGCACTTCTTGTTTCTGAAAACAATCTTATGTCTTCAGGTGTGTCACAGGTTACTAAGTTATCCTTTGATTTGTAGCCACAATGAATAATCTCATATATCATCCATGTATTCCATATCTCCCTGGAAAGCAATAAATTCCCTGCATAGTACTAACTGATCATTTTAAAAGACACAAGAAGTGTATGTAGAGCAATCTCTCCTGTAAGACCAGACGAACTTTTGTAGTGGAAAATGAAACCAATATCTTTGTTCAGCAATAAATATTTGTAGGGAAGTAGGAAGAGCTATTTCTTCTTATCTCGGCCCTCCATTTCTTCTCCTTGCTGCTCTCTGCTCTGTATGATGTGATAAAGGGCTGTCTAAGAGTCACGAGACACTGTTCTCATGTGGGCTGGAACTTAGGAAGAACTCAGGGTTTACAGTCACCAGCTGGGGAACATCAGCGTTGGTGAGACTAAGTGGTTTTGCTTTCATTTAAAGCTATTATAATGCAGGTTTATGGGAATATGATGGGAAATTTGAAATAAAGGTTTTCTTTTGCAGCTAACAAAGTTTTTACATGTGAATGCCTGGAAAAACAAACAAACCAACAACCCACCTGTTTTCTAATTTTTAAAAGTACTTCTCCCCAGTTCTGAGTTTTTTAACAAACTAGAGGTATTTCCATGGTCACTTAATAAATGTTCATTCAGTCAATCAAGGTAGTTATGGTTTACTCATAGTTCAGTATTCAGTTACTATTTCTATTGCTTAATGCATGTGGAGGAGTTCAAACAAACTACATATGCTGGCTTTCACATGTACAGCGTAAATATTAGGAAAAATAAATCAAGAGTAATCTTGTATTTTCTTGTACTTATATCCACAATTTTCAGGAAAATGTATTTTTAAACTTTTAAACTTGCTGTCTTAACCACATATATATAGTGGTTATAATATATACATAATATAAAACTATTTCTGACTAAAATAAATGTATGGTTTAATGTGTTCTCACATATGATTTTGCATGCTAAGTTTCGATGCCAATCTTATCCCTCTAGAATTTATAGATATTTTACAAAATGATGTTGCAGAGTCTTTTCTAATTTTGTTATTTCCCCGTTGAGATATGAAGTACTTGACCAAAATGTACAAGTGGTGCACAGTGATCTGAGAATCAACAATCAATATCTTTGAACAAAATGAAGAAAAATGTGACTGGAACTGGTGAAACTTGCACTTGGCTCTGAGAATTAATGATTGTGTGCCTTAATAAGTCTGCATTTGCTAGACAGATACTATTTCCTGAAATACATCCGTGATATAAATCTTTTAGAAAATTTGCTCTTGAGCAGGGAAAAAACCAAAAAAACCCAAACAAAACCAAACAAAAACCCAACCAACCAAACAAAAAACCCCACAAAAACCCACCAAACAAAAAACCCAAACAAAACCAAAAAAACTCACCAGCACTATTTTTCTATCCTTGCTTACATTCTCTCCAAAATATTTAAAACAAAAAAAATTTGATATCAGCATTCCTAACAAAACCTTACTCCTGTGAGATGTGAGATTCTCTTAACACTAACACACTAATTCAATTAGAAAAGCTTATTACAGGTATGGTGACAATAATCCCACTTCCTTCTGGCTTGATTTCCAGCTTTCCAACGCCACTGATTTCAGTAACAGGAAACTGGTTTTGTTCAAGCCAGTATTTTACCACAAAAACTGTACAGTTTTAATGTATACCAGAATGTACTTTAAACATGTAGTATCAATGTTTAGCCAGTCTTTGTGCATATTTAAAAGAAAAAGAAATGATGAATGTCAAGTATCTTTTTAATGATACTATATATATGTATATAATCAAAACCATGTTTGTTGGAAGGGATGTCCAGAGCCGCTCAAAGGAGCATGTTGCTCAAGGCCTTGCCCAGCCACATTTGGAATGTCTCCATGGGTGGAGACATTCCACTGTCACCTAAAGAACCTCTTTCAGTGATTGAAAACACTCATTGTAAAAAAGTTTGTATCAAATTGGGATTTCCCATGTTCCAGTTTTGTCTCTTGCCGCTTATTCTTTCACTATTCACCTCTGAAGAGACTTCTTTTCCATCTTTTCTACACCCTCTGCTTAGCTGGTTGTAGATAGCATAGGCCCTGAGGCCTTCTTTTCTACAGGCTGAAAAAAATCCCTGTTCTCTTTTTGTGTCTATATGCGCAATCCCCAAGGAATGTATGTCAAGTACATTTCACCAGGGTATTGACTTTGAAATAACAAGCTGGCAGAACACTTTTTAAAGGGTCTTTATTTCTGAAGTGCATAAATATGAGGACAAATATACAATGGCAAATTACAATTATGGTTATGATAGAAATATTAAGTAAAGTAAAAAGTGTGTGCGAAGGCAGTAACTGGATTTGAACATTACTAGATTCCAAAGAAGTTTGAAATTTGGTTTGGGATGAAAAAAATTCCCTGCTTTGTAATTATAGTGAGACTTTGCCGGGATGAGACTAGTCCTTCCTCAGGCATGAGATGAATGAGGAATAAAAACTGTAATAATGAGGAATAAAAACATGCAGTTAACCAGAATTGCCAAAGGAAGTGGTGAGCAATTACAGACTCCCAGGGAACAGAGTCTTGGGTGTTCGCAAAACATTATTTTCATAACTACGCTATCTTTTGAAACCTGTGAGCTCCTTCAGTAATTTAGAGCCTTGAAATTAAAAACGGATCCCTGTCACATCTGTTTAACCTTCAATATATGTGAACTTTTATTCGGATCCAGAGCCTAACATTTTTTTCTTTCATTTGTTTACTTTCTGTATTACAGTCTGAACCAAACCCATGATGAGTTTTTGAACCGTCCCTGAATTCCTCCCCTCTGAGGCCCATCTTTGCTTTGCATGAGTGACAGAAAAATTATATATTTCTAGGTTTTATTACCAGAGAAAGGTACTTGATATTGTGGATATTCAATCTATTGGTTGGACATGATGATATTGATGAAGTGTGGTAAGGAAACGCTTCCGTTCTAATGATTTGATTTCATTTTGGTTTGACTCCTATTTCCACACTTCCAAGTTTTAAAAGTATGGGCCATGTGAGATGTAAAATATAAATATTGATGTCACTAATCGGAAGCTCTTTCTGGTGATGTTGTAAAGCACACTTAATCAACTTCTTTAAGACCATGTTACAGAAAGCTATTAACTATACTCTTAAAACAGTTAAATAGTTATAAATAATGTTTTATGTTATGGCTGACAACACTGAATTGCCCAGCCTTTAAGGGAACCTAATCACAGGGTATGCAGTCTTGGCCTTCCAGTAAGATGGTGTGGCAAAATTTTGGAACATATTAGAAATCCCATACTATTGCTAACATTTCCTATTAAGGAGAAAGTTTCTCTCTGTGTATTTTGGATTTCTTTTCCAACACTTAATTGCAGCTGATGAAGAAAAGCTATTCAAAAGCTGCCAGGATTTTTAAATCCGTAGAGTGAGATTGATGAAATTTGTAGGTTTTCCCAGAAGAGTATAGGTGAGAGCAGACATGTAAATTTTGTATGTGTGTGCGTGTATGTGTGTGACAGAGGAGAGAGCAGGAGCTTACTCCTAAGGTGTGAGACTTGGCAGCACTGCACTGTACAATGGGCACAAGAAACCGCGCGACTGCATTTGAATTGCTGTTATTTCACTGTTGGGTTACTGTATTGTTAAAGTGAAAAGGAATGTTTTTAATAAATGTGCATAATGAATTAAATGCTTGCACATACTGAGGCTTTACCCTCTGGTGTGTAATTAATATATGTGCACTGGAGACCTAGGTCTGGGGGAGTGTTTCATTTCTTATTTATGATGTTTGCAAGGGGGTTTTTTCCCTCCAGCATACCTCTTACTGGCATACACAGAACGGCATGTAAATGATCACTGAGTAGGTGTCACTGAAATCTTAGCAGATATAGAACAGGTAAATACCTTTGTTTGGTATGCTTTAGTAGATTTACTGTTTCTCCCAGCCTTTTATCTTTGCTATCTGAAAGTAATAGGAAGCTCCCAAATGACCAACATTTTGTTTTCAGAGGTAGGAAAACTGCACATGGCAGGAAACAAACAAGCAATGAGATTTAAAAGTTCTTGTACCTTGGGGCACGGCACTTAACCCTGAGGGACTGAAAGTAGAAAGGCACTTTCCACAGCAGCCTACAGCATGCTTCTTGTATCCCCTTCTGGGTCCCCCTCCAGCACTGGCTGCCACCACTGACAGAGCACAGAAGTGTCTGTATACTGTATCTGTATGAAGCTTGGCAGCTTTCCTATTTCTTCATAATGATGTATGTTTTTCTGAAAGGATCTAAAGATTCTGAGTCCTCATACTAATGCTGTCTCCGGCTCCTCTAGCCTGGCTTGGGCAGTTGTTGTGTCTCCACCATTATACTGGTTTTTCTTGCTCCTTGGCTCCATGAGCAGCTGTGCTCGAACTGGGGGAGCTTGGTGCAGCTTCACAATTCCCTGCCAAGACCAGTACCACCTGAGTGATGCAGGAGTTCTTTGTCAGCCTTGACCTGGCACCAAGGAAAAAGCCTGTCGGGTTGTGCGGTGCACTTGTGAGAGGCTGTGCCTGGCCTGGGTCTCGACGCAGAGATCGACTCGTGCTGCTTTCCCCATAGCCCCGCATTCAGCTTGGAGATGGGTCTAAAGCTTTTGTGTTGCTATTTGTACAGAAAACTTATCACTCAACAGATCTTGAGTCTCACCTTCTCCTATTGCTTGAGTTCTGAAACTCTTACATTATGAGATCTTAAATTCTATGAAAAAAATAATGACCGTATACATACATTACATACAAATAAATTACTAGGAAACACAGTGCTAAAATGAAAATTTGTCTTTAATTCACCCCCTGATGATTTATTGTTCTATTGTGTCTATTAACATTTTACAGAGAAGAATATGTTGGATTTGTTATGCAAATTTATGTACAGAAAGTAATGTCATCTTTCTGGTGTTATTTGATCATCACCATTTAGAAATGCAAATATATTCTAACCACACAACTTTCATACCTTTTCCTATTTCACAAATTAATTTCCTTGTATAAGGAATATTTTTAAAGGGCAGAATACTGTAGAGCTTACATTTCTAAAACTTTCTACAAAAAGAAACATATTTAATAAATGGCTCTCCTTTTGCTAATAAATATTTTACACTATATTGTAGCCAAGTTAGCATACTTTGTTGTGCAAAGTGTGGTTGCATGTTGTTGTGTTTTGGAACTGGAAACTTTCAATCAAAATAAAATTTACATTATTAATATGGGTAACAACTCTTACTCTTTTGAAACCACAGTAAGGTTACAGCCATGACATATGGCTTTAGTTCACTACATGGCAAAGGATCTGTTGGGCCTGTAATAAGTGTTTTGTACACAAACACCATGGTAAAAATCTGTTTTTACAGTGTTTATTTCCATTATCTTTGCTAGGATATGTCAGTGGGCAGCATTTGGTCTGCATATCTGCATATTTTGAGTATACTGTGTCTGTGCTGAAGGAGACTTTAAAGCTTTGTGAAACTGCCTGCTTAGATGCTACCACTGAGGCCTGACTGAACTTGTCACAAGGATCTATTACTTATATGGCCTGTAAGTAGTGCAGCTTTTCCATAAAATTGGGTGACAGATGTATGAGTCTGAAAAACACTAAGTTATCTTACCAGATTTGAGACCTTCACCCATCATAATCCACACATTGGTATCTTTATTTTAGCATTCCCGGAATCCAGGCATTTTTCTGCCTGATAGAAGAGATGCCAGAAGCAAATTCATTCTGCAGTTCTCTCTCTCCTTCCAAGACCTTTGTTGACTTGTGGTCCCCATTCTGCTGCAATTAGTCAACTGCCAAGGGAGAGTTCATTGAATATTCTTCCTAGTTGTTTTCCAAATTAAAATACAGTTAGTCTTAGTTTTTGTCGCATTAATCACAGGGCTGCTGGGGCCAAATCAGCTCGTTTGTCCCTGGGAATTTGCACAGGCTTTCAAGTGAGATGAGTTTTCCTCCACAAAAGAGCAAAAAATCTTATGAATTGCACCCACTGCATGTCTAACATCACCCTGATTTTCCATTTACGTATTGCTTTTTGATCATTTTACACCTAATATTTCACTTAGAAATCATTTATATTACAACTGTACTCGGCCTTCAGTATTATTAGGTAGCATGGAATACATTCAGTGATGGTATGAGAGTTATTTCCAATAGGGCTTATGAAGAACAGCTGAGCAAGTATGACCTCCTGACCTCAAAGTGTTTGTTTACTGGGAACTATACTCCAGTTCTCTACATTTAATCTGTCTTGGACCAGGCTGACATTCCCCTACGAGATTTATTTTATCTCTAGAGGCTATTAGAAACACAACATTGTCACTGTTTATCTAATAAGATGATAATAGGATTATATTAGTCTACTGATTATGATACATTTATTTTCATTTTTAATAGTAACAAACTGAAGTTTGATTTCATGTTTAGTAATGTGTTACTAGGGGAAAAAATCATTCAAAAAGTACTTTTCTTTCAAACAAATCAGTAATGGGAAATATTTTTTATTCCATCTTATTTGTAAATCAAAACATCAGTTTGTGTACGTGAATAGGAATGCTATGTCAGTTTTACAGAAATTATAATAACGAGAAAATCTGACTCAGAAAACTGGGTTTCCTAAACAACAACTCTGGATTTTGGAAGCTTGTCATGATGTTTTTTCCTGTGCCTCTTTTCCTAGAATTTATCAGATATCAAAAGGCAGACACTACAGCCCAAATTTGCATTTCAATTATATTTAGTTATAATCAAGGTGTCCAGAGTAAATTCATTTCTTATTAGTGCTGGTAGCTCTTAAGACAACAAAAATCACACTAATTTTTAACTTCAGAAGGGAAATGCATTAATATATAACAGAGATTTAAACCAAAATTAATAATAAACCAGCTGTTCCATGCATATGCATTGTCTGTGATGAAATTATAGTGCTAGACTTAAACCAAATGTTACATGGAGTGTATTAATTTTAAATTTTCAGTAGGGCTGAAGTGTAGAAAATAAGTTTTTTCTTTTATGTTGATTTATATTACTTCAGTAACAGTGTCACTTCATCAAAAGTTAATTAATTGCTGTCTTGATCTGCAGTGTGTTATGCACCTGGGTACTATTTCTTCTATCAATCCAGTAGGGAGGAATGCACCTTGCTCCTTCAGGGACCTTATGTTGCTTCCTCTAAAATCAGGAACAAATTCTTAAGAATGTTGGTAGAAGCAGGATTACCTCCCATTGGGTGAAGTCAAAGTCAAAACTTTGCACAGGAGCATGCCATATAAAGAAAATGTTTCTGAAGCAACGTGGTTTACACTTCGGTGTAGGAAAACCCAAGGACTGAGTTAGTGCCAGGTTTCCTCTTTCTGTATCATAGGGTGGTTACTTCAGGATTTTATCAGACGAATGTGAGGTTGATGCTTTTAGCCTTATATGTTGGTTGGAAAAAACCCTATTTTTCTGTGTTCTATATGCATGCATCTTCTCCTGGGAAACAAATACCTAATCCTTACTCAGACTCCTTAGGTTTGAGGTCAACATACCATGTAGCTTTTCCGCATTGCTTTTCCCAGTTGCCCTACTATGTTCACTTTCTTTTGCTACATCAGTACCCAATAACTGGCAGAAGGGCATTGAGCGACTGTTTTGTGTAATTCCCCCACAAATCAGTCTGTTCCATATGTAGTGCATTGCAGGTAGAAGTAAAAATAAAATCACCATGACTGATACCAACTGTTTATCATACGTAGCGATACTTCTTTTGGAATTTGTTTCGTTCTTCAGCTGCTTTTACAGAAGCTGCTCCTCTAAATCTGAACCGAAGTCATCATCCTCTTTGCATTTATATGTCATGTGAAAGAAGCTTGTAAAAGAAGCTATTTAATAAATGTTGCTAGATTCTAAATCCTTTAAAAATGCTAAACATATCTTTCAGTTAAAACACAAAAATGAAATTAACCCAAAATTGCTATGGGATGCTCTACTGGTAACTTACACTTGAAATTCTTTGTGTCAGTTCTCCAGGTCTTCTGTCAGTTTTTTGTGTCTATTCATGGTACGACATATATGCGGTCACCCACATAAAATATCCTACTTATTTGTAAAAGACAGTAGTGATTGAGGTTGCTCATAACCAGAACTGCAACACACTCCATTTAGCAAAATGCTTTAAAAGATTGGTTCTTTGAATGAAATCTTCTCAGGAACTTCGGAAAATCCACACTATGTTCCATGAAATTCAGCTAGATAAAGTATCTCTATTACATTCTCCTTGTGTGGGAATTTGAAAGGGACAATTGAATTCTTCTAGGAAATAGGTACTTGAATCTTTTCAGCTCTCCAGGAAACCCAGTCAGCACAGTCTAGCGTAAACATCCTAATGGGATTTATCAGAGCTAAAAAGAGGGCAAAAACTCTAGTGTTTAAGTGACCTTGGTATCAATTAGTACAAATAAGTATGCACTGGTACCCTGTGGTAACCTGCCCATTCTAACATTCGCCTGATGTCCCAGTGAGATGCAACTGCTTTCAAAACTACAGTACAAGTACTTCTGACAAAACAGGCCCTGCATCTTCATACCAAAACAAAGTTTCTATGTTCCCCCAGGGCACTGCATTCCCACAGAAGCATGGAATTCGTGTCCCCTTAGGTATATGCAATATTCCAAACATCGCACATGTTTAGCTCAAGGTTGATTACTAAATTGCACACTACTGCAGGATCTATCATATGATTTAGCAAGAAATAAAGCAGGTCCAGTTACACAAGGGCTTTTTTTCTGTAGGCAAAAATAACCACTTGGATTGCTGCTTATGCATTCCAGTTTGTTATCTAGCGAAATGTGCACAGCTAAGAAATGAATGCTGCCCCAAGAATCCCAAATCAAATATTTACAAATGTGAGGAATGTTATATTATGTTAGACTCAAGGCCCCTCTAGCCTAGTAGTCTGTCTCCAGAAATGACCAGTCAGAGAAGAAATACTTTGGGATATTTCTCTGGCATGCTTTCCCAGCTCCAACTATTTGCAGCTCAGGCCTTCCTGAGCAGCTACATGGTGCTTTTATTGCATTTTCAAATATTATGACAGCTCTCTGATGCAGAGAAATAAATGCAACAAATACAAGATGAAAGGTTAAAAAGAGGAATAGAACACAGTAGGTTTGGCTACCAATTCATTTTGATTCAAGTCTCAAATGTACTGTTGCATCCACTACAGTTTCTTTTGGCTATACTAAGTAGTGTTAATGTTGAATTTAAATATCACTCTGCAATACAGGTCCCATTTTACAGGCTTCCTATGCTTGTAACTCTTGCTAAATTCAGTGTATAGTTATCAGCCCAGACTATAAAACTTGATGTCCTGAGAAGGAAATCTCCCAAAAGTAATGGAAACAAAAAAATACCCAAACCAAACCAAATCAAACCAAAACAAAAAAAACCCACCCCAAAACAAAAACAAAACAAAACCAAAAAACCCCCAAACCTCTGATTAAATGTAATGGTTTCATGTCAATGGAGTTAAAGTCAGGGGCAGGCTCTGAAGTGAATCTAGATACCCTTAGCATATTTTGGCACAGTGTGCCAATTTCCCTTTGCTTTCAGAGGTTCCTTATTATTACCCCTTATTATTAAGGGAAAAAAATATTAAATATAGGAAAATGAAACTTATTATTTAAAAAAATCTTAAATATAAAAAAAAGAAATTTTTTTTTTTGAAAAAAATACTATAAATGTTCTGTGTTCTTAGGATTGTGGGGTTTTTTTAATTCTTTGTTTTGTCCTTTTATACTGAGACCTTTAAAGAAAGATAATATTTTCAAGACTGAAGAATGAAAGGAGTAGCCTTCTTTACATTTTTTTCTGTTTATTTACATGTTTGGTTACATTTCTTCACATGTCCTGTAACTTAGTGGGCACCATGTACCAACACTTAGAGAACTACCTACCTATTTATGTGGAATAGCAGCTGCTTTCTGTATTAAGAATGCTCTGACAAGTTCTCATGTTTTAACATCCATGTTAAACACAACATCACAAATGACGATATACACCTAAGGTCTACACATATTTCTTACAGGGTAAGAAAATTAATCTCAGTCACTTAAACACAAAGATCTAGATTTACTATGTCACTAAGTATTATTTGGGTACTTTATGAGTAAATATACACAATTTTTTGATGGTCTAAAACTGGGAACCTCACTGCACATTCTGTACAAAAGCATTGTAA
The DNA here is from genome assembly GCA_013397775.1 of Eulacestoma nigropectus. Classification (NCBI taxonomy): domain Eukaryota; kingdom Metazoa; phylum Chordata; class Aves; order Passeriformes; genus Eulacestoma; species Eulacestoma nigropectus. The sequence continues at coordinate 473,650 of VZTE01002103.1, forward strand.
AAGCTATAGTAAGATAACAGTGGTCATGTCTGTAACAAGACTTTATATACAAGTGTGTTGGCAAAGTAATATAAGGCTAAGTCTAGTACATTTTAATGAATAGGACTATCCTTTTTCCACTTTCGCATACTTTTTTTGGAAGTGATTATAGTGTATTTTTATTATAATGGTACACAGTTTATTCTCCTCATATACCTTTTAAACAAAGAATGCATTATTTATACCTACACAAACAAAACCACCTTAGACATGAGAAAGATGTAGAGAATGATAAAACTATAGAGGTAAAGCTGCATCTTGTAATGAGAGTTAAAAATTGGAATTCAAGGACCATACTGAGTATAGCATTAGACTCTTAGCGCATTCCTCTACACTTAACTCCCCTCCCTCCCGCCACTCCACAAAAAAGAAAATAAAATCACTTTTCTAACTCAGTTCAGACTTGATAGGAGTCTTGATCAAAAATTGGTAAAGGGTCAACGACTCTGAAAATGTAAGGTGGTGAAGTAGCAGTCTGGAATGCAAAAACCCCCTTGTTTTCAAAGTTCTATGTGATTATATGTAAAAATCAGGTTTCAAAGACTTCCAAAGACCTTATTTGGACTGTACCTCAGTAAAAAATTTTGCCAGCATATCTGGTCAATGAGGAGTTACACTTCTTCTTGTCACAAAAAAAAATTCAAGTACAAGATGGTAGTCAACCTCTTCAGCACTGAGGAGAAAGGTAAATATAGCTCAGTAGCTTTATTCATTTGGCACTCTTCAAATGGCACACTGAAAGTGATGAGTGAGCTTACAAAAATATTGGTATATTCGAGTCTCCGGACCTTCCAGTGTTTTGCAAAGTGCTAGCAAATGAAAGAATTTCTGGGTTTGTGTCTCTTTCCATTGCTTTAAATATAGAGATTTTTCTTCTCAAGTCATATTCTGTCTCAGTGCTCAGCTGAGAGGCAATGAGAGAAAGAAGCAACTGGGTGAAGGTATGAGATCAGCCTACTGAGTGGTAGCACTCTCATATGTCACAGTAAAGCTACGATATGACCACAGCCGCCTTCACTGCCCACAAAATTCCTTTATGTTGAGCTGGGTGGATTTAACTGTATTTAACTGTATTGCTTTATAGAGGTAAATATAAAAATACGTATTATGGTACTGATAGGAGAGCCAAGCTCATATATTGAACCTATTCTTTGTGTGCTAACATATAACTGAGTGAACACATGTCGTGGCGAGACCCGAGGTCTGTGCCTCATGACTACACTCTCCCAGAAGTCTGTAAATGATACTACATAACAGCTACAAAAAAAGCTCTGACCTAACAAGAGTAACCTAATGACTGAGGGGATACCCAGCATCCTGGCACAACAAAGTAAGGCAAGTTTTTCTGACAGGAAAAAAAATTAACTCTTTTGTTCCAAAGAGATGAACGTGGCAGTTGCAGGACTGGAGCTGAAGCTTTGCTCTAAGAAGGCAGCACTCGCCTGCCTCCAGCCTGCCCTCCCTCAGAGCCTGATGTGCTCCCTCACACACCCACCTGAAGCTCTCCCAGAGCTGCTAGCGAGGTCTCCAGATGCCGGGCTGCAGTTGAGCAGCCCAACTCTTGCTACCTTGTTCAAATACAAATCTTACTGATGTTGATAAACCCTGAGTTAGGCCTTTGGGAAGTGCACTCTGGGCAGGATTGTATTGGGTTTGCGTGGCAAAGTTTTGGCAGTGGGTGGGCTACAGGGCTGGCTTCTGTGAACAGATTGCCCTGCAGCCCGTGGTGACTCTAGTGGGACAAGCTGTCCCCCTGCAGCCCACTGAGGTCCACAGTGGAGCAGAGATCCACCTGCAGATCATGGAGAACCCCACGGTGGAGCAGGTTGATGTGCCCAAAGGAGTCTGTGACCCCGTGGGAAGCCTGTGCTGGAACAGGTTTCTGGCAGGATCTATGACCCCACAGGGGACCCACGCTGGAACAGCCTGTTCCTGAAGGACTGCACTCTATGGCTGGGATCCTACACTGGAGCAGTTTGTGAAGATCCGCAGCCCGTGGGAAGGACTCATACTGGAGAAGACCAGGGAGGAATGTCTCCCATGGGAGGAACCCGACGCTGGATCAGGGGAAGAGTGTGAGGAGTTCTCCCCCAGAGGAGGAAGCGGCAGAGACAATGTGTGATGAACGGACTGCAGACCCCGTTCCCCAAACCACTGTGCCGCTGAGGGAGGAGGAGGTAGAAAGATCAAGAGTGAAGCTGAGCCCGGGAAGAAGGGAGGGGTGGGGAGGAAGTGTTTTAAGACTTAGTTTTTATTTCTCATTATCCTACTTTAATGTCATTGGTAACAAAAGAAATTAATTTCTCCAAGTTGAGCTTGTTTTGCCCAAGACGGTAACTGGTGAATGCTCTCTCCTTGTCCTTACCTCGACCCACGAGTCTCTCCTTGTATTTTCTCCCCACTGTCCAGCTGAGGAGGAACAGTGACGGAGCGGCTTTGGGGGGCGCCTGGCGCCCAGCCGGGGTAAAGCCCCCACAACGACGAAGCCAGTCAGAGAATCACAGAATGGTTTGGGTTGGAAGGGAACCTTGAATATCATCTAATTCCAACCCTCAATAAGCGCCAACTCTTATTTGCCACCTGACTCGACAACACAGTGCAAGGCGGCTTTTTCCCTCGCCCCGAGGGCGCCGTCTTGCACCACAAGCTGTCTCCGCCAAAACGCCGGCGCTCCGTTCCTCTCCCGCTTCAGCCAAGCCTCCTCCCCCGGCAGCGAAGCAGGAAGACGAGGCGGCGGCGAGCAGGCATAGGCAAGGAAAGCTAGAAAGAAACGCCTTCCCGGGCGGAGCCGCGGGCAGCGGGATACAATGTCCCACCGCCCCAATGAGGTGCTCCAGCGCCGGCCCGGCCCCCGCCCCGCCCCGCGCCCCGGCCCCATCCGTCACGGGGCGGTGGGCGGGGCCCACAGCCCGCATGCAGGATGCTGCGCACTCCCATTGGCTGCACCCCGCCGAGGGCCGCTCGTGGTTGGCTGCGGCGGCTGCCGCTCGTGGCGCGTGGGCGGTGGCGGCGGGCGGCGGCGGGCCGGAGGTCACTCGGCACGGGGGTGCAGCATGGCCGCGGCGGTGGTGCGCGGGGGATCTGCGGGCTGGTGGCGCTGGCACCGGCGGGTGATGGGTAAGGACCTGTCCCTTCCCTCGGCTCCAGTGGCCCCGCTCTGCCGGCCGGGAAAGGCCGGGCCGGGGGAAAGGCCGGGCCTCTCCCGGGGCGCGCAGCTGCCGCGCTGCCCTTGGCGGCCGCGGGCCCTCCGAGCCCGGCGCAGCTCCGGAGCCGCCTCCCCGTGCGGCGTCCCCGGTGACGGACCCACCGGGCGGTCACGGCTGGGGCGGCGCGC
>VZTE01002103.1:477058-495588 GCA_013397775.1 Eulacestoma nigropectus
ACGGCGCGCTACCGCTGCCGCCGTGTTCGGGGCTCCACCGGAGCTTCGGAGCGGCTTGCCTTAATAAGTGTTTTCACTCATTTGCTTAAAATAGCGTGCCTGGAAATCATCAGAGCCCACAGATGCTTCCTGTGGCAGCAGTGACGTGTATGCGGTACCTGTTACCTAGGTTTGGGCTGTTCGGCCCTCTGGGTCATTGCATCCGATTATTTTCCTTAAACTGAAGGTAGATCCAGCGGCACTTCCTCCTGTGTCGGCTCTGCAGGCACTGGTGCTCACCTGTGGTTGGTTCATGGGCAGTAGAAGGAGCAGACACTGCAGATGTCTTGTTGGTGCAAGTGAAGGAAGAATGTATTTGTAGAACTGGACCTAGACATTTTCCCTTTCCAGAGTCCTGAAAAATCACACAGCTGTTTCTAAGTAATATAATTGCTGAAGTAAATGATTAAAAATAAACGTTCAGTAGTCTTTTCAGTGTCATTTTCATTGCAGTCTGTTGGTCATGTATGTCACTCTGTGGTTAGGCTCTCAGCACATAGGTGAAGGTTTTTAACTAGCAAAGTGGAATAAATAGATTCTTTTAAATGGCATATGGTTCCAAAATCTTGACACTTAACGAAGTGTTTCAGGAATTACTAAATTACTTTGAAGTAGGTAACTTTAAAAACTTTGTAATCCCCCTTTAAACCTCACTTAAACTGATGAATGAAACTGACAATTTTGACATTATCTTTAAGTGCTCTTTTTGCTCCACTGTCTCCTTTCCACTAATACATTATTTTTTTGTAGTTGCAGCTCTGATGTGATAAGTAATAGCTCAGGTGGAGCAGGCATATTGGTCTCATGCTAGTAAAGTTAAATACAGGGGACCTATTTGTGTGTTTAGTACCTTTTGTGATACCACAATTGAAAGCAGTAGCTTTCAATGATTTTTGAACTTTCTGTGCATGGTAGCTGTCAGGTATTTCTGTAAGAGCTTTGAAATCCACTGTCTTGATCAATATCCAAATGATCCTGTTTAATGTAGGGCAGATAGTGGGGATGTTGTTTCTTGGTGGTGAGCATAGATGTGAAAAGCAACCCAACACTGGCCCTTAAAGTTGAAAAATACAGTTGGTCTTTGCCTGAAGACTTGAGCAAGAAATTGTAACTAAGTCTAAGGAGAAATTGTGACTTTCCCAAGAAATTTCCATAGAACAGAATTTCGCCCACGGCATTTAAGCTCTTAGTCAGTAGTGACTGTGCTGAAAGTACTCTTGACTCTGAGAAATGTTTATGGGATGAAGGTCTAAACATTAAGCCTTCTTAACTGCTAAGCTCTATTGCTTAGTTATATGTCGAGCTTTCACCTTCTCTAATGCATTTACTAAGTTTGCCATTCTTTTCTTTAGTTTCGATTAGTCTGACAGTTGAGTTTTGAGTAGCGATTTCATCATCTGTCCTTCTGAGTGAAATGCCATCCTAGTGAAAGAATTCTGCCAGCTCTGAAAGCTGTCCAACACCACAGCTTGCTTAGCAAGCTGTCTTTCTTTTCTTAGTGAATGCTCCTTGGTTACTTGGTCAGTTGCTCTTTGCAGCTGGTGCAGACCATGATGGTTTGTTTTTTTCTGTATGTTTATACCAGAGATTGTTAAATTGTCTAGGAGGAAAATGAAGAGCTGAGGGCAGATTTTGGAGGAGCATCTTGGATATGTATGTTTGTGTATTAGCCAGTTGGACGGAGACTGTGTAGTCTCGTGTTCTGCAGCTGGCAGGCAATGACAAAGATGCTTCATGGAGAGGGTTTATATTACCTTATTTAAAAATATATTTTTGATGGATATGGAGAAATCCCTCTTGGGGACTGCTAGTGGGGATAAAGAGGGGGTTAATGAATTATGGTGGCTGAGAAAAGAAGATTTTCTGGTGAATGAAGATTTATCAGCTAAGGGAGCTGTTAATCAAAGAAGACAATACCATGCTAGAGAACAAAAATGTCCTTAGAAGTAGTTTTGTTGGAGTGATAGGGACTCATTCAGTTAATAGTTAAATAGTACTTTTGCTGGTTAAATAGTACTTTTGCTTATGCAGGAGCTCTCTTTGAACTGTTGAATGACTCTGTGCTCTGGTGCAGAGAAGCATTAATTACTAAGCAGAGATTATGACAGAAGACCTGCTGCTCAGAAGTCCAGCACATTATTCAATTAAGGGATCAAGTGTACACTTGGTATTCTTTTTAGATGAAAAGTGCTTACTATATGGTTTTCTCTGTAGTGTATTAGGAAACATTCGGTGAGGTATAGGTACAGATAAGAAAAACTATGTAAGAAGACTCTGACTGTTGCAAGATAGCACGTCTGGTTTTGATCAGCAGACCTTTACAGAGGCAAGAAAAAGCAAGTGGGATATTTTCAATGTAAAGCTGGCCAAATTTAGAGTATTGTAATCTTCTTAAATTATTATTTTGGCAGAGCGCACTTCTCAAAATCATTGCATAACCTTTAAAAGTCAGTGACCCTGGGGCAATTTAAATTCCATTGGCAAAACTTTTAGGAGTAGAAGGATTATACCCATGTACAGCTGGCCTCTCTAACTTCTATATTTCTTCATCTAGTTCCCTCCCAGGATCTAGTTTCATTAGAGGTTTTATGAGTTCCATAGAGAAGTCTGCACAAAACACAGAAGCTCTCTCTGATCCTTTTTTTTGAGGCAGGAAGGAGAAAAAGGGTGATGTCTTCTGTTGTGCTTGTACCAGAACTTCACGTGCTAAATCAGTGGGAAAATCTTTCATTTAGTGGCTCATATTGAGTTGTCATAATGTTTCCTTCTCCTTATCAAGTGACTTCATATGTACTTTCTCATAAAGCCCGAAGCAAAATCAGCAACTTTGGTAGTTGATCTTACTCTGGGCATCTTCCCATGATCCTGTTAAATGTCACCTATTGGAAAAGAGGTGAAGTTTCACTGATCCAGAGAGATCAAGAATACTGATATGATCTGCAACCACTCTGATTAGGAAATTCTTATGGGACAGGACTGTATGGACTCTTACCCCTTGTGCCATTTGGTGAATATGGTTCAAAATAGGTTTTATAAAGCCAAGCATTAAGTAATATAGCTGAAATTATATTTTGAGAGTTAATTGTTTCTCAGTCCTGTTCTTGGCCAGGTAGACTCAGCGTACAAGCATATGGGACCTTTTCCAGCTCTGCTGTCTGTGGTTCTACCCGGCTATTACTTCCTTTTTGTTTGAATACAAAGAGATGCCCTCAGTTCTGCATATTATAGTGCTTGTGCAGTTGAGTATTTGCAGTGAAATCAGGGCAGCACTGGAGCTGGAATTCATTCTTGAAACTGTAAGAGTCGTTACTTTGGGAGATAGTATAAAACGAAATGTAAGCATATGAAATGATCTAAGCTTGTCATCGTTCAGGTTAAAAAGAAAACTGCTTTTGGTATCTTTATATAAAACTTGAAAAGACAAGTTTTGGGTCATTGACAGTCCAGGTATTCAAAGGACAGGATTGCAATCTGTGCATTTCTGAAGTTACTCTTCTAACAGTTGCATTTTGTTCAAGAAAAGGAATTCAGAGATTCATAAACTCCTGGTGATTTTTTAAATGAAATTGTTTTTAAGGTAAAATTCCTGTGAAATTGCAGATTAGGTCAGTTTTTTCTATTGTAGGCTGACTTTTCAAAGTAAAAAATCTGTATTTTATCTGTATTATCCTTCAGCTCCAAATTTGGTGAGAGAGTCATAATTGGTTTTCCTCATCAATTGAGTTTTCATAGGCATGAGGATCTGCCAGCACATATTCCCTCAAGAGAATAATGAAGAATCCTCAGGGAAAAGCCCAGTTTCTTTGGAGTTGGTGTAGCTGTAGCTTGTTTTGCTCACAATTAGCTTGATTTACAGATTAACCTGTATTGCCGGTTCTGTTCCCAGTGAAGGAGAATTAGTTGCACATGGTATCAGTGATTATTTTAAAAGTAGATTCTGTTGCTCCTCTTTCTGATGTTCTGCCCTCTCTTAGAAGTTGAGTGTGGACTGGGCATTTTTCCAGCCATGTGATTGCAGCAGGTTACTGTGGATTTTATGGTTGAAGTAAAATGGGCTCAATACCACAGGGACAGTTTCAGCAAATGCTTATACAATTGATGGGAGTAGTTAAGTGTACATTATGTGGGTTTGCAGAATACCAGTCCTTAGATGTTTGAATTATACAGTTGTTTCAAATCTGAGTTTGTGCTACATGTCATTAGCATACATTAGCATACATCCTAAGAAGTGCCAAGGTATGCAAGCTGGACATCACATTCTGTGAAAGCACCTATGGAGAATTATCCAATGGGAAAACATGAAAGTTCTTGTCTTTTAAAACATCCTCTTTTTGGCAAATCACTGTCTTAAGTAGTCATTAAATGATGCAATGACTCTAAATGTAGTTGGTTCAAATTTAATTGAAATCATCTCTGTTAGATCTGTGAACTAATTTAATCAGTCCTCTAAACCAGTTTTCCTGTGTTTGAGTACCAGGAGATCTGAAGATTTTTCAAAGCTGTTAATCAAATTACTAAATTTTGAAGTGGCTTAGATATATAGATAGATAGATAGATAGATATATATATAAAACACTGGGCTGTGAAAAGTTAAACCAAAGTGAAGTTAGAAACTGACTCAGAAATTGGACTACTTCTCTAACAGGTCCCAATTCCCATGGATTTGAATACGTTGTAGATAGCGCATAACAGAAAGTGGTCTCTGATTCATGAACTGAGACAAAAAAATCAACAGAGACAGACAAAAGGAGAAGTAACAGAATACAACGACACAAAACTTAGTAGTACTGGTCAGCAAGTTGTCTTGTATCACAGCCTAACTGTTGCTTAAAGACGGATGAGTCTTTAAGGCTGTTGATGAGGTCTTTTTAGGCTGAGTGACAGGCATCACTGCTGGTGTCAGAACAGATAGTAGAAAAAGGTATCAAGAAAGTTTTCTGAAGATTTTCAGTTTGAGGTGATGGTTAGATGTCTGTGAGATGGTGTGAGAAAAGAAGAAATCAGGATAAAGGTGAGGAGTCTACAAGAATGAGCCTAGATATGGTAGTCAGAATTATTCTTCTGATGAGGTTACTTGGAATTCACAGAAACAAAGAAAACCGAGGTTTGGAAGCAAGGCTTCCAAAAGACTTAAATCTTTAAAGCAAGATTAGGTTGCTCATGGTGTTCTAAGGTTGCTACAAGGATGGAGGTTCCACAACTTCTCTGCATTGCCTGTTACAGTGCAGAACCCTTTTTCCACATCAGGGATGCTTTTCTTATTTCTAACCAGAATTTCCCTTCCTGCCATTGCCCCATGTCCTATCATTGTGCACATCTGTGAAGAGTTCAGCTTCATTTGCTCTGTAACTCTTCTTCCCTCCCACTCCATAGGTGGTAGAAGACTGCAGCCTTTGCTTCTCCAAGCTCAGCAAAGACATTTCTCTTAGCCTCTGATCATAGGCTATATTTTCCTGCTCCGTGGTCATATTACTTGATATTTTCTGGGCTGTCTGCAGTTTGATCACATCTCTTGTGTATTTGCTCTGTAGAGGAATGACTGGTTTCTTTGACTTCCTGGGTCTACTCTTGCTAATGTGGTGCAGAATGTCATTAACCTTTTGCTGCAAGGATGCACTACTGACTCATGCTCACCTTCCAGTCAATGGGAATCCACAGGTTCTGCAGAGCTGCCACCTGTCTAGCCAGTCAGCAGGCTGCAGTGACATCCCCTGCCCCAAGTACAGGACGTGTTATTTGTCTTTGTTGAACTGCTTGAGGCCCATTTCCATTTCTGCAGTCTTTCTGAATGGTAGCCTTGCCCTGCCCTTTTTCAGCCATTCCCCCAGTTTGGTGTCACACATGATGTTGCTGAGGGTCCTTATGTTCAATCATCAGTCATTGATGAACCTTTTAAACAGCTCCAGTATTGGCCCATGAGGAACTTCACGTGTAACTTGACTGTTGCAAGTCTTTGGACTACTTATCACTGTTACTTAAGCCCAACACTCCAGACAGTATTTCTTCCTTCAGGCAGTTTTGCAGTCCAGTCCAGTCTACACTTTCCTCATTTGGCTACTGGGATACAAGAGGAGGCTGTTCTGAAACCTTTACTGAAGTCAAGGTAAATAAGATCTGCTGGTATTAAGGGCTAGAGAAAGAAAGATGCTTAAAAGCAGGGCCTGAAGCTCCTCAGGAAGTGGGAAGCTTTGGGCTAACTAAAGGAGCAATTTTAGATAAGTGCAAGTGAGGGACTGGGGAAGACTGACTCATAGAAACAATGGGAAAAAGACTCCAAGATGATTGTTATGGCTGATGATGCTGGTTTAGGCTCTTTGTTCATTTGTTCCCTTGTTTTGACATGTAGCACTTCTTAAAAAAGCAATGGGCTCTTTTCCTTACTTATCTCAGTTTTCACTAAGCATTTTCCCAGTGCAGATTTATTTTAAATTGTGCTACTTCTCTAGCTATGTAATTGCTGCAGGCATCTGTGGAAACTGTCTCAGACCAAAGTTCTCTCAACAAACCTGATTTATTAAATGTGGCACTTCCAAAACAGTGCTGCAGATGAAAGAGCATGACCATTGCTGGCTAAGAAGGAGCTTAAAGTCAGAAAGACTTTAAAATGATTAATCATGTGTTATTGGCCTAGAGAGGATTCTTTGCTAAGCATTGAGACCTCTTAGAGTCTCGATCCAGCTTAGGCACATTTTCTGTATATGCACTTTAGAGCTACAGTATTTCTGTAGTTAGCCTTGTTTCTGTCTGCTTAGTTGACACATACTTCAGGGCCTATTCTGCATAAATTTTTCCTTTGTCGTAAAGGAGAAAGTGTTTTATGTAATTGGCAAAGAAATCTAGTCACTGTCAAATTGTGCTGCCTTTGGATTAGGAGTGTTTAGAGTGATGAGATAGTGATTGCAGTAGATGAAAGCCTGCAGTGCTGCTCCTGTCTGGAATTTGATTTGATGCTGGGAATAGGTAACTGACTGAAACAGTAGTGTTTTCCACAGGTTGTAGGTTAGGCTTTATAGTTCTGTCTTGGTAGTACGGTAAATAGAATACAGAGGTTATTCCTGCAAAGACTTCATAATTTTTTTTTATACTGTATTTTGTTCTAGTTTTCAGTATTTAAACTGCGATTGCATGGCTCAAAGGATTTGCCATGATTTAGTATGGAGACTTTCATCTTTAGGTTAGTGGCTTGTATATGATTGCAGGATCAGAAGAATCTGTGAGGGGCTGCCTGGAATGAAGTGACAGCCTCAGTCCATTTCTAGAGAACACATGCTGTATCCCATGCCTGCAAACAAAGTCGCAAATAAAGAGTCTAAAATATATATAAATTGGACTTTGCATATCCAGTTTAGGATTTAGACACATAATAAAACATAGACAATCCTGCATATTTGAAGTCTGCATTTGAGCTCTTCTCAGATCTTAGTTTTAGTACTGTATTTTTTGAAACACCCACATTTTCCTAATTACAATAATTTTCTTTGATATTTAGAAAAACTATTGTGGAATGATACTTGTGGCCCAATGTGAGCTATAATTTATGGTTTACATTATGTAAAATAGGATTCACATTTCCACTGTTTTTAAGCATAAGGCTATTTAAATAATTGAAAACAGATTACATGGTAGCTTTTATTACGTCATTGTTGTGTGTTAGTCTAAAATGCAAATATATTGATCTTTACTGTTTTGAAATCAGTGTGTTCTAGGACTATGGCTTCCAAAACCCCGGTTGGATTCATTGGGCTGGGTAACATGGGAAATCCAATGGCAAAAAACCTGGTAAAACATGGATATCCAGTTATTGCGTATGATGTCTTCCCAGAAGCTTGCAAAGAATTCCAGGACTTGGGCGCTCAGGTATAGTAATAAACTTTCTTTATTCCAACAATAACTGTGTGTGTTGAATGGTTCCTGCATGCAATGCACCTAAATCATCTGGGTTTTTTTCTTGGTTAAGATCACAATCAGAAACAGCACGATGAATACAATCTGAATCTCTGAGGTTTCAGTTAGTGCAAAGGTATGCTTCTATCCCAAGTAATTTTCCTGCTGTTTGCTAGAATTGCTACCTTGTCAAACTTCTCTAGCTGTCTTTTTCCCCCCACTTTTTATGAGAGTAGGTTGATGGCCTGTTCTTTCACCTCCTCCTTTCTCCTGCTTCCTTCTCCCCCAGGTCTAGATGGCCAGTGGGCTGCTTTTCATCTGGTTCCTACTTTGACCTTTTCAGGTTAAATGACCCTAGTTAAAAATTCCTGCTGGCATAGCTATAAGGGTTATAGGGACATATGAGCTTTCCTGCTGCTTCAAGATGCAGTCCTCAGGGGCAGGGGAAAAATCTAATTATTTAAGTACTTATTCTCTTGGAGGTGAGGAAGGATATGGTGAGAGAAGAGGAAGGAATGAAAAGGAAAAAAGAGGGAAGGAAATTGATTACATTAAGGAGCTTTACTTTCCTGCAATATACCCTGCAAAATCTTGGCCCTGTTCCAGCCAGTCCCATTGCTTTTCTTAGTCTATTAATACCCCCAGAACTCCATTCAGTCTCTCAGGTGGTTGTGTCATTTCTATATGTCTGTAACACATTTGAATGGTTTTGACATACTTCAAAGCTGTCACAATTTAGACAGTTGTGGGCAATGGATATGTGCTTAAAATGCAGAAAAAAGGAGTGCAGTGCAAAAATAATCCTCTCATGTAATAATGTAGAGGATAGAAGAGACTTTGCCAGCAGTGGCAAGGAAATTGTAGGTAGATCTAGACAGAGGAACTGTGTGCCTTTAAAGTCTAAACTGTTAGAGCTAATTACAGCTGTTTTAAATAATGAGGTAACATCAAGATTCCTAAAAGATAAAATGATACTACACACCTGTTAGTAATTAATTGCAGCTCCCCTTGAATAATTACATAATCTTGGCCTTAAGTGGGAAGTAGACTTTTCAGCTCCTTTTCCTAGCTACTGTTTCTATTTTGTTAAAGCAGCCAAGACCCTCAGGCATGAACCAGACCTGTCTTGAGTAAGAGTGGGCAAATGCAAGAGACTGTTTTGAACTATTGGCTGTATTTTTAATTCGTGTTCTGCAGTGGGATGTCTTTGCTGTGGCTGCCCATGTTGATAGCTTTTTGTCTTTGTAATAGAATCCTTGGCATTCACTACAAGACTTAACATGTGATAATAAAAGTGAACTGTAATGCCTTTAAAAATAAAGTCAAAAGTATGTTTTAAGATCATAAATCACTAAGAGAATACATAGGTAGGCTTAAATACAAATAAAACACACTTAAAGAAAATATGTGAACATAACTTCCTCTTCTTGATCTATAGGTGTAAATCCTACTCCAACACTTTTTTCAGAAGTTGAAAACTTGTGGGTCCATGGGGCCTTGTAGAAACTGCTGTAGAAGGAACATTGGGCTCTTAGGGCTGCTTTCTCTTTGGTCTGGCTGTGAGGGTAAAACCATCAGGAGTGTTACAGGGGTGAAATGACCCCAGGAGACAGTAAACCTAGTCAAATGTCCATTGTTTGAGGCCAGTGCTGCTACCAAGGTATATGGCGGATGTGGGATGTTTGGCCATAAATCTGCACAATCTGTGGCTCCACTTTCTTCAGCCACTGAAGCAAACAACTGGGAGGTGGTACATGTCAGAAAGCAGCCACCTGCCTGCTAATGGTGAATAGTAAGAGGAAAAACTGGCTGAGCATGAGCATATGGAAACACTTGGGGTGAAACTTGGAGAAAGTTGGAAGGCTACAAACAAGGGAGAATATTGAACAGTGCTGTGAGCAAATAGGCTGCCTCTACACTTTACTTACTGTCTTTACCTTTTGTCATTAATTATCACGTTTTTCCTCACACAGTGGAGTAACTGTGTCATATATGCTTCAGTTTACAGGTCTTTGTATCTAAATCCTATCTCAGATTTAGAAGATTGAGAGTGTTACTTGAGTCATCTGATGCATAAAGCATCATAAAAATAAAGCTTTCTTTAGTGTACAGAATGGCATTTCAGGCAAACAATAATTAACTGACTTACTGTAAATATAAATTTAAAAAATAGGGAAGCAGTTTGGAACAAATACAAGCAGATGCACATATTGAAGGGCAGAACCAACGACCGGCAGTATGAAGAAAAATCTCTCCTATCCAGTTGCATACTGCAAAAGTTTGCTTGAACTAAAAAAGTATCAGAACATGTACAGACCTTGGTGGGCTGCTACTCTGAGCTAGTATGGTCTGTGTTGGTAATCAACAATTAGTATTTGGTCTGTTTTTTAAAGTTACGCACATATTCTTGATGATTTAAAATGCTTGATGTTTTATAATAGCTTTCAAATCATTCGGCTTTGTTTCTGAGACAAAGTCCCAAATAAAATAAAAGTTTTATATGCTGCTTATTGAACCAGGTAGGTAGATTTTTTCAGGCAATATTATTCATATTTGTTAACAGTACCAAAAGGCCAAGAGTGACTATTCCTACTTTTAATTCCCACTTTATTTCACTACTTACTTCAAGGTAGCAGAAAGATTTTCGTTAGTATGGTTGTAGAAGTCTGTGTACATTTTTAATCTCATTTTCTTCATGTAGAAGGCATGTTAGTATTTTGAAAGATGTGGATGGAATAAATGAATTTCTGTGTAGATGACTACTGTACTGTGTCTTCTTTGTACCTCTGTTGCTTAAGAATTGTTTAAAACTGTAACCAAAACCCAGCTATCTTCTATCTGTGTAGCCAAGTAGAAATTTGAGGCTATGTACTATTTCAGTTGTGTGCCCAATATAGTATGTTTTTCAGCTTCTGGTTGAAAGATGCAAATGGACCACTGAGTCTTCAGCTGATACCTTGCAAACCTCTAAGAATACTGGAGATCACAGTTTCAAATAAGAAGACATAATAAATTCAGGTTCCAATTACACCCTTCCTCTCTCCACCTCTAATAATACACGTTGGGACTGAACCAAACCAGAGATACTCAGAACTAAAGATAAAGGTGTCATATTTATTTCTAAAGAGACGGGCTCTCTGGTCTCCAGGGAGGCAATTCATAAAATTAAGTAATCGGATATAGAAGGTTTGCTGCTTATAATTGCCTCATTTATTCCTCCTAACCTTTGTTCTTTAGACTAGAGCATATTTCCGTTTATAACTGTGTGGTATGCCAGATGTTTTGTGCAGTATTAACTTATTCTTTCAAAACAAAATCTGCATGTTTCTCAGTCCCATACATGCCAGTTTCTTTACTTTTTTTTTCCCCAAGAGCCTTGTTCAGTAACTATATATAGTCTTCCATTCTTTTGTTCAGAAGTCAAATAAAAATGAAGAAGTTTCTCATGCTGTATCCCAAAAGTCCTTCAAGGCAAAATTCAGCATTTATTACAAATGACTAAAATTAGATTTGATCCTTGTGGGCTAAAGATAAAAGAATAAACTGTATTTTTGTTGCAATTTCCCCTGGGCTATGTATGTGTTAACAATGCAAATTTAAAGAAATTAATTATTTCAGACCAGTAGTGGACAGACGTCTTAGTGGTAAATGCCTTTCAAGTGAAACTCACTACTTAGCTCTCAATATTTCATTTGTTGTATATGTATCTTAAATACTATACTGCCTGCCTCTGAATGTGACTTGGGAAAGGTAATATACCTTTCAAGTTAGGTATGGCTATTTAACAACTAATACCTAATAACGTATTTTGAAAATTGTTCAGCTCTTTTTTGTGACGGATGCTTGAGCTGATAATTTTCCATTTTAAAAGTGCCAATTGTAGTATTGTGAGAAACATCAGTTAGTTTGTCTGATTTCTTTTAAGGTGAGGCTCAGAGGTGCATTAAGTAATTTTTTCCTTTTTTCCTCAGTCTTCCTCTCTTTCAATGCCATATATAAGACAAGGAAAAAAGTGATATTTTTGTGATCCTTTCGTGTTGTCCGTCCTTAGAAACATTGTAGAGCAATATTTTGGATAGGTGCAGGGTTTGTAGTGAGTTGAAGATTCATGAATGGGTTGATGGGATGAAAGCATCCCCCTTGGCAGATGTTGTGGAGGAACTTCCATGATAGGAGATCCTTTTCATGTTTTTATTTTTCTCTTATTGGATCCAAATAACCAATATTTTCATTAGGAGAGCAGTTTTTCTTGTGTTTTAATTTTTTACCTAGCTTAGTTGTGACTAGTGAATACTAAAACCAAACTCATCAAACATGTCTGACATCTCTTTTTCAGGAGGTGTGTAAGCTTATATTGTTTGATTTTTTTTCTTTGAAAGGTAACAGAATCCCCAGCAGATGTAGCAGAAAGAGCAGACAGAATTATTACCATGCTGCCTTCTAGTCCCAATGCAAGAGAAGTTTACACAGGACCAAATGGAATTCTAAAGTAAGATTTTTTTATAGTTTGGAGAATTTCCACTCATACTCAAGGTTTGTCTGATGATCGCTGTTGTTGTAACTCTTGCTGCCTTCAGGGCATTTAATTCAATGTTCTCTGTTCTGTCACTATTGATATTTCTAATTATGTGAGTTCTCTTATACAGTGCTTGCTTTTGAATGGCTTTTGGCTAAAGTCTTAATTTTATTTTCAGTAGAATAGTAATTTATGTGCGTTTCAGGTAACTGAACTATTATCTGCCTTTTCAGCTTCATGGTTCTTTTGCCGTAATGTAAGGTACTACACTCAAGTACAACTAGAATATTTGCTAGTAACAATTATCTGATCAAATACTTTTTCTTTTACTTGAAATCCTATAAATTAAATGCTCTGAAGAGACACCATTGTGTCTTATGGTTTTAAAGTGTATTAACACAGAATAGCTGACAAGACTTTCTTGATTGCTACTCTTATTATCTGTTTATTACACAAAAAAATACCTAAAAAGTTTGTATAATGTGAAACAGCGGTTTTTAACTTTTGTGGACCGATTTCCCTTGAGCTTTAAATCCCTAGTCTGCAGAAATCTAATGCTCAGAGTTTTTGAACTTGCCAAATCAAATCTAAATATAATTTAAAAGTCTGTTCTGGCTATATGTGCACTGCTTCTGGCAGGGTGACTAAGGCTACTGGATACCTCTGAG
Organism: Eulacestoma nigropectus; assembly: GCA_013397775.1. Lineage (NCBI taxonomy): Eukaryota > Metazoa > Chordata > Aves > Passeriformes > Eulacestoma > Eulacestoma nigropectus. The sequence goes on from VZTE01002103.1 coordinate 490,166, forward strand.
GATCACATAGGCTCTTACAGCTATCCAGGTTGGTAGGGTAAAGGAAGAAACACACAGAAGACAAAAGTACAGTAGATTATCAAAAAACAATGATGCTTTTTTAGGTATTGATTGTACAATACTAAGATGCAGTGATAAGAAAATGGAAGTAGAGGAGAGAGATTTCTGTTGTTCTTGCTGTAGAGGAATAATAGTTGCTTCCTTCCCTTACTGTTTGTAGTTTAATTCCTCATAAAGTAGGACTGAGCAGATCTAAGTATCTGTAGCTTAGACCCTTCAGGGAAGATGGGTAATTGGATCAGTCCCACAAAGCTCGGGAACCAGCTGCAGAACTGTACCCATGATGGCAGTGATTTGGAGAACGATTGCCAGTACTTACTGATACAGTCCAGCCAGCTAATCTTTTGAGTACATAGCTGTGGAAAATCTGGCAGGGAACAGAGGATGTAGAAAGCAGTCCTGTGCTGCTGCATTTTCTCAGCCTCTGTATTAAGAGAATGAAGTGTAACTTGACAGTAGTGGATAACTGTTGCTCTGAGTGACCTGGTCCTTGCTGACTGGTTTGACTTTCATAATTTTCTAAAGCTTTACAGAAGAAAACATTATTAAGTTAAGTGTTATTACATGATTATGAAGTGTTTAAAGGTTGACTTAGTCATCCCCCCGTGTTACCAAGGAGCCTGTGCCACTGCTCCTTGTTCTGAACATAAAGGGAGATGATGTAGTACCTTATCTGCTGTGCTGGTAACTGCAGCAGCTCGTCCCTTCCGTGAAAAAGGACGAGTTTTGTGTATGTGGCACTGTTTGAGTCTGGAGTTCCAGTGGGGTCACAATGTATGTATACGTTGAGAGATTATTTCCAGCAATCTGGGTAATCCAATTAAGTGAAATCTACTGTACTGCCAAGAGCATGCAAGGTGGAGCTGTTTATCTGTCATGAGTAGCTTAAAATGGGACACCATTTTATGACTGAAAAATTCTGGTGTTTGATTTCATGGTGATTGCTGGTCAAGGGGACTTGAAATCATGGTGCAGTTCAATGGAAAGAGGGATAAAAATCAACTTTTTTGTTGTGGAGGGCAATAAAAAAGTTGAAATTTTGTAAATTTCAAAAATTTTATTGTATTTTTTAGTCAGATATACAACTTTCTGTGACCTACAGTTTGGAATACAGATCTGCCTAAATGTACTGGTTGTCAGTGGGAAGACATTTTTCTCCATGCTTCACTTCAAATCTTCAGTGGGCTTTTGTGGTTTTAGTTATGGTCTTTATGTAGAATAAATTGTAGAATGATTAAAAGAATGCAATCAGACCATTCTGGTAAGAACTTAAGATACTGTATATATAAAAAGAACATTTTATTGTTACATATTAAATTTCAGGCTGTATCAGCAGTTGCTTAGAATGCATCTTAGGTGATCTGTGTATTCTATACTGCTCAACTTGTATAATGGAAGGTTTTCCTAGTGCATCCTTTTTGTGTAATTCTTTTGTAATAGTGTTTAAGATGAACATCCTTTTTTGTGTTCAACTTTTATTGGGCATTGAGTGATTCAAAACTGCAGTATACATACTCAGCAGTATAAATGCTGAGCATATCTTGCTCAATAGGGTTTAAAACTTCACGTTTACTAGACAAGAGTATCAAAAAATGTCTGCACATTTATCATGCTGAGGGAAGCCAGTGCCATGATAATAGTCGCAAATATCTTCTGGTAATAATAATAATAAATCTTTATTTTAGGAAAGTGAAGAAAGGCTCATTGCTAATAGATTCTAGCACTATAGATCCAGCAGTTTCAAAAGAATTAGCCAAAGCTGTTGAAAAAATGGGAGCGGTTTTCATGGATGCCCCAGTTTCTGGAGGTAAGTCTTCATTAGCAGTTTACCTCATATTGGACAAGTTGTCTCTTTGTTTGCAATTTAAGCCACCAATTTGTACCCTTGTTGCCACAAGTTGCTTTTCTTTGCTATATGTACAGTATTCTGTTTTGTTGTTGTTGTTTAATTGCATTACAGATATGTACGTTATTACAGGAGTATTTTTAGAATTTAGGAGTATGCTTTTGTGTTAGACTTGGAGAAACAGCTTTCTTGGGATATGGTACAGTGGTCTTTTTAATTTAACTTCTTTCATAAAGTTGCATTTTTATGCAGTTATTCACATTCCTCCAGCCTCCATCTGTTTCTTTCTGTTAGGGAAAAACTGGTTGTCATTAAGCAGTTCTGTTGCTTTTTCATTGATTAAAAAGGAGGGAATGAAGTGAGGAATATAGCATTTCTTTATCAAAAGACAACAGAGATTTGTCTGGTTTTATAACAATTGAAGAATGTGGGTGATAACTGTCTATTCTTAGAAGTTGCTTACTGTTTATCTCTGAGTATTTAGTCTCTTGTAAAAAAATAATATAGAGCAGGGAAGTCTTTTCATTTCATGGACAAAGGAGAGCAGAAACATAAAATTAATGTTTTGAAAACAAAACCATAACTGATAGTTTCTACTGTTGAATTCTTCTCCAAAACACCTAGAATTAGAAGGTGAGGAAACGTCATTTTATGTGGGAAAATCGTGACGTTTTTGCAATCCACTCTAAAAATTAATGTAAGCGGCATTTTGAGAATTCTTTATTTTCCTGATGAGTACAAACTAACAATCTTTTTAGTTTTCAACTGTGGACTAAGGCAGGATTTGACTACACACTAGAAGCCAAAATTTTCATCCAAATTCTATTGTGAACAGAAAGTAGGAAGATCCAGGTAGGTGATATTGAAGAATATAATGGAGGAGACAAAATTCTTGCTTCTCAGCCAAAATATTAGTTCTGTTTTATAAAGCTAGATAGCTAATCAGCCTGGGAAGAAAAACCACAGAAAAAATGTATTGTGGGCGGATTATGTATCTATCTGATCCTTTTTTTAAACACAGCATAGGTTTCTGCTTATCAGTTGGGCAATTCTGATGTGATTCTATGTTGTTTTCTTCAATCCCTTTCTGCCAAATATGCTGTTTTCCTGAGGGAATTATTTACCTTTTAGAAATGTCATTAATTTATTTTTACCTCTAAGTTTTTGGTGTAAGGCTGACTATAACCACAAAGAAAAAAAAGAAAAGTTTGAGCCTGAAAGAGCTTTAGCTGTTTAGGGGGTTTTGTTCCTTGAGAAAACAGTAAGGCCAAGACAGTTAATATGATAACATATAGTTGAGTAGTATGAATACAGATGGCGTTTTTGGTGTTAATGGTTTATCTGAATAAAATGACTTGGTGGTTAGTGTCAGTTACAGATTGAGGGATATCCTGAATAAAGGGGAAAGAATTGAGACTTAACTTTCTAGTCCTTAATATGTTTGTGAAGGCCAAGGAGTGCTCAGTACAAATCATGTTTCAATTGGGCACTTGCTGGAAATGTGGAGAAGTTAAGTCTGTTGGAAAAAAACCCTTTAATGTTATGCTTTGTTATTTCCATCTTTCAATACCTAACACAAGTCTTTGGAGTATTTTTATATGTCCTGACTGCATTGTTGGCCTTCAGACAAAACACTAAATGGAGAAGTATGCTCAGCTGTCTAGAAATTGGCAGGCACTGTGCTGTTGCTGTGCAATGCAATAGAGTTGGCAGGAGTTTCAAGGAGAGTGTTAGCTGGACATAAGGAGGAGGAAGAGAAAGCAGCATGCCTGAACTGTCCTCTTTAGAGCTGTCTGTTTACTAGCTGTTATTGGCAGACAACTCCACTTGTGTTTTTAGGTATTTGGGTGTTGCCTGATGTTAGCATTCATCTGCACAGTGAACAAGTTCACAAACTGAATAATATTTTGAAAATTGCTTGGTCTGTAGACCCCAGGGAGAGATAGTGGTGATTTTAATTCTGTCCTGACATTGCAAATGAAGAATCTTTGGATGTAGCATTAGGGCCAGATTTTAGTGGTTTGTTTGCAGCCTTGCCCCAAAAAGATTCCTTCTGTTGATCTTTTTCAGATGAGCCTGCATGCCAATTTAGTAGTGCTGTCTTCTTCATATGATTGGCCTACAGCATTTACTTGCAGCTTACAGTCAGGACCCATTAAGTAGAAGTTGATGAACCGAGTGACTGTAGCATTATTTTGTATTAACTGGCTTCAGAAAATACTTCTTATCCCAGTAGTTGCATGCAGATTATGCTGCTAATGCTGTCTAGAGATAGCAATTGCTTTAGCCTGGGATTAGGATCTCTTGCAGGTCCGCATGAGAAAGTTGTGTCATGGTTCCCAGTGCCGCCCTGGTTTGTGACCTCTTTGTGAGCATGAGACAAATGAGGAAGCATCTTCAAAATCCATTTTTATTTAAATTTTTTTTTTAATCTAGACAGGACATTTCTCTCTGTGAAGATTGGATTCTTCATCTTTGTATGTATAAATGTATTTTAAAGCACACATCATCACAGAGACATATTTAAAACTGACTTCTGTTGGCACAAGATACTACTGGCTAAGTACAGGATCTAAATTTAGCCTTCCAGAATTGTGTCAAAATTGTCCTCCCACTGATTTCAGTAGAAGTATGATACAGATGCTCACCTTGTAATCCAGAGTAAACTTCACTAGCGGCTTTACTAACACTGCTGTAATTGTTCTCTCTCTTTAACTCAGCATACAAAATATTCATTTCCTAAAGTGCATTGGCTGATTTTTTTTTATTTCTGATGTGATTCTTTCTTCATTATAAGCATTGTTAGTGTTCAGCTACAACCTTTTCAACTTTTTTCCCCTTCCACTGACTATTGAAGTTATATCAGCTCCGTATCTGCTCAAAATACATTGTACAGCGTTCTACTGGAACTTCATAAAAAGGTGTGACAGCTTGATTTGTTTTTCAGGTTTTGGAGGTATGCAAAAAATGTTTTCAACTCTTTTGTAAATCTGGTTCATTAAGATCTGATAATGAAACTTCAGAAGATCTTCCCCTTCACTGTGTCCTTTAGACAAGAGAGTAGTCAGTTAAAAAGTCAGACTACTAATTGTTAATAACAGCTGTCATGTAGAGAACTGGAGTCATGCTAAAATGGTAATAAAGAGTAGAATAAAAGATTTTGTTTTTAGAAACTGCGTTGGAAGTGGCTAGAAGAGGTTGTAGTTTTTATTCCAACTGTCATTTAAAACTGTTTTGTCTTATAGTACTGCTTTCATAAACTTCAGCTAATCATTAAGTGATGGAAACAGTATTAGTACTAACAGTGACAAGACTTCAGGTCACTGATAATGTGAAGTATAATGTGAGTCCTTGAGGGGTGCACTGCAGACTTATTCCCTGCATGGCCAGATCTCTACTTAATATGGAGCCAATTTAGTAGTGCTAAAAAGGAAAAAAATTATTAGAAACACTCTGGAGATATTTTATTTTATTTTATTTTATTGAGCAATATATTTCATGATTCCAGGTTTTTTTT
>VZTE01002103.1:495607-579748 GCA_013397775.1 Eulacestoma nigropectus
TTTGGAAAGGGCACCTTCCTAAAACAGGAGAAGCTAATTATGTTTCTCTTACTTGAACGTTGAAGGCATGTTGTGCTGTGTCTTTTCCAAGGGAAGCAGAGGAGTTATGACTTTATGCATACTATGTTTGCAAAGGTGGTTCAAAAGATACTTTCAGACTAGGCTAAATAATAGGAATGAGGAATGAGTAGTTCAAACATTGCATCTCTCAGCTTGTAAATTCTGTTGTATTAAAGATGCGTAATCAGTATCTTTGCCAGAATTAAACTGATTTAACAGACCTGTCTTTGTTGGGGAGCCTTTGTAGAGCTACTTGAACTGGCTTCATTAAGTTGCGTCTGCTTTGTTTCTTTAGCTTTGTGCACCTTTAGAGAAACGCAGTCTTACAACTTTATGGGAATGGAAGAGTTGATGGGTTAATTCAATGTCTCTGATTTGAGACATCATGTATTTTTTAATAAACACAAAGAAAAAAATAAGGAATCTCCTGAATTCAGTGGTATAGAGGTTTGGTGTGGATTTGGCTTTCTGGTCTGGTAATGCAGTGATTGGATCTGTTAGGATCCTAGAAACACTATAAAGATGAAGCAGCTTCATGAATTTAGAACTAATAATTCTGACCTATCCCCCTCAATGGCAAGTGTTCTTATTGGTAAGGAAAAACATCTAAAGGCATAGCAGTATTTGCTCCAGTATGGTTTCTGGATTTATGTTTTTATGCTTTATTTTTAAAGACTAAATGTGTGTGCTCAGAATGGCCACAATGTTCTCTCCGTTCCTGGTACTGAGCATAACACTTTTACCTCACTTCCTTTGCTCTTCCTTAGTCACTACATAGCTTGTGTAATTTTTTCTTTCCTGACATGTTTCTTAATTTCTCTGTTTACATTTTTTGCTGAATGCATTTGATCATACTCATTTTTTGCAAAGTCTGTGATCTAGGGATGGTAGTAGAAATTACGATGTACAACCTTAATACTAAAGGTAGTGTGAAAAATATTACTGAGTTATTCTGAAATTTAGATGAGGGAAAATAATGCAGGAAGTAACTGATGACAAAAAAGGGAAGAATTGGGTGAACTGATTTAAGGAAGCTGAAATGAGGATGAAGAAATATTATGAAATCTGAGACGCTTAAAAAGCTTCTGATTTCTAGTAACTTATATTTTAAATTATATAAAAATACTTGTTTGTCAAAATAAAGCTAGTTTAATAGACCTCTTTTGTTGGAGAGAAGATGGAAAGGACTGAAGATCTTGAAAATCTTACACATTGGTAAAATGTGTATTTTGACACAGGGAGGGGAGGAAGTATAAACCCTGTGCAAATATCACTAGTTGGCAGCAGCTGCTGTTTCAGAAGAGTTAGGTAGTACGTTTACTTATGTGCTGACTTTGCAAGGCTGTTTTTCTTCTGTAAGTCTATTATGCCTTTTGCATTCTCTATAAAATAAAATAAAAGGTAGCAGAAGGTAAGGAAGAATGAACAGATTTGTTGAGAGTATCATCTAAAAATGTTCACTGGGGTGGAGACAATTACCCTACAATGACTAAAAGGGTGGAATAAATGATTTTGTTAAAGCATATTGTATATTTTGGCAATAAAGTTGTGTGTAGTCTGGCCAAATAGTGACCAATGTGCAGAGAAACATATCTGTCTCCATTTATTCAAAGGTGTAAAGATGAGTTATTCAGGCTGGCTCAATGGGATATAACCAGGAATAATAGGCTGGAAATCATTAAGGAAAGAAAAATGCGTGCCGTGTCTACCAGGAAAAATGTCCTAATGACATTCTTCATACGCTGTGGAATAATTTCCAAAGGAGATGGTTGAAGCCAAGTATCTCAACATGCTTTAAACTGTACTGGGCAAAGTGCTAGGAACTATTCTGTAGGGAAAAATCTACAGCTGGCAGGAGGATGGCTACATGATCTAATCGGTCTTTTCCATCCCTAATGTCTACAATCCTGTTGTGTTCTCACACATGGTGTTCAAAAACAGTTAAAGGAAAACTGTCCAGATGGAAGTTAGAAATCCCTGTGGCACTTTTTGAAAAAGAGTAAGGAATAACTGCAGAGTTAGAGCCAACATTCCTTCTCTCAGTAAAAATGGTTCTAATATTCACGGCTGCATGTGAGCTGTTACCACATTCCTAATAACTGCTCTGTTTGCTTGTGGTTACTTTAATGCTAGTATGTGGCTCTTCATGTCAAATGTTCTGAGATACCCAGAGTAAGAAAGATCTACAAATGTCAGCCTGTCATAAGTCCTAGGGAATAAAAATTAATTTAATTTAATTTTTTAATTTTTGATTGTTTCTCCTAGAGAATGTTTAAAGTTAAGGGGTTGCAGGTGGTGTTTGGGCATGTTTCTGGAATGAATTGATGACTTTGAAGCTTTCTACAAAGTTTGTTTTGGTTTTAAACATTCGGGGGCTTCTTTTTCTCTCTTTTTGTTCTTTCAATGGAGTGCCTTGTTCAAAGTGTGTATTTTTCATGTAGTCAAAAAAACCTAGCGTGACTCCTATGCTCTTGGGACGGTGGGGATGATGAGCACCAGACCTCAATAATCCCCTGACTCCATATGAGTCCTAATTCCGTACTATGCTAAACGTGGATGGTGCACATGTCAGTACTGAGCCCAGCACCAGGCACACCAGAACGGGAAGTCAGAACGGGAAGGCACCGTGCAAAGTAGGCTGGGAGTGCTCTGTGTCTGCAGTGGCTATTAGAATGGGGACAGTCCCACCAGCTATGAGCATTGAAGGTGCCACTGGAGAAAATGCAGTTTTCTCTGAATCTGCATACAAAGCAGTTGTACTTGTAATTCAGTGTTGCCTTAAACAGATTTTTTCGGTCTGTGTGTGGAGTTCTTGTTTTTTGGGAAAAAAAAAAAAAAAACCCCGACTAACTGGTTTCAGCTGGGATAGAGTTAATTTTGTTCCTAGTAGCTAGTACAGTGCTGGTTTTTTTGAATTTAGAATGAGAATAATGTTGATAACACACTGATGTTTAGTTGTTGCTGAGTAGCGCTTACTTCCAGTTAAGGACTTTCAGTTTCCCATGCTCTGTCAGGAAGGAGGTGTACAACAAGCCAGGAAGGAGCATTGCCAGGGCAGCTGACCTGAACTCGCCAAAGGGTTATATTCCATTGCACAGAACGTCATGCTCCATATATAAACTGGGGGAATTGTCTGGGAGGGGCTTGTTGCTGCTCAAGAATGGGCTGTACATTAGACAGTGGAGCAACTGTACTGTGCATCACTTCTCTTTCTTGGGTTTTATTTCGCTCTTTTTGTTGCCTCCCTTTTCATCACCATTTATTATTATTATTATTATTATTATTATTACTATTGACATTATTGACATTATTGTTATAATTATTCTATTTTATTCCAGTTATTAAACTGTTCTTATGTCAATGCATGGCTATTACCTTTTTTTATGTTTCTCCTCTCCATCCCTCTGCGGGAGAGTGAGGGGTGAGTGAGCGAGTGGCTGCACGGTACTTCTTTGCCAGCTGGGGTTGAATCACAATACTTATTTAAATGGACTGGGCCACTGAAGATGTGGCCCACCACAGAATTACATGTCTTATTTTGCATCTTATTCATCAAGGGAGATCTGCAGATCTTACACTAGACATGTGGAAAGAAACATTAACATCCTAAATGTCTGAACCTTAGGACACATCTTAAGTCTTAGGACACATTTGTGCAAACTGCTCTATGTTGAAGAACACTCCTTTGAAGGCCCTTTAAACACTTAAACTAAAGGAGCAAAAAAAGAAAAGAAACAAACCCACATGGGGAAATTTTGCAGGCAGGGACAGCTAACCTTGTCTTGTAGTGCAGGCCTTTGAAAGTAAATCACTTGTTGATCCCCTAAATAGCTGAATCCAGGATGAGCAGGAATGAAAGCTGATCTTCTGCTGACTCCCATCTGGATGATGCTAGTATTCAGGGTTCCTTGTGTTTCATTTTTAAAGTCATAGTGACGAGTTGGCCAAGTATTGGATTTATTTATGGCAATATTATCCTGTGATCCAGAGCCATTCTAAGTCACTGGGTCATTGCAGAATGTTGTCTTGTAGTGCAGGATATTTTTATGTTTTGAAAAGCGTCTTAAGTTGTGTGAATAAAAAGGGGGAGAATGTTCTAGCAGAAGTAGTCCCTCTGCACTTCCCTCTGCACAAATACTTGAAAATTATTCCATATTTGCAGTGTTTAGTGTAATGCTGCCCATTGTGAGACAATTCAATAGCTTGAGCTTTTGTCCTTAGCAGAACAGCTCCTGGTTAATCCACAGGGACCACATAGAAATACCAAGATGTCCTAATTCTTCTTCCTTCAACCACATTTAAAAAACCATGGTTTGTATCATGAAATAAAACAGTAAGGTAAAGAGTATTGCCTTTTACTATTAATAAGCATTTAGAATCCAGCTGTCAGCATACAAACTATGTAAATGTTCACCTTTCATTTTGTCCAACAGTATTTATTCCTGTTCGCTCACCACTTCAGTCTACTGAAAAGCAGAGGACAGGGGAGAGTCTTGCAGTTCCAGAGCTGAAGAAACAGTTTTTAACTACAGTTCTCTTCATGCTAAGCACAACATAGGACCTGAAGTGGGAAAAAAATTTATTTACTGCACTGTATTTGACCTATAATTTTAACCCTTAAAATTTGGTTGTCATTTTAATTCCTGTAGTTTTGCTGGGGGTCAGTATGTGGAATTTCCTAAACCTTATACAGCTTTAACTCATATCTGTTTGTAAGAAAAATTAAAGGATGGCTTGATGGGAGCAGAGTAATGCATGGAAATGTTACCCTGATGCCATACCTTCAGTTTCTATTCCTGGTTCTGTAAGCAGTTGTGTTTTACTTATTCTGTGCTGTGGGAGAATGTTAAATTATTTGTGGTAAAATGGGGGGAGCAGTGTAACACTTTATTAAACTCTTTACGTATTTTAAGTAAATCCACATAATGATTTGATAGTATACCGGTATGTTGTTTGACCGCTGGTAAACTAATGGGGTTAGGGTTTCTTTTTAATGTGAAGCTTAGCAAATTGACAGGAATACTAATATGACATGTAATTATTATCCATTTGCTTTATTTAATGAGTTGCTGCAAACTGTGTAAGATTCTAGTTACTCAGTAACCATATAGTTTAACCATACACAGTCAGAAATGTGCATTTTGGCTGTCATTTTGTTTTCAAACCGTGTTTCCATTGCTTTCTGAGAATGTATGGTGGGAATGTGTGGTTTGTGGCTCTTAGTATATTTGCCACAGGGACTACAGACAAAGTCACGTTGACTTTTAGCTTTGGCTGAGGAGCATACTGCTTATGTTTCATTTGTGTTAGATTTCTTGGGTTTGCTTAAAATTGTGGATTTCATTATGAAACTAACATGGAGGTAATCTGTACAGACACATGACTGTGCATAGTTAGCTGTTCCAATTTGGTTGGTTTCTGAGGTCCAACATTTTTCTTATTAAACTACTTCCCAGAATTGCTACAATTGCTAGTAGTCTGAAAGCAGTATTTGGTAGCAACTAGATGCTTTTCGTCTTGAATAAGGCATTTTATGTTGCATGTGCAGGAAGAACGGCGATTTTCTTCCTCTTTTAAAAGTTGAAGGACAGCTGGAGAAAGGCATTTTCAGTAGGTTATCAGCATGTGAAACATTGTCTTGGTAGAGCCCTATATAGTTAGAGTAAACTAGGAGCGTGTCTAACTTTCCTCTTTCTGCAGATACTCATCTTAGGATTTTTATTAGTGGGGAGTTAGGGGTGATGCTGGGGCTAGTGGTAGGGTTTTGTAGCGGAAGCACTAAATGAGAAACCGATGTGAATTTGGCAAGCAGGAGAGTTTCCTGAGATAGAGCATCCTCTTAACAGCCTCAGCCTGAATCTTGGCTGCCTCGGAGGGCTCCCACCCTGTCCAAGATGGAAGTTCCTGCAGAGAGCCCTAATAGCATCCCTCACTGCCTCAACAAATCGTGTTAAAGCATGGGACTTAACTGCTGTGAAACAATGCAATAAATTCCTCTCAGGACCAAAATGAACATACTTGATCACCTAAATGCATCATTCCAGTTCCAGAACAAGCTGGACTATAGAAAAGCATTTCTCTTAGTAGTGCAACAACCAGCACACCTATTAAAGAAGGAGGTGGTTAATCTGTTACTGTTCGGTCACTGGCACTTTTTTTCCCACTGTATTAATATACTTAGTAATTCTTAACACTAAATGTGACTATGTGCACTTACTTAGTATTTTGTTTTCTTTAATAGACAATTACACCAATTTTGAATGGAGCATTTTTTTGGTTACTGGGGTAAAGGAATCTTAGAAGATTGAAACAGTAGGCAGCAAAGCTTGTTAAGGAGGTTTTTATTTTACAAGCCCTCAAGAATTCAGAATATGGCTTGCTTACTACTTTAAAAAGTCCAATTGTCCTTATAGACTCCATTTCAGAGCCAGCATCAAATCTATGCTATACTTGTCTAAAAACCCAAACATGCACTCTTGGCTGTTACTGTTTACTGAATCAGAACCCTACTGTTTCTACTTGCACTGTATCTAATTTATCATAAGTGACCGCAAAAACTAGAATTATTTATATGTTGGCACCTAACAGTTCCACTATAGTTAAGGGTCTGTTGGCATTTCCATTATAAACCTCCCTTTGAGAGATTTATAACTTGGCGGTTTTACTTTAGCTTCAGGCTCAAATGTGCCATTTTCATCCAAGCACAAATTCTTCTACAGAATTTCATTTAAGTCAGTTTGGCCATTATTTATTTTAGAGTGTGTATGTTGGGGAGTGGAAGGGAACACACTATTTAATTTTGGTTTCAGAAGCTTTTTGGTCAGACTATATAATGAAAGAAAAATGGTGCTTTTTATTTTATTTTGTAGAGGCTTAAACCTTCCTTGGATGTGTTGGAGTTACTAAGCCCATGCTTTTTCAGGTTTCTGCCAATGCTCACATGCAGTGCATCCACTCCCACTCATCCACCCACCCATCTCGCCTGCCCCTGCCCAATGACATGCTTTGAGGAAGCATCCCCAGGCTTCTGGCAGAGAAAGGTTTTTGGGGAAGTGGATGAAGTAACATACAATGGGTGTCCTGTTGAGAGGCCTTAGGCCAACCAGTCCAACCGAGGAAGCAGATGGAGCTTAATTGGAAAAAGATGGGCTGAGTGCAGTTGTCAGTCAAATGTAACCCTATGTGGTTAAGAGTGGCATTTCCTATGGCTCTGCCATTTCTTGTGGGATCTGTGTAAATTACTACTTGGGTGCAGTAATTCTCGGAGTCTAAAAGTGATGTGAGTTGCCATTTTCCCTTGCTCCTGAATGCTGAACCACAGAGGATTTCAACACTTTTTTTAGTCAGAAATTCTTGCCATAGTACTCTATTATTATGCTAATTAAATTCATGCCACATGAATAATAGGTATCTATAATGTTTGAGTACTAATCATAGTAATGAAGTACCAGTGTTCTTTTCCACAGTGACTTAAGAGTACAAAGAAGGGAAATGGTGTACAGAGAGGTAGAAGCTTTTATTGGACCAAATAATACAGCTGAAAATAGAAAACAAGTTTCTGAGTCAGTTCTTTCACCACATTACACAAGAAGCAGTAAAGTACAATAGTGTTTGTTGTTTTTTTCCTTTGCTATTGAATTACAAGAAAAAGCTAGTCAATGGAAAAGAAAGTACGGAGAGAATATGTGGTTTGGCAGCTTCTTGTGTACTCGTCCTTTTGGGATCTTTTTATTTCAGGTAATTCATGCAGATTACTGATTGGACAGACAAGTAATGAAAGTGCTTTGTTATATTATGTCTTCTGTTTTATTAGCAAAAGGTAAAAGGGAAGCATAAGCATAATTAATTATGGCAGTAGATACAAGCAGCTTTTTGCACCATAAAACATTAGATCCCATTGAAGTATTTGAAAGTCTTCTCCATCTTGCTTTCCTCTGTCTAATTCCAGAGGTTAATGAATTCATAGGTCAGACATTCCAAATCTTGACTATTTTAGGGACAACTAATTTTAAATTTTATTAGTCTATTTTTAGTTTGTTGGTATTAACATTTAAAAGCACTGAAGACTAGAAGTTTAGTATCTATTAAAACCTGCTATTTTCAGCTTTGGAACCTGGAAACAGAAGCTTATAAAAACAGCAAATGTCACAAGACGTGATTAGTTGATCACTATCAAAACACATTTTAATAACGTTTTCCCTGGTATCCCTTTATCGCTAAGGATCAAGAAACATAATCTATATGCAGTCAAGGCAAAGAAAATCATTAGAAATACCTTAATAGAACACATCTATAAAGCTCCAGTTCAGCATATAACACTTAGACGTCTGCTTAAGTCTATCCAATTGAATGGGAATTTAGTGCAAGTTGAAGAGGTGTGTCCTTGGTGTCTGTTAAGTGTCTGTGGGGTAATCTCTCTGTCTTACACTACTGAGCTGTTGTCTTTCAAACTCCAAGGTTGCAAAGTGCTATGTGGAGCTGACATCCTGGACATGACTTGACTGGACTTTTCATGCTAATTCTAATAAGCTAATTTTTTTATTTATTTGGCAATATCCTTCATCCCCAACTAAACATACAGGATTTTTTAATTTGGTGTCACATAAGTTCAAGGTTTTATTGTTCGCTATTTCCAGCAGCTAACCTTGTTGATATATTATTTAAACCCTGTTGAAATATAACTTAGTACAATGACTTATACTCCTTTCTACCTTTCTTGGAAATGGGATCATATTGAGTTAAAATATTTTATGGTTATTTTCGAAGCACATCTGCCAACACGACCTTGAAACAGAACTAAGTATTTAGGCTTTGCAAGTTGTTACATTTCATTATTGCTCTGTTTCTCGATCTTCAGCACAGCAGTGGCTGACTCACTTTAAATTGTGTCCCTCACTTCCTAACCTTCAAATGGCAGCAGAAATTATGTCCATTTTTCTTCTCCCTTCATCACTCTAGTAGGTATATTGCTGTTTCTCATGAGGCGACAGCTGGGAGTGAGCATTCTTGAATCTCTATCACTTGGTTCTCTATCAGCGTCCACACTGGTGATGAAATAAGACACATTTTCTAAACTCAAGGTGTTGCTCTGGATTTCCAGTGACAAAATATACAGTATTTTGGTGGGAAGGGAGAATCGGAGAAGGTTTATTAGCTGAAAGGTGCTTTAAGTACCTGGCATGGATTGCAGTTTGAAAGGAGTGTTTCTTTTATTGATGTGTGGCTTTAGGACAGAGTTTTAACTGTTCTTAATGCTGGTAAAAGTTATTGAAACCATTGAAACTTTGCAACTTTTTCAAGAGTTACTGGACTATGCCCCTGTACTGACAGCTCTTACTAAGAAGGTAACCTGTGCTTGGTCACTTCTGTGTGTTGCTTCAATTGGATCTGAACTTCCTAAGCTGATGTGGTTTTGGACGGCAATACCACTTGGATACCTTATAACTCTGGAGCTAATTTGTGCAGACCATCATTACTTTGCCTCCCCAGTCAGATACTTCTTAGAGAAGCCAAGAAATTAAATTGTCGCAATGAATATGTACTTACTGTGATGATACAACTTCATAGGTTTTATGTATTTAAGTAAACTGCATGGAAATTAAGCTTTGGGAGGGAAAAAAATAAGCTGTAAAAGTCACAATTCAGCCATGAAGGCCCTATTTCTAAGTGTTGCACGTGGGCTTTCAACACTTTTCTTTTCCTTAAAAAACAAGCAAAAGCAAACAAACTAAAAAATGGCCAGAAAGTTGTAAACATGCTCCCAAAAAAACAGCTTCTGGTTTTCTTTTTTGTGTTTTAATTTTCATGTATTTGTGAAACCCTCTGAAATCTTTCCCAGTATTTAGATATTGTCAGTATTGGCTCACAACTTACCTGTGTTTTATTGTACATGTGCACTATATAAGGATTTTCAAAAGTGTACAAGTGTTTCACTTTCCAAAGTGTTCCTGTTAACTTCAGTGGGAGATTATTTCAAAAAATGAAACCTGTGGCTTAAATCTGAAGTTACAGGAAGGACATAAAATAAATCTGGTATATTAAATTGACGATAATTAAAATGCTATCGACAAATTTAAATAACTGCTGCTCCTTCCTCCTTATGTTGACTCCATGTACAGCTCAGTCAGCAGCAACTTCTTCATCTGAGCTTCTTAATGAGCAGAAATGTTTCAAAATTAGTTTTGTGGCCTTTTTTCTTGCTTTCCCTAGTACTGTTATACTTGAGATCTCTTATTCACATAGAAATGTAAATAAGGATCTAATTACAGTTCTTCGCTTAATACTAAGCTCGATACTTGGCACAAGGTTTGTCATTTATAAAGTTTTCTTTTCTCTGCTTTGCCATGACCTTAACTTGACCTAAAATGACTAATTTCTGTAGAAGTTGCAGTGGCTCAGGCTCAGAAGGGTCTTTGTCTGTCACTTGGTGGCTGCTTGACGTGTGTGTTTTTCATGACATCACAGTGTCTGTACTATCAGTTCCTAACAAACACGTAAGAACTAGTTCCATGTGTTTTAATGCACTTTGCACTAATCTGCTTCCGTGTACTCAGTGGAGTAGCAGAGACATCTAAGACATGGTGTTCTTCTTTTTAAGTTATATATTCTGGAAATACAGTAGGTTTAAGATACCTCTGTTTCATTAGAAATCCATTTAAAATACTAATCATAATTCACGTTCCCTCATTCTTTCCACATTTAGGGGTGTTACCTGGGTTTGGAATAGCCAACTGTCTCAAACACTACCCACATTTTTGAAGGAATAAGAAGTCTTGGCAGACACTGGAACAATTAATTGGCTTTTTCAGCCAAGTCAGGTTAGGAAAGCATTTTGTGGGAGGGGGCTGGGTGGGAGGGGAATACAACGTCCTGGTTTCAAGTCTGAGTTCTGTTAACTCTTTAGGAATGGTAGTCAGACTTCTTGCTAAGCACAGTTCTCTCCATCTCTGACATTTGTGGAATTTATTTAAGTGAAAAGTTTCTAATACACAGGACAAATATGCTTTATTAGAAGGAGCTGCCTGGCATGAGGTGGAAAGTGCTAAATTTAATTCATGAGGGATTTAAAAATCTCTGAGGTGAAATAAGCCTTAGAATATTGTATTAAAGAAGTCTAACCTCGTCTAGTATATATGTTTAGAAAAGAAGGAGAAAGATGGTGTCTGAGGTACAGGATACCTTCCTGTTCAGTTAGAATGAAATATTTCCATGCTGGACTTGCTCACCACATTCAACATCTTGAGTTACCCATGGATCCTTGGTTAATATTTAATTTCCAGCTCCATAGCTTTGTTTATTTTCATTCCAAAAACAGAACAAGCACTAAACATCAAATTTTAATTATATGTATGTCCTTACATTCCTGAAATGTTTTGTTTGAAATATCAGAACTGTCACGCAGTCTGCTTTTTCACAATTCTGTGTACATTTTGGTGCCAGTGGATCAATTTATAGCAAAGAATTTTCAACGCAGTTGCTTTTAACAGTTGGCTGCCCTTGTTCTGAAGACTGTTTGTTTGTTTGTTTCAATTGTCCTTTATGGAGTAAACTACTAGTAGTTTAGACTGGAAACTGTAAAGTTAAACTTTTTGAAATTGTTACTGCCCCAAGTGGGAATATAAACCATATTAGACAAAATTTATTTAGCCTATTAAAAAGTCAGCCTAAAACTACATTTAATTAGTTTACACTATTACATCACTTCTAGTGGTGAGTAGAACTTAGGCAGAGTAAAAGGAGCTCTATCAGGTGAGCTGACTGTGGCCCATATGGGGCTTTAAGATAATGATGAGTTTAAATTTCCTCTTAGAGCTAAGTGAGAATAAAACTGGAGGCAATAAATACTCTTGGCCAAAGCCATTAAATGAAAAAGCTGGGAATTCTCCAGCTCTTGACTTAAATTGTTTGTTTATCAGCTGGCGCCTAGTCTGGAGTCAAGAGCTGGAGATTTCTATCTGTGACAGAACTTTGAAACTCTTGCAGGACACTTTCATTTTAACTTAAGGTAACTTGAGTTTATAGCTTTGGCTTTAAAGATTACTAATGATTTACTCATTTCCTTACCATTTAACCAGAGAGGACTTTTTCCCAGGAAGGGATCTGTGTTTATTTAGGGCCTTTGTCTGCGGAGGGATTAAAAGGCAGCCCACCAGCATTGTGAACTTGATGGTAATAAAAGGTCACCAACACACACCATAAAAACGTTCTTACTATGGAATTAATTATACAGTGTAATTTTACAAAGCATTTCAGTAACCCTTCTTTTAGACTTCTGATGTATTTGATTTTTCCCCAAGTAGGGAAAAATTCAACTTTAGGCATTTATTGTGTGAATTAGACCCTGTGTGTATGTGTGCAACCCTTTACAGTATAATATACTCATCAGCAAGTTCAACTCACAACTGAAATCAATTGTAAAATTCCAGTTGAAGTTGGATCAGGACGTGTGAACTTTAAAACTTAAAATACTGTGCACTGGGAGCAACAGAATGAAAAAAAAAGATTTGTTAGCTAAGAAATGCAAATGATTAACTTAAATATGTTGCCATGCTTGGCGTTTTTATAGAATATTGCGTATTTTCCAAGCCATTAAGCACTGTTCAAACTGCATCCTGTTATTTTTTCTAAGCCACCAGGTGGCATTGCAGCCCAGCTTGCCCAAAATTGGCAGTTTATAATTTTTAAATATTCGTATGGAAGGCATTTCTTCCCTTCACCCCATTAATATGACCTAAATATTAGGGCTTAATTTAGAATATCTTATCATAATGTCTAATATTCTTAAAACCCAGACTGATTTAATTCTAGTTTGTTTGGTTTTTTTTTTTTTGCAGTGGTAAAAGTGCTAAAGATGTCATGTTAGGGAATCAACAAAACATTTTTTTGCTTTGGTAACATGATAGCAATAGAATTATGTTCCTTTTAATGAATTATCTTAAATTTATCCGCAGTGAAGGTCACAATAATTTCTGAAAAGCTGTGTAGTGGAGAGGCGTGGAAGAACACAGAAGAATCCATGTGGTTTTCTGTATCCAGGGCAAAGATAACTTGCTGTATTCTAGATAGAGATGAAAAAGTACAATTATGAAGTTGGGGTTTTTTTCCTCTTTTGCCTTAAAAAGATATCCTTCCTCTATTTCCCTTTACCAATTTTGAATTTCCCATTTAATCATGCCCTCCATACTCTTACAAATGGACAAAAGAAGCACATACCCATGAAAGTCATATTTTACCAATTAAAGAACTTACTAAATAGCTATTAACATATATCATGTAGCCCGTTTGACAAATTTAATATAACAACATTGTCAAAACCATAATAAATCTCTAATTTGATTAAGGGGGATTTTCCCCCCCAATTTTGTATTTTTTAAATATATACTTTTATGCTTTCTCCTGAAAGGTATGAATGTGAAGTGCTAATGCAGTAATTTATCCACAGTTAGTTATTAAGTGCCACTCCTCTTGAGCTGGTGCCCTTTCACTTAGGCCATTTAATGGGCATAACCAATTTTAAGGAATGTATATGTTTTCAAAGTAAGTATCTCTGACCTCCCACCTCGTTGAAATCTGAACATACGTGTTTTGGTATAGTCTGAGTATCTGAGATGCAGCATAACTGTGATACTAAAAATTCAGATACTAAGGGAATAAGCAAAACCCCATGTGGTAATTTAGGTAATGCTTTCAGTAAATCATACTTTAACATTGATTTCTTCACTAAGAAAAGTAGTAGAATAGGTAATTGAGGCTTTTGACCCTAGATATTAAACTTTTAAACTTGATACAACAGTCTGCCTCTAAGCTTTGTTGTATACTGATATTGCTACTTACTTAACATCAAAAAGCTGTGGTAGTTTGCCTTTATAGATTGCGCCTGTGTTCTGGAATTGCCTCCTGCTGTTCTTGAACTGTTTCTTAGTTTAACGTGTTAGATTTTCTCATCAAAGCTTTTAAGCATGATGTTTAGTTAACACTTGTTCTATCAAATCTGATACGGTAGACTGATTTGGAATAAAACTGTTATTTTCATTAACAAACACGATAGCTTGACAGGCCTCTTTCCCAGCACGTCATGGGTTTTTTGTGTAATGATACGCACATGCAGATTTTACATCTTTGTGTCTGCCCAGTTCGCAGTCATTGCTCTAGGACTAGAGTAAATGACTGGTTTTTGCCAAGATTCCTAAAGTAAACTGGCCTCATTAAAAATAATGGTTGCTGAGGAAAGAATCTCTGTAAGTTGAAGCAGTTTGCTTTTAGATTTGTTTCACCATAACAGAGCTTTGATTCCCTGTCTATGGTTCCGTTCAGTGTGACACCACTTCTGCTGAGAGCCACCATGGGATTCACAGCACAGAAATGAAAAACAAGAATGTCTGGACAAAGGAAAAAACAAGTAGAATAATTCATATCCATTTAAAATTCGATGCATTGCCTGAGGTAGCTAGATAAAAATCGGGGAATGGGGAAAGAAAGGGTAAGAACAAAATAATAAAATGTCTTTTAATGACTTCAGAAAACAGAAATTCTCTTAGACTTTTTATTTGACCTGAGTAATGTGTGTGTGTGTATACCTAGTGTGTCAAAACCGTGGCAATGTTATGTATTGCTTTACCTGTTTTTAAAACAGTTTGAGAAGCTTATTTTTAAAATAGGAAATGCAATACAAGTATATAATGGGAGCATTTAATGTTCAATTACTATAATCGCTTAAAGCTACAGTCATTTTAGAGTGGCTAGATTTTATAGTATTTGTGTTCTTACTGCTTTAAACTTTATAAGAGTTATTTCCAACATAGACACTTCTATTTTTTTCATCCTTCTGTTCGTGAACAGCTTTAGCTTCAGTCAGTAAAAATAGAAATGCTTAAATATGTAGCACATGGTCTTAAGAAAATTTGAAAAATGTTTGGCTGCTTTATTGTCAAAAATTGGGAG
Organism: Eulacestoma nigropectus; assembly: GCA_013397775.1. Taxonomy (NCBI): domain Eukaryota; kingdom Metazoa; phylum Chordata; class Aves; order Passeriformes; genus Eulacestoma; species Eulacestoma nigropectus. The sequence continues at coordinate 510,608 of VZTE01002103.1, forward strand.
TTTTTAAGATATGTCTACATGTGTAGAAAGGATGTGCATATGTTTCTAGTAATATTTTGTTTTAACCCTACATGAAGTTTCAAAAGATACAGAAAGACCTTTTCTTAAGGAGGAAAAATGTCTGTGTATTCCAAAAAAGTCTCAGATTTGTAGCAGATGTACTACTAAAATAAAGACAAAATCCAATTTTTAATTTTATTTCATTTTTTATCAAAAACACTAGTTAGTGGAAAAGTAAAGATACCACACTAATGATAACACATGAAACTTCTAACCTCTGGTATATACTCCAGCTCATACCTGCTTGGAAGTAAATATAGAGGAAGAAATTTAAACTGCTTCTTCAGAAAACATCCTCAAGCTTTAAAGTAGATGCCTTGGACCATTATTTTTAGCATTTTCTGGGATTAGAGAACTATGATTTCATGAATTGGGTGAAAATAGATAAGGAGATTACAAGGTATAATGAATCAGGACTGAGAACAGGTAAGAGCAGTATCTTCAAGAAGTGTAGGAACTTCTCAAAGGTCAGTCCTGTTACTCATTTCAAAAGTCTTTGTCCTGTTGTTATACCTGTACCTTTGCTCAGGGCTGTGCCTGACTGGATGAAGTGTGACAAGATTGCAGAACTTCTCCCTGCCAGGACACTGAGTAACTAATAAGAAAAGCTCTTCTGTGGGGAAGTGGCGCGTAGGCTGAAGCGTTTGTGAAACATGTCATTGCGATGCTGAACGGTGAGGGAAACACTGCTATTGGAGTATTCAAGAGCAAGGATTATAAAATCCTGATTCTTTGTGGCCCACCTCATTGGACAAGAAGGAAAAAAGGGAAGGTGTCAGACAAGATCTTTTATGTGTCTGTTTTGTTGTTTGTTTCAGATTGATACTCTATTTAAAAAACTGAAAAATAACCAGCCAACTTGTTAGAGCAACAGGTGAGGGATTTCCTCTGATGGGGGAATAATACACATCCTGGAAGAGCATGCATTTCCATTCTCTTCTAGTTTGTTAACCATGTGGCTGGTACAAATGCTTTGGGTATTTTTTTTGTTTTCTTAAAACACCTGTTAAATAAGGTGACAGCCAGTAAGCTGAAAACACTCAGTCTTGAAATTTTAAATACAACATTGCTTGTTCCTACTTTGAGTTTTTTAATGACTTCAGAAATAATGTTTGAAGCAAGTAATAGTGTACGTAAACTGTTTAAAGTTCTCACCTATGGACTATATACTTTTAAGGTGCTAGAAGACAGGACATGCTAAATAGCGTGTGTGTGTGTGCACATTTATATCTGTGTTCTCTTATCTTACAGTGCCCTACCTTACATATCAGAAATGGCCCAATAAAATGAACAACAAATGTGTAAAATTTCCTTAGAACAAAGAGAACCTAAAATAACCATTTTATAATGCCAATGAGGTAGCTGACTGTATGTGTTATTGGGTAATAAGATATTCTCTGATGTGTTTACTGCATTCAGCCTTCAACACAAATATGTATTGAAGCCATAAAATGACAATAATTGTAGTAGCATACACCTTACCTTCTTGCAGAATTATTTCTATTGCATTAATGATTATGTAGTGAAATAATTTTTGTTGCTACTATAAAAATTTTATAGAAAGGAGAATTAATAGGTTTTCACTTTGTCAGTAACTTAACTTTGTGATCTCAAATTTTGTACCTGTGTGAAATCATTTAATGGTTAAAAGTTGAAGCACTACAAGGTCTCAAAAGACTGAAACAGCTTTGAAATTATTTATATACTAATAACGTTTCTATTATATTTATAATGTATAGTATTATAGGAAACTCAGATTAATATGATAGGACACTGGAAAAAATACTTGTCACCATTTGTTTGCAAAAATGACATGCTTTGTCAGTTCCACAAAGTGTGTTGAATGAGGGTGATTGTGTTTTAAATATAATATAAACACTTCATGTTTTTTAGTAGTGTCAGGTTTTATAACATTTTAGATAAAAAGTTGTTTCTTTTTAGCTTAAAAAAATATTTTTATCTGTATTGCTAGCCTGTAGGAAACTTGTTATTTTCATGGTTTTGAAGAAGAATTAGCCAGCATTTGCATCTTACACATTACATGAAATCACACTGCCACAGAATTAGATTTTATTATTTAATACTTAACAATCTTCCTTATGTTTTTCTAGGCTGTCTCACCTCACTGTAGAATGTGTCTATGTTTGTCTGTTAACTTTATTTTTCTTTTGAGTGACACGTGTGTCCTGTATTACGAAAATAACCTGTACCCTTTGAAGACCAACAGAGTAAGAGTAATCTACAGGAGGAGTACCAAAGAGTAGGAGTAACTAGTACTTTCTCTCAGTTGCTGTCTTCTAGTCCCTTCCCATCCATACCTTGGATAGAGCTGTAGATACTGAATGACACTGAGCTACTGAACAGTGTGGTTTTATTCTGACGGCCCAATTTGAATGTCTGGGGCCATGGATGCATATGGTGAAAGAAAGTGAGGATAGAAGAGTATGTGCTTCCCAGTAGAACTGAATAGGCAAGTAAGGTGTTGGAGATTGTTCTGGAGGAAGAACATTGTCTGAAGGCAGGAAGTCAAAAAGTGGGGAGAAATAGGACTGTCCTAGAAAGCTTAGCTTAGACTAAAACTTTCTCATCAAATTTCTTGAGGAGTGAGGAGTACTCAGCATTTATGGGGGAAATTTTTTCTAGAAGTGAGAGCAGTGGGCTGAAGATGCTGCTTTGCTTCCTGTGGTTTTCTTCATGTAGTCTCTGAAGCATGCAGCTCTTCTGAGAGGTGTGCTCTGAAGAAGAATATTTAAGTAGAAAATGCTGTAATGAGTATTGGGGGAAGAGTGTGACACTGCTGGACTGTGAACTGCCAAAAAAACCTAAATCCTAAAGTGTCTTCCATGTAGGTAAGATGGATCCAGGGTTACTAACTGGAAGCAGGAAGGCAGTTACAGGGGCGAGAGGGGACTGTATGGCTCCCCATATGGGTGCTGGCTTGGAGAGCTCTCTGCTGATGATCTCCAAGTGCCAAGGGTTTATGTCTCTCACCAAATGAAGAATGGGAAATTTTTGCATCTTGTTTTTCTGGGAGGAGTTCTTCTGAATGAGTATATTATGCCATAAAGGAATAGCTTTGTTAATATTAAACTTGCTTTGGCTAATAGAAAAACTACAGACCTATTGGATAAGAATATGATCTCCTCAGGGCTTAGCCATGGGCACAAACAACCTGAGAAACCATAGCACAAAACCAGGAAATCTAGAAAGCACTATTCATTAGCACATTCCAGACTGCTTCTTGCATGCCAAGGCTGTTCTGAAATCTGGCCTATTTAAGGGGGGTATTTCTGTCACTCATTGGGAAGGAAATACCAGCATACTGTCCTGGTGTCTCATTTTCTGAGAATCCCTGGTTTATAGGGATGTCTGGAGGTCCTCTAGTCCAGCCTCCCCCCTGAAGAAAGACTGTTGCCAAGATTGGATGATGTAGGCTGTGGTTTTCTTACGCCAAGTCTTGAAAATCTTCAGGGGTGGAGATTCCACCACCCTTGTCTGGTTAAGCAGCTTCAGTGACAAACTCTGTTCCCAGCAAAGAGGTTTTGTAGCCAGCATGCAGAGGCCAGATACAGATGCCAGAGTTGTATCTCAGAATTCTAGGGAAAAGAAGAATGAAAATTCTGTAGATGTACTTCTTTAGTCAGTCTTGGTATTTTTGAGGTGTGACAGATACGAAAATTCTGTGTCTTGTTTCATGAACACTATACTCTAGATGTGATGTTGGAATTTTAAACATAACGGTTCTGAGAGTCTCAGAATTGGTCTTAAAATAGGAAACAGTGCCAGTGATCCAAAGATATATGTAGCTGGACCTAAGATTCTCATTTTCTAAGTAGTTTTGAAAATAGGCTTTCCATGTCAAGTTGTGTTTGGGATCCGGAATTTGAACAAATTGGTACCTGATCCTGTAATTTCTTTGATCATCTGCTTTTCACTGCATGGATTCAGTCACAAATATGGTAGCTTGTCTTGGATAGATAGTGCCAAAGCCAGAAAAAAGTAAATAGGCAATATAATTCTTTTTCTAACTCTGCAGCCTACAGTGAACTGTTGACATATTTAATCAATCACCTCCTCAGATGCATCTCTGAAAGTGAAAAGTGATGATATAATCAGAACATCTATAGCAAACCCATGACAAAGCATTTGTTAAGTGGGTCTTTTATTGCCTGACCGTCTGTAATCTTTTTCTTAGAGATGGGTCATTTTCTCACAAGGAAAAAAGCTTCTATTCTTCTTCAATTGGTTTTTTTTTTTGTGTGCTAGCATTAGTAAGTCCTGGGAATTCCTTAGTAGTGGAAGCCTAATAATTATCTCTTTGCTGTCAAAGAGCTAGTCTAGTTGATGCTCGGTTTTTGCAATGTCTGATGTCAAGGTTCTATACCAGTAATTAGTACCAACACTTCCCACATTCTGAATTTATGGCACTGTGACCACATTTTTACATATGTTGAGGGATACTTCAGTAACCCTCTTAACATGAAGATATTAAGAAATATGCTCTGTTATCTCTCCCTAGAAATTTGGTTTGCTCCATTTTTGTTTTTTGCTCGCTGGCAGCAAGTGTAATTAGATCAAATTGTGTTATTCTGCAGTGCTTTTCATTATAAGTGATTTCTAAAAGAAGCGTCCTTGACATCTTGCCAATGTCATGTGGAAATGCAAAATAACTTCTGTTGAAGGTGCTTTTCAGTTTTACAAGATTTTAAGTGGGCGGATAAAATGAAATCACTGGCCTGGAGGTCTGCTGGAAAGCAGGTAAGTTATTGATATTAAGCATTTGACCTTAAGGTATTCTAGGAATGGATGAACGAAGAAATAACTTTTTTCATGAACTGGCATGATTAATCAATGAAAGTTGGATACAAATACTATTTCAGAAAAATGCTATGTGTAAGCACTTCTAGTAGGGTCTCCGAAATTAGTTTCTGGTAATTTCTGACTGAACTAGAGTGAAGAGATTTTAAGAACCTGTTTTGAAAAGCGCATAGCAGAAACACTGTCTGCAGCACACATGGATGTGTTATCATTCCAGCTAGTACCAATGTATCTTGCTACAGGACAGATAGTCAAGGCGTTTTGTGACTATGAGCAATACATAAAGCATAAGAGCTGTAAATCCTTAGGCCTAAATTGTAAATTTCATTTATAAAACTCCTCTATATGTAACTGAGCTGTTTCTGCTTTGCTTTTAAAGCAAGCAGCAAGTACAATAAATGTCTTTATTTGAATCTTAGTTTATAAGGGATTATTTTTGTTTGTATGTGAGGAAAACCACACAATCTATTGTAGCTTCGTTGTAGTTAGTGGGTGACTTTCTATTATTTTCTTTAGTTTTCTTTTCACCAGATTGAAGTCCAGTAACTGCCATACAGTTTCCACAATCTGCACACATATATCTACTTTTGGTCAGTGGTAGATGATATGTGTGTTGGAAGCTGTATTTATCAATGGAAGGGAATGTCTCTTGGATAGCTAGATCCTCAACTAGAAATATCTCCAGAAAAAAATTGTATAGATGGTGAAATCACCTTAGGTCAAGAGGGATTAATGCAGTGGGGTACTATTGGGAGAGGAATGGGCATGTTTGCTGACAGTGTCTTACACTACTACATAATTTTGAAGTGTGTTTGAGTGTTGTTTGGAGTTTCTGCATGGTGCTATGTGGTGGGAATTTTTTGTCTGTGGCTCTGATGGACTTTGCTCTTTCTTTGCCATTACCTGTCCTCTGTGACATGGGAATTCTGGCCTGATTTGTTTCTGCAGTGTGTTATTACAGTGTGTCCAAAACCCAGCAAACTGGCAGACTTCTGGCTAGCCACACAATGGGTGTATATGTTCTAGTTCCAGAGATTTGGAAGGATATGGTAGCTCTGACAGTGTCCTTTACTTGTCTCCTCCTCAGCACTCATGCCGTGGAGTACAAGTTCTCCAGATAAATACTTGTTGCTAGTGGCATTTATTTTCAGTCAGCTGTATTTGATTTGAGCACTGGTTCTGGTTTACCTTCTTTTAACTTGGAGAAAGGTGAGTGATTGTCAAGAATAAATATAAAGAAAATGTGGTTCTGGGCTTCCCTTTGCATATTTCTGATGCTTCAGCCTATGCTATTTCATTGGCTTTCCTACAGATCATAAATACTGTTTAAGAAAGAGTTTTAAAGAATGATATTTAACATCTTATTTAAATGGTTAGTGCTGCATTATTCACTAAAAAGGCCTAAGAGTGTCAGGAGGTAAGGATTAAACTGATGGGTCTTCTCCAACTCCAGAGCTGAAGTACAGATCATAGAGATGATTTTTCATACCTTGTGATGTAAAGAATTGATGTCCATCTGGTGTGATGACATCGGTACAGTTTGTTGTCACGGGAAGTAATCTCCCCAGCAGATCTGTAGGAAGGAACCTCTATGCCTCTTCAGGTTAATGAAAGTGCTATGCATAGATATGGAGTTTACTGTTGGAGTTGCCAGTAAAGAAAACTTTGCTTTAAGGGTTTGAAGTTGTTGTTGGAGAAGTACTGCTTGGGTAAATGTTGTTACTCACTGGGGTGATGAATCTTAAGGGATATTTCACTTCATTCCACCTGACATAGCCTCCAGTTCTGGTACCTGAGTTTAACAGTATTTCCAGAACACCTAGAGCTCAAGTACTCTTCTTTACATAACTCATACAGTTTTATTGTAAGAGCTAAGGTGACTTTACCAAAATTCATCTACTCCCTTCTCTGGTGGCTGGGGAAATGTTTATGGAAACACTCCCAAGGGTTCCATTTTTTGGCAGTGTCTCTACCTTATCGCCAAGAGCAGCACTATCAACCTTCAGTCTTTAAACATTAGAGAAATGGATTCTGTATGAAGCAGATTCGCAGTGTTGCTCTCAAGAATGAAGGGAAATATGTAATTAATAAAACATTCATTTCCGATTCCATCTCTGTCCTTGCTTGGAGCGCTGGAGAGTGTTTGTTCTAATGATCATTGTCCTCTTGTACTTGCTGCAGTTGCTAGATATCCAGTGCAGCTTTGGGGGGCTGGCCACAGCAGCTGTTACTCTGAATAGATCCCTCAGCTAATACAGCTAGAGCAGAGCTTTGATCAAGATAAACAAGATGACAGAGTGTTAGGATGGAAGGGCTGCTCTAGTGAAAGGGGCCATATCAGACCAGCATTATGGGGGGCCTGTTGCAGTAGGGGCTTGGGGAGAATTGCAGGAGCGTGGCACATGGTCATTGTGTGGTTCTATCCCAAGCCTATGACCCACTGTGTGTTCAGCAGAATGTTTTAAGGGAGTGCATTAGGCACCAAGAAATTCAATACGGTGCTTCCTGCTTTGAAGCCTGCTGTAGGATTTCCTTTTGCTTGGAAGCTGATGCAGGCTGTACCACACTAGTGGAGTGGAAGCAGCAAGGGAGGAAAAGCTGCTTGTAACCTGTGGCAAAGCAAATTGAAAATAAGCCGTTCAAGGGGCCAGAAGGAAGCATTCTCTACCTAAAATGACTGAAGATTATGATTAAAATGTTCCTGTCTCTCATTCCATAAGACTAAATTCTCTGATCCACCATTCCACCATCCTTTTTATTTTTTTTCCATTCTGTGTTATCTTATCTGTGGTATTGCTGTCACTTTGATGGTTTAATTGTACATGTCTCTTGACCTCTTTAATGATAGCCTTCTGTTGGGCCGCTCTTCCTTGTCTTGACCAGGTGGCCAAATGGCATCATCTTACCTTCTCCAAGTGAAGTATTTCAAGGGAGACGGTTCTCTCATGCAAGAAACACATCCTATTTTATAGATCTCTCTCCTTGGTCTCCTTGGGTCTCCTATTTGTGACTTGGGTTTCCTGGGTCTCATTGTAACTGCATCTTCCTCCTCTCAGTCTCCTATTGGCAAGTCTGCTTCCAGCCATCTCTCTAGTTTACCATCATCTTTTATTCCTCAGATTGTGGATTTTTTCCCCCATATTTGTCTCCCAACTCATCAGTTTTGTGACTCATAACCCCTTTTCTACAGTTCTTCAAAAGTCAGTAGCAGATGCTGGGTTCAATGAAGAAACTAAGTTTCCTTTGCCATAAAGAAGATGCGACTTGTCGGGACTGAGAAGTTAAAAAGTGTACTGATAGTGACTTCACCTATATCTTCCTATTTAAATGGTTGAAATACAGATCTCAGATAACAGCTTTTTTGGCCAAAGCAACCTTGTAGAGGAAAGTGTGACTTGTAGTTTTTGCTCAAACAACAAAAATAAATGCTAAAACCAAATTTTTTAGGTTTAGTTAGCATAAACATTTTTTATATGAAACCTCAGAGACTATGTTTGCAGGAAATTTTGTTCCAGAGAATATGATTGAAATTGAAAAGGTGTGTTTATAATTGGCATCAGCCTCACAAACTTATCATTTGTAATTTTTCATGAAGGGAATAATCATACTTGTGGCTCCCAATAATGCTTCCATGTGCCTGTATGCCTGTGCTTCCGTGGTTTCTATCTCGATCAGAATTACAATTTTCTCAAGATAATTATCATAAGAAAAGTAAATGCATTTTTGGTTAATTTTATTTTCGGTTGTGTCTGAAGTTGCACTTGCATGTCAGAGGATGTTTTGCTACATAAACAAGTGAGTTAGCTGTAAAAAGGAGCAGGAACTTTATGTTACTCTGGTTGTACAGTTAGAGTTTGAGTTAATTTCTTTTTTAGTTGGCTTGTTTTTCTGACACAAAATGCAGATTGTGTTATAGACATGCTCACAGCAGAAATCTAGTGACACTGGCATGAGGTTAAAAACTGGAAAATAATGATTATGAAGTTTTTATTACTCAGTCCTGATAATATATGTGTAAAATCAAAGAGCAGAGCCGAAAGCAATGAAAAATATGTGTACTTTTATGTTTCTTGCCTAGACATCCTTTTATAAAGCAATAAAGCAGTGGTAATAGTGCACTATTGCTGTGTCAAATTTATACAAATCAAAGTTTGGCACAAAAATAAGTCCAGTTCAGAATTTTACCAGGCAGATCTGCATCAGTAGAGAGTGCGTTAAATATCCGTCACTGTAGTAAAGTCTGTATCCACAGAAAATTTGCAGAAATACACCTGTGGTAAATGTTCTTGTACATTTTAGTCTTTTTAAGTGTTCTTTTTATGTTGGTGGAATGGAAGATAAATGTGAATATCAAATTCTGTGGAGAAAAATGTGGGGGAAAAAAATCTTTCTGTAAATGTTCACCTAATGATAAAGGATGGAACAACTTCTGATTCTTTTGCATATTAGAGATTTGTCTGTCTTTTGGAGGGAGCCATTGTAAAATTTTATTTTATTTTCTTAATTGCACTGTCCAAGTAATTTTTGTCCATTGCCACCATTTTACAGGTACCTCTCTTAGGCCATATCTTTGCTTATGTTTGCAATTATTTTTTTTTGCTTTCCAACGTCTCGAGCCTACAGTTCATCTTTTGGCAAATTCTGTGAAATGTTGGAAAGTGTTAATTATTTATTCTTTTGCTTGGATCACATGTGATAAAGTCTTGTAGGTTAACTATATTTGTGGGTTTTAGTGTGACTTGGATGGAAGATCACTATATGGAAATAACGGCTCCCATCTGTTTTGGAATAAATTGCTTGTCATAGTGTCTTTACAAGGTGAACACTTGTCACAGACATCCTTCTGTTTCTGCCTTGATTATATTTCTGACTTGACCACTTCAGTTTTCAGAACTGAAAGTTGCTAAAGAATGACCTTAGAGTCTCCATTATTAATCTCACGTACATAAATAAACGGTTTTCACAGAAAACTTTCAGCACTCTGCTTATAATGAGCTGAGGCAAGCAAAGTGCACATTCCTTCTTTCTTATCTTCTTCCTTTGGCTGTGTTTTGATAGAAATGGATACAATTTTATAAAAGCAGATAAGCTAGGTTTTTGCACCAAATTAAATACTGAATGAATTGCTTTCAGGTCTACACATATATGCTCTTCTTCTGGGCCCGCTTGTTGTCTGCTCTTTTTATTTGTGTATACATTTGGTCTACTCTTAATTCCTTTATAAGAACAGTCTCTGAGAAGAATTATGGTGGTTGCTGGGAATGTGAGAGGGGTACAGCAGCTACCAAACTGCTGATGTTTAAAAGCATCCCGACACCATGCAGAAGCCAACTTTAGTGCAAAGGATCTCTTCTCTCTCAACAATATTCCAGTGAGCCCAGAAGAACACTGGCTTGCATCAGTAAGTGACCTGATGCAACAGGCTGGGTAACTAAAGTGAATTATTACAAAAAGGAGAGGACCAAATGTTTTCTGGCAACTTTACTAGACATAAAGGTTGCTCTTTTTAACCCTTTAAAATGCTCTTTAATCAGTGGCAGTGGCCATGGCCCTAAGTGAACCAATTCTGATCTAATGAGTAATTTACTTCTCTTAATCTCTCTGAGATCTGCTTCAGCTTTCAGAACAGGAAAACTACAGCTATCTTGTTCTTCCTTTCTGTTCTGCACCTTTCACTACCTCCTGCCACTGTATGAATCTAGAAGTATTATGGGTGGTAAGAGCTCCTTCCCACCCTGACAATTTCATCTCCACATTGGGAACTCATTATCTGGGACAAAAAAAAAACCAAACCGTTATGTCTTTTACTGGTTCTTAATAATTATTTTGGCCACTCGAGAGTAGAAAATAGTATAATACATTGGCTTTTTCTGGGATATGATGGCAAAAGTACATTCCATTTAATTGTAAGGCAACAAATCAAGATGCGTGATTAAGCAACATGGAGTCAAATACAGTTCAGTGTTGATAAATATAAAGTGGTACTCACTAAGGAAAAAATACTTGATTAATTCCTCATTGCTGCCTGATTTTGAATTAGCTGAATGCACTTAAGACATTTCCTTTTTTTTCCAGCCACTCACTGTATATCCTTGTATGCTAATTAGTGAGAGCTTCTATTTAATATGGATCAGCTTACAAAACAAATAAATGTTGAAGTTTATGAGAAGCGGGTCTGAAAAAATAATACTAAAATGTAAATGTAGTATAGAAATAAGTGATTTGGCACACAGCTTTATGGTTGACATATTCTGGTTTTACTGCTTTCACAAGGATGCGCCTAAAATGGGGAGATTTTCAGGCTGTTGAAATGGAATTTGAAAAATAATAAAAGGATGAAAATAATAAGAGTTTCCTTTTTAAAATTAATCTCTCAAAGTAGGTAGTAGTGGAAAATACACTGGCATCATGTTTGGCTTTTATCAAGGTATGATGGAAAGGGACATTCAACCAAATTCTAAAGCAACAGGCTAAAAACTAACACCAAGGTTTTTTCTAATGTAGTGTAGTATTAATCTGTTAAATGAATGCAGTGATTTATCATTGAACTCAGAAGCTTGTTAGGATTAAATTAAAGAATTAAGTCAGTATATACATGTACCAAGAACACCCATAGCTTCATTAGACACGATTAAACAAAAAGTTAGGAGGCATGTGCATTTTCATGCATCAGTGCATCAGGCAAAATGACAGAGGTTAAGAATAAATAATTTTCATGTTATTCTCATGTATTTCAGCATTTCGGGTTGAAAAAAAGAACTGCTTGACTCTTCTAAACTCTGGAACTTTTGAGTGTATGTGTAGGTGAGACGAAGTTGGTCAGTCAATTTTAATGAAAACCATGTCAGCTTTAAAGGTGATACAAAACATCAGTGCAGAATCTTGAATAACACAGGAATAAAACTTTCTGAGAGAATTGCATGAACAGATGTTCCAATTTCTTTGGCATTTTTGAAGGAAAACCACCATGCTTTTATAGCTTGGTGTAGAAATACCTGTGCAGGGCACCTCTTCTTACTTCTGGAAGAGATCAAGGTATCTGGATAAGAGAATCAACAAAAGGAACTATTTCTCCAATATCTACTTGTATTAATTTTCTTGGTGGGAAGTAACTATATTCTTTTTCTTATCAAGAAACAGAACTATTAGGAGCTTGGCTGGCAATTCTGCAGCTAAGCAGTACTGAAAGTGAAATTACTGGCTGATGTGGTTAGGGTGGATCAGTACTGGATAATACCAAGTGGTGAAATCCTATCATCTTGAAAGTATGGCTCAAGTGACTGAGTTAGTTGACTCAGATTGTCTCCATTTTATTGAAATACCTGTCTTTAGATTAGCTGTTCATGTCTTTTTTCCCAAAGGAACATGGGACAGTATTGCTTCTTTAACTTCCATTTATATAGCTGTATCTTGATTTGTAATAAAGAAATAAAAGTTAATGTCACATAAATAGAGAAGAATAGCCTGAGTCTGTTGTTGTTGAATCTGACAACAACAATTGCATTATTGTTTGAGGCAGTTTCTAGCAAACTTGATGTGTTTTGTCAGATACCAATAGCTTGAGGGCGGTGTCATCAGAACTCTCCATATGATTTTGTTTGGAAAGTTTAGCTCAGGATTGCTTCAAGGAAACAGAACTTTCCAAGAGTGCTAATTTAGCCTTGAATAGGGATACTGTGTTTTTTGTATAGATAGGAGGATGAAACTCATTTGAGATTTGGTATTCTCTCAGACCTCCCTAAGCTTTCAGGTTTTTAGAAAATACTTTTTTATGCCACCTTCTTAAGAAGCAGAGGCTGGGGAGAGGAAGGTGAGTTCCATGCACATCCCTCAGTTGATTTTCACAAGAATATCTCTGGCTTCATTAAGAGTGAGACTCTTAAAGCTCCTTCAAAAGCCATGCTTCTAAATCAAAACCAGATGTGCCAATAGTGTGCATATTCATTGTAGTTTTCTTTTGCTCTTTTTCCTATCTACCCCTGCCCAATTCAACAACAAAAAAAATCTTTTGGAATGATTATCTTTCTGACTTTTTTGAGGTTATTTACACCATTTGTTAGGATCCTTCAGTAAGGCTGTTAAATTTTTGCTTAAGTTACGTTGCTTAATTAGATTTGTGTACCTTTATAAAAATTGAAAAATAAACATGAGGCTGTTTCAAAATTACTTTTTCTGTTTGTAACATTTTTGCTATGAATTTCAATATCCATTTTCTAATGTACTTGCATGTAGATTATTTTGTCACATGCTCTGTTTTACATAAGCATCTTTCCGTCTCCCACCAATTTACAATCTTACAACAGTTTTGCTGTCGTACAGTTTAGTCAGCCGTGTTCCTTCCCCCTCACTAGTACTTTTCTCTTTCACGCTCCAGTCCTGCTATCATATTTGACTTTTGTTCCTCTTTTCCAAGAAATTATGTCTGTCCTAAGTACTGCAGATGTTTCACGTAGGTTTGTTTGAGTATCTTCCCATAGTGTTGGCATGATCATGGTCCATGACTCAGTTATCTCAGGCTTTGGCAAATTGCATATTTTAATTTCTCCTTGGCATCTCATGATCCTTTATCTCCCTGCTATTGTCTTTCACCTAAGTTTTCATTTCTTGTAGTCTGCTGTAAATGTGTTCCTGGAATCTTTTTCCTGGTGTCTGACCTCAGTTTGCATCGCCTCTCCTCCTTTCCAGAATTTAACACAACTATGCCTCTCTCTTGAATATATCTCTTCCCATCTCCCTCACTCATGCCAAGTGTTCTGCCAGCACGGTGTGCCGTGCCATTTTTCCAGTTTGTCCCAAAGTTTGACTCACATCTTCCTTCACAAAAGCTTAGATTCCTGGGCATTATTCAAGTCATTGTCTTAGGATTGCATCTTAGTATTTTTCCTCACAACCTTCCAACACTGATATTTTATAAATTTGTTTAGCAGTCATTTTGGAAGAGAAAACCTTTTAGCGTAAATGATAAGTTTTTGAAGTAAATCTCCCCCCAGTTCTTCTCTCTTTACCGAAACTCACTATTGAAAGGGGTTGAAAAGATGAACCAACACTTAGGCGACTTCATGCCTATGAGGGGAAAGAGAAATAGGTTAGAAAGATGTGTCTTCATTTGTTTTCATCTGGCCTGACACCTAAATTGATTATAAAACACACTGAATATTGATCTAGCTGGGGGACTGTGCTGCAGCTTTGTACTCACTATAGATGCATTCTTTGGTTTAGAAAACCTCTCCAGTATTCTTCTTCACTAAAAGTATTTCAGTTTGAGAAATAAAAATATATTGTCTTAAATGCTAGATATAGATACATAGGCCAGTTTGTTCTAGCTAAGTATTTTATCTGCTAATGTTTCTTATATCAGCTTTTGAACAACTTTTCAGAAAGAAGGCATGCAATTTCACGATGATATTTTGAGCAGAAAGTTTGATTTATATGCTGAGCAAATCAACAATATGATACTTAACCCTTAGTTTCTAAATCTTCACCAAACTTTCCTAGTTTACATTTTTGTGCTTACATGATGACCTCTGCATCAGGGGAAACTACCAATAGCTCAGAATTATATCTAAATTAAATTCACTAAATAAATATGTGAGAGAAGCAGGTGGTTATTGCTACAGCAAGCCTGCTAGTTGAACAAATCTAAACATGCTAGTTAAAATGAGAAATCTTGCCTTTCATTATCTGTACCCCTGTGTTAAAGCAAATACCTCAAATGCAAATCACTGCTTTCTTGAATATTCTCTGTCATGTTTATTTGTTTGCCTTTTAAAATACTAGTCAGATGACTTAGCATTATATCAAAGTTTTATAATTCCCATTTCTAGTGGTAAATTATGTAGATAGTGTGGCTTTAACTCATGTTTGATTAGATGCTGTATGTTTTTAAATTAATTTCTCTCTAAGCTCTTTGCAAGGAATAGTAACCCACTGCAGAGAGGTTACAGTACTATGGACTCTGTCTGTTCTGCCTTAATGATACAAGGGAATAGTTGAGCAAGAATAAATGAGGTACTTTTGGTGGGTAAAAATGTGAGCTGACTGTCAGTGTGAGATTGGTTCTAGGAGCAGTTAGCCAGCAGTAATAGGGCACACTTGAGTAATTGAATTTGCATAACAAGGCTTGCTGAAGAGATCTGACAGGCCCAGAGATTTGTCTGGCTGGAGATCTCCAGATGGACGTGACCACACAGCAGCTGGGTGGCACGTTTCTCAGCATGGTCAGCAACACCCAGACTGTCAGCTGGCCTCTGCAATTGCAAAGCCCTGGCAGGCCAGCTGGTGGCTTCTGACAGCCAGTGGCCCCGTTAGAGAATCTTTTCATTCTGCCTGTCAGGGTACAGGACCTGCAGGGACCAGTGGTAAGATGTAACAAGTCACCAGTGAGAGTTGTTAAGATGCTTCAGAAACCTGCTTCTGTTAAATAGCTGCTGCTTTACCGCTGAGAGTGAATCTTCTGAAAGCTTTTTCCATCCTTTAACAAGGACAGGACTAACCTGTTCTCCAGCATTTTGTTTGGAAATCTATTACTTGGTGTTAGTTTCTGCATGTTTAGTTTCAATACCAATATTTCTGCATCTAACCAAGCATGTCCAGTCAGTAACAGAAATACATTTTATGTGCTTATTACTTTCGCAAGAGAAAATACTAGAGCTTTTGTTCCTGTATCCCTTCCAAGGATACTGATATTAGTGTATTCTGGATTTAGCAGTTCAGTTAAACAGAGCAGTTTACGGAAATAGTGTAAAGGAAGGCATTATAAACAATGGAGGCAACAACTGTTTTAATTGGTTAGTGTGCATAAATATTCTGTGTGGGTAGGAAAAGAATATCCATAATACTAGAAATCTCATCCTTTGTCAACCTGCAAGAAGTGATGTGAAAAATTAGATCTATTGCTGCCTTAGTCCAAGTTGCTTGGTCCTAACATCCCTGAGCCCCAGCTACTAAGCATTAAGCTGTTGTATTTAAACTCTATATGCCCTTGCAAACTTGGGAAAGTTCCTGTTCACCAGGAGTTTAAAATTCAGGTTGTTCCACTCCCAAGACAGTAAAAAAACCACTAATGGGAGTTATATATTCTCACTCACTTATTATTTCTGTCCTCAGTGATGTTACTTTGCCCTGTTTACTAGGTGACTAAACAGGTAGGTGCCTGCTGTCTAACATACAGACTACTGATTTGGACATTCAAATTTTTTTACGTATGCAGACCCCCTCCAAACTGAATGAACTAAAAGTAGGGGGTTTTACTGGATATGGTACCCCTAGCCATCCTAATCTCTAAAGGATCTTACTGTTTCATCAATTCTATTAATTTGGGGAAGGCTGAAGGAGAGACATGTTTAGTACTGTTCTTCAAGTGTCTGTTGTTGTTGTTTGGGTTGTTCATATGGTTAGTCATCTATAGACTTCTGTCCAGTCACAGAATCGTAGAATCATGGAATGGTTTAGACTGGAGAAACCTTAAAGATCATCTAGTTCCAGCTAGTCCACTTCCAAGTCAGTAGCCCTAACTTTTACATTTTTTCTGAAAAATTCTATGTCAAAGCTGAACATTAGACCCATCCTTCTAACTGTGCTTTCTTTCTTTCTTTCTGGCAAGTAGCATTCAGCATTTGTAAACCCAACCAGTCAATTACAGAATAATTACAGAATTACAGAATGGTTTGGGCTGGAAGGGACCTTAAAGATCACCTAGTTCCAACCTCCTGGCATGGGCAGGGACACCTTTCAATAGACCAGGTTGCTCAAAGCCCCATCCAACCTGGCCTTAAAACATTTCCAGGCATGGGGAGTCCATCCTTTCCTTTCTTTAACCTGTTCCAGTGCCTCACCACCCTCACAGTAAAGAATGTCTTCCTGATGTCCAATCTAAACCTGTTCTCGTTCAGTTTAAATTCTGCTACCAGATTTCTGTCTTCCTCACTCAATTAGTCCTGTCACTTACACCCTTATCACAAACTTTATCTAGTTCTTACTTTTGACTTCTGAAAACTTGGGTGCCTTTAACAATCGTTCTACTGTAGTCATACTCTGTTACCACTCTCAAGTCATGGCAACCTGGCTGTAGGCTCTTACCTACCCACTTCATAATTTGAAGCTTCTCCTTCCCCTGTAAAGACTCATCTAATTTAATGGTTCATGTCTCTACAGGAGGCCTGGGATTTTCTGCCTGGACTTCTGCACCCTGGCTTTAGTCAGGCTGAAGTTTTCTTTTGATGAAGGGGGATGTTGTACCCAACTCAGTTCAGATTACTTGGTAGGAGAAGGGACTTTCTTGTGCACTCTATTGGTGAGTGCAGTGTGAAACAGCCTCACGAGGCATCCCATTCATGCAGTCTGTGAGTCTGCTCTAGCACACTGTTTTAATGCTGGATCCATTTCTCTGTAAACAGACTCATATTCCCACCCTGCTGCACCCTGGATTTTACAGGCTGGTGCCCTTATGGCGCTACTTGGAATCAACTGTATAATGTCCTCTTGTAATATATCTGTTTCATCCATCTTGTTCTGTTACAAGATGCATAAGTTCCCTTTTGTCTTAAGGAGAGATAGATTAGACTGTTAAAATAAGAAAAAAGCTTCACAGTTTGGAAGGACAGGTACGTTTAGTTTTTTTTAATCAAGAGCATTTTGATACCACCTCAGACACTGTCCAGAAAGGGTTCTTTTTTGAAAAGAGCTCTGCATGAATGGAAACTGAATAAGAGAAATTGTCAAAATAAAGACCACTTTGATTGTTTTATAGGCTTTAGACGTTTTTACTTTTATTTTTTCTTGTTGACTGTAATAAATGCTTAGCATGCAATAAGTATTTTACAGAAAGTTCTACTTTGAAAGAAGTGGAATAATGCCATTAAACCTTTTAATTAATTTTTATATCTGTTGATCAAAGAAGGCTGAAATAACAGGTTATAAATTTTGTTGAGTGCTGTTATGCTGCAACATAAACCTCACAAGATTTGGCTTGTAGAATGGGAACCTCAAAGCATTTCTGTTCAAACAGCAGTGATGAATGAGAAAATCATTGGTTTGTGTCCATCAGATTAAAGAAAAAAAAAAAGGCATGTAGAGAACATACTCAACAAAACTGTCTTCCCTTGCCACCCTGAGTTTTTGTTACATATATTGTTTTGGGGTATTGTACTTGAATCCCAATGTGTATATAATCCCTGTAAGTCCATAAACTAAATAAGCAGAAATCTTTCGAGTGTACTTTTATCTCATTCCAGAAACGTCCTTTTTAGGACATCAACTTATCATTCAACTCTTTTTTCATGAATTTAAATATAGTATTACTGAGAAATACCATTGATAGACCATTCTCTCCTGACACAGTAGTGCAGATCTTTAATCAAAACACTGAACACCTACCTCGAGAGATTGGCAACCTTTGGAGATGCTTACATGATTGTTTTACTGTTTTTTATGTTGAGTTCTAGCTAACCCATGATACAAGGGAAAATAGCCTTTTTAAAAGTATATTATGTATCTTTGTTTTCTGTAGATGATTGTGAACCCCTTCCTTTCCTTTTTTTTTTTTTTGTATGTGTGTTTTACACAAAGAAAGGAAGCAGTTGTACGAGATACACATATGTAGGGACTACACAGAGACAAAGAATGTAGTCTGAAAAACTGTACTCTGCACAGAGCAAAATGAATTGTTGTAATGCCAAAATGTGCCTTATATGTTTTGCCAAAAGTGATTAAGGAGCTGGTATTTCAGATATTGTAGCAGGTATGATTACCTTCCCTGATAACAGTGTGATGTTAGGCTGTGTTTAGCAGATCTGATTACTGTTGGTGTGTAGTCTGTGCCAATTTTAGTAATTTCTGGTGTGGAGCCTTTACTTTTATGCCAGTTGCTCAGTAGCTGGTTCAGAAGTTTAATTTCTTATGTGATTTTGAATATTAAATTCTAATTTGGAGCAGTTATTTATCTGAAATTACATAGAATTAAATAAACAACTATCTTCTCTCTTCCTTCTTTCCCCTGCTCTCCAGGAAAAGGGAGATGCGGTGTCATCAAAGCCACTTTTTTGTGGTTTCTTAGTACAGAAAACACAGATTGACTTCCCGCTGATACTCTGAATGTGTAGCCAAAAAAGTTTATACCAAGTACTGACCTAATAATTTTTCTCTCTTTTCCTTACTAAAGTCCCCACAGAACTGTAGTAGGTGGATGAATAATGGACACAGAAGGAGCCAGAGATATACTTTGGGTACATGATCCCCCCATTAATCTCAGAGAAGAGGCACAATACAAGAATTAGGAGAACTTAGGTGTTGGAGAGTGAGTGTTCATTAGAATTAAGTCTGTATGCTGAAATAAATTGCTGTGGTTCACTTACCCTTCCCAGTTTTCCTATCATTCTTTATGAATAAAAGCCCAAATCTCTGACCAAGTTATATTTGGGGACAAAAAAAAGAATGCTTCCTAATTACCTGTTTTAAGACCAGAGTTAGCACAGAAAGATTGCAGAATAACCTCTTAAAAACTCTTCTGTGTTTATGTCAAGGAAGTGCTCTTCTTTCTTCATCTACATTCCTGTGTACTTAAAAAGCTAATTTGAGACTGTAATGTTATCTCCCTATGAAGGCACATTTATTTTTTTCTTTTCATTTAAGAGCTTTTAAAAGCATACTTGAAAAAATTATTCTAGCCACTGTTTTATCTTTTGCTAACATTTCAGTATGATCTCAGGCATTTTATAGATAGCTCTAAACCCAGTAGAAAGCAAGCCAAATTGCATTTTTTATTCCATGTCCTTGCTTCCTCATTATTATTTTGTGAGTGAGGAGGAAAAACCAGTCTGAATCTATTGAACCATCTACGCATGCCAAAATATTCTAGAGAATACTTGAAAATGGGAGGGTTTGGACTATTCTTTGTCTTCTTTCTTCAGTATTAATTGCATCTCTTCAGTGCATATGACTCAGTGCATTTCTAATGAAATCTGATTTTTCTAAATCAAAAATTTTGAAAATGTGAAATCGATGTGATTCAAGGTGAGAAAATTTTTTGCCCTTAAGCATGGCTGCTTCTGTCCTTCCAGTGTATGAATGATGTAGCTTCTCTACTTCATTTTTGGTCCTTCCTTTCAACAATATTCCCAGACAGGATGCAGTTTCTGCCCTTCATCCTTGTCTCTCCACCTTGTAAACCCTAGTTATATCTTTCCTTGATTACTACATACACCTCCACTCTAGAGTTGATATCTGCAGTTTTGCTGAGTTTATTTACAATGGTTGAATTACAAGTAAAAGCTTTCTATCTTATTTTGGTTGTTTTGTTCTCTTATATGCTCCTTCTGATGAGGAAGAGTGGAAGCCAAACACACTGACATAGCAGGTAAAGAGTGGACTAAACTACACAGGGTCTGGAAAGTCGTGTTTATTTGTTTGTCATCTGCCTGCCTTTCGGCAAGAGTGGCAGGTTCCTTTTTTCTCCAAGTTCATCAGTTTTGTCCTCCATGTTGCCACTGTTACAGGAAGCCACCACCACTTTCAAAATATTTGTGAGATGGTTTGGCAGTCTGTCTGTCCAACATGGGAATTCTGGGTAAACTGTTATTTAATACAGGTTGTGTCTTTGATACCCTATTTGGTGCAGAACCTGCAACTTGATGTGATTTGTAGCACCTACTCAGCACATCAGGACTGTGGAGGGTTGTTACCTTAGTCTGAAGGGACTGCACGGTTGCTGAGCTTTGGTTGTATCAAGGAGCTGTTAAGAAAGGAAAAGAACGAGTTCCCAATCCTTTGTTCCTCTTCTTCTCCAGAAGGCAAAAGGGATGAAATGAGGTTTACTCAAACAGAACAAAAATGTGTATGGCAAACCGAGTCTCTTATAGGGCTTGTAGAATGAGTATACAGTGAGGAATCACGGAGGCAAAGCAACTTTGTATAGCAGGAAAGGGCTGCGTAGCTTTGTGAGAGCAGAACATGCAATCTAACTGCAAGACTCCCAGGTGATGTAATCTGCAGTGGACTAAGAGAGCACCATGATTTTGAAGGTGGTCATTAGTTCCGGGTACCAGGTTCCATTAGTTCCAGAAAATACTTTTGACATCCTAGCAGACAGTTTTACAGTTTGTGCTTGATGGAGATCTAAATACAGCCTGTGTTAACTCTTCTTATTACTGTGTCTGGAGCTCCTAAGAGTGAGAGTACTGTGGCTGTGCTACTGTATGGCAAACCCCTCTTTCCCTCGAAGTTCGGAGGAGGGGTGCAGAAGAGGTTTCATGGCTGTCAGATGTTACCCCTTTGGGCTCACTGCAGCCAGCAGTATTTGCAGCTACACAGGACAGCCTTTGCAAAACAGGCCAACACTTACTGGCATGCAAGAACAGTTTGGTTTCTGAATGGAAAAGCAAAGCTTAAACATGTGTCTGTGCTGGCAGCATGAATTACTTTCCTGCCTAAATGTCCAGAATTCCTTTATTCCTTCTTTACATTTCCAGCAGAGCTCTCATCTGGGAATTCAGACATCAGGGTTTTGTCCAAGTTTTAGTCAAGTGAGTTTGACATGTTCCTCTTTCCTTGGCTGCTAGTGGTTATAAGTCAATACTTGGAGTGTTCATTCTTGTCCCACCCACAGTCATTCCATTCCTATGTGGGCAGTTTTGGGGATTTCAGTCAGTTTTCTTCCAGCCCCTTGTCTTGAAAATCTCTTAGCCTTTTCAGTACCAGGTGACAACAATAAAAAGTGAGGGGTGAAACCATTGTGGGTTTCATTTTAAAAGTAACTGTACTATGTTTTAGCAATAAACCATACTAGTTACTATGCATCAGTTAATATAACTTGACAGATAAATGCCATGTAGTCCTACCAGCTTCAGTCTGGGTTATTTATATACTGTTATGTAGAGAGTCCTGAAAAGCTGGCTGAAAAGTTTTGCATCTTTTAATAATGCTCCTAGCCAAGTTAAATTTAAAAGACATATGGAGAATATATAGCAAGATTGTACTAAGCTCATTGTGACTGGTAAAACATGTCCTTTTTTCTTGTTTTCCTGGTTTATTCTCCAAAGAGAATTGAAAAAATTTATAAAAATGTTGTTGAGTAGAGGCCTATCATGGTACTGAATTACAAAATAAAAAATCTTCTCTATAACTGTAAAAGAATGGGGAGGGGGGGTTGCCCTTATATTCATGAACGTAACTGGCACAAGTTTCTAATCTTCTTGAAGTGTATTCATTTTACAAAGCTAAGGTAGCTTTCTTCTGTGACCTAAGCAGCATCACTCATACAAGCTGTTTCCTATTTACAAATCAGTCTTTTTATTGCCTCAGTGACCTTAGAAAAGCAAGAACAATTTCTGATCATTTCCTGATATGAATTGACAGTAGCAAGTCCTATAATATCATATGCTAATTTTTTTTTCTTGTTTGTATCAACATGGGGTTTGTATTTGGACAGCCATTTTGAAATGTTTCACTGTATATCAAAATAATAAGTCCTAATGGATTGCTTCCTGCTTGACTAGACGAAAGTATTTATTTCTTTTTTTTAATAATGTATGCCCAAGCAATGCATTCGTTTAAAAGAAACAGTAGAGCAAAATAAAGTAGATTTGCTGTTAATGGCCTTGCTTGATCAGGTATTTATATTCTGTGTATGGTTTTATTATATATTAAATTCTGACAATAAGGTAGCTTTTCCTCTCCGAGGTCAGTAGTGTTCAGATTAATCAGGTTGACATTTCATGCCGGTGGGTCATGAACTGTTGATAATAGCATTAAATGGTGATTCACTTGCTGCAGGGAGCACAGCTCATTATCCAGTCGCTATATTAAATCATCGCCACAAACAGCTAGAATCCTGTGTGTGTGCATGCACGCATCTGCACACACACACACACACACGGAAATCGGGGTGGAGATCTCTGTCCTGTAGCTATCCATTTCTCTGTTTATAGCAATTGTTAAAGCTGTTTCCAGCATACAAGGATGATGGACATCTCCCCATTTGGGAGACTGGAATAGTTTTCTCTGAAAAATCTGTTTATGTATGAAACAGGACTATCCGGTTTATTTCCTAGCTTCTGTCCAAAAATGGGGGATAATTTTTTTAGCCAGTTCCATGTTAGACAAAAGCAAAGAAAAATACATGCGCATCATTTCTACAGTGTTAGTGTTGGAAAATGGCAAGATGGAAAATGATAACAATGGAAATTCAAATTGCTTGTATTCATTGAGTATGAATTTTTATTTAGTGCTGTGTTTCAGGGGCTTCTGTATTAGTTTCAGATGTGCTACTTCCTGTTAGAAACATTCGTACTTTAAAAAAAAAATTAGATACTGTCCTAGTTCAAGAAAGAGTGTATCTATCATAATGGAAAATTTTAAAATAGAACATTGTCTAAATAGCCTGGATTAACTAAGTTGAATGATGCAAAATTCCACCCTAATGCTTAAAAGATTTTGCAAGTAAATGCAAATATTACTTACTTTTAAGTTGCATTTTTCTTAAATTAAATTTGAGTAAAGAGTGTTGCAAGGTATGTGTCCAGCAAATACTAAGAAATGTTGGGGTTTTTTTCTCCTACCTGGAGCAGAGAACTGCAGAGTTTTAGTTTTCTCCCTCGCTGTCCTCTGCCTCCTCCAGCTGAGCCAGTGTAATTCGTTTTAGTACAAAACTGACTGTTCTTCAAAGGCAACGCTTAGAGGGACTTCCCCTTAAGGTGTACGCAGGCTGGCTTGAAGTATAAGCTTCTCAAGGTCTTCGTAATTGACACTAAAAAAGTGTTTTGTTTTAATATATTTTTTCCTAGAAGACATTATGTTTAATCAGTATATAAATATTAATTACCACGAGAACCGTGTTAACCTCAGTATTAACTTCAGAACTGAGAAGTTGTGGGGTTTTCATATAGATGCACGTTTTTATACATTTACATAAATGGTTACAGAACGGGAAACCATTTTGTGAAGAAATTAGCACACTATATATTTTAAGAGAAGTTTTAAAAAGGTATCTTGAAGGGAAACATTTACATTCATCAAACTGCCTTCTTTTTTTTTTTTTTTTTTTTTTTTTTTAAGGTTAAATAGCTTCTAAAACTGCCAAGAGAACCGGGGTAACATGAAAAAGCTGTAGGCCGCTAGAGGTCACTATTTGGTAATCAACTTCTAATGAACCAGAACTGTCGAGAAGGCCAATAAATTACACCGTGGATTTTTCTAATTATGAATTCGTATTTAATCATTCAATGACAAGTTAACTGTGGCAGCGGTTCTATGTACTTTGCATACACAGTTATGTTAATGTACTATTATATTTCTTAGGATGGAGGTCCTCCATCATTAGAGCAGTTCATTACCAAAGAGTCTCTTATCTAATCATAATTACTGATTATGAGAAATAATTAACTTTGTTACCCTCTTGATTCTGTTCGTTGGCAAAATGCAGTCTTTCTCTTTTCTTGTGTTTTAAATGGAAGGCCAGGCCAAGTACTGACTTTCAGTACCTTTACATTACAGAAAAAAGGTTGAATTGGTTTTGTGCAAAATTGCCTAAGTTGCAGTGTTGGAATACTTCCAGGTATTGAAAAAAGAGGTTCACAAATATTATAGTGGGTCTTCTTAAGCTGTCATTCAGCACAGTTAAATATGAAAATGTGTTTTGTTTCGTGAAAGTCCAGCGTTCGGAGCATGTAAACATTTGTAAATTTAAACCATATGATTGCATATTGGCTCATCTTGAAACAATGAAAGTAATAATAAAAATAGTATCGCTTCTTAAAAATATTTCCATATTAAACTTAGAATTAGTTCATGCATAAAGAAATACGAGTTTTAATTAAAATACAAGGATTTGAACTCATTGTATAAGTGGCATCGGGTACATTTGAGAACCCTGAAAAGTACATTGTATTTTAGGAGGGCAATGCTAAGTCTAGTTCTCTGAAAGAGATGTACTATCTGTTTTGCAGAGAGGTAATAATAGAATTATGTGTAGAGGATCCCTGAACAGGAAATAGAACTGGGAAAGGCCTTGAAACAAAGGGATTCTTTAAATGGAATCTTTCCAATTTAGGCTGTTTCTCTAGCATTTGTCATAATCTTGCATTATTGTACTGCTTTGCCTTTCAGTGCCTTAAAGCTTTGAGAATTAACTTTGACTATGCTGAAATTAGGCAGCAGAAAATTTGTTACTTTGTACGTACAGAGTTAGGCATGCTTTAAAATAAGCATCTATTTTAAAGGAGCAGCTGAAAGATAAGACTGTGTGGGCTCTTGACTGTATCCAGAGGCAAGATTCAATGCCAAAGTGCTTGAAGAAAAGAACAGACATATCTAAAGCAATGCACTGATGATGGTTCAGATTGTCAAAAAAAATTCTTGGTCTCATACCACTGATGACATTTGAAGGGACAAAGTTCAAAAGCTCATTCAAAAATGTTCAGTGTAGTCTTCACTCCTATTATTTATGCATTTCTTTCCAATTTCATTTGATAAACCTCTGTCAGTTGTCCTCTCATAGACTGTACCCAAAACAGGTAAAATTAAAACTTTCAGCTGAGAAGTTCCCCAGGAGAAAATACTGGAGACTGATTTATTTTAAAATTACCTGTCCAACACTTCTTTCTGGCTATACATTTCTATTTTATTTTAAAATTTTGTTAGATTCCTGCTAAATACTTAAAAATAAATATTAAAATACTAGATAAAATAAATATTAAATACTAGATATTTTTTAAATGTTGTGAATGTAAATATGCCCCTACTGATTTGGATTGGCATGTGTCATTGCTACATGCTACTTAAGATAAACCGTAAATGCTTAGGAACATATATGCTAAGTTGTCCACCCCATTCAAATGCTTTTTGTTTTATTTTTCCGTGTTTATTGTCTTTATTTTCTTATATGACATTGAAAAGACTAATGAATGCATCAATAGAAATTTACCTGCTTCTGCAGGTGGCTTTTTAAGAAGCAGACCTTTTATTAAGAGGAACACTTGAACCCATACCTGTTGAGTAATGCAGTTTAAATGCATATCTCAGTGTGACTGTATTTTTCTTTTTTAGCAATGTGCTTAATGCCTTCATTATTCAGAAAAAAAAAATACCATGTTTTGTTGGTTTTCAGGGTCTATAGGAACGTAATATGATAAAATCATAAAGTGTTTCAAGTATTTTGTTTTTGTAAAAGGGGATTGATATCTTGTTAGAGTTGTACTAATACTGGAGAAACAGGTAAACAATAATATTAATATCCCTGGTTTATTTTTTCTCAGAAGTTCTTGTTTTGCTGTTATAATAAAAGAGTTTCAGCATTTACATATCTACTCCACAGCACCATGTAAACGTAGTTGCATTTTGCTATGGAGTTAAGGTAGAATGTGCAAGTATTTTATACTTTCCAGACAGAGACATTCAAGTCTAAATAGCAAAATCTGCAAACATGGTGGCTTATAGCTGACTGCTTCTTGTGATTTAAAGAACTCAACAAGACTGGCCATACATCTGGTTTTGTTGGTCGTGCATTTGCATGTATGTTGTTCAGTCAGAATGGATGAGATTAAAAGCTGTGATGACAAGGTAGATTGTTGGATCTGTTTGTGGCTTTTGGATATTCCACGCAAACATTTAAGCTTCTGGAGGCTTGATGTTCATTTTGGTATTGTCTGTGAACTTGAGTTAGAGCAACTAACTGTAAGAATATAAGAATAGCTTTTCTGGGATTTTGCCGTCTCTTTTTCAAAGAGGACATTATAAATGTCTATCCCTTTGAGTTTTTTCTTCCATAGTCACACAACAGTCTATTTTCTGGTTGCTGATCTTCTACATAGAGTAGAAGCTTTTCAAGAAAGCAAGGTTGTGATAATATTAGAAATGCCGCTCTTCCCTCTTTCTAACGCCAGACAAAAATTATTCTTGATTTTGCACTATGTGATTGGGATAAAGTTTTATTTCTAGGACTTGAAGTCTCATCAGTCAAGATGAGAATTGTGTCTACTGAATTTTAATTGTGTGGAGGGTTAACAGTGGCCCACATAGTGGAGGAACTGCATGCATGTTCATGTTTAATTTTTGGATTTCTAAAAGACCAAAATTTCAAGCAGTAGTGCTGGGTGAGATTTATTTTCTTTGAAGGACTATGTTCTTTCTTTTGTATTTGATGTTTCCCATGTCTTTGATGCTGTGCTTGCTCAGAACCCAGCAACAGTTAATCAGACAGCTTGGTGTCATGTGCTTTATTTACATTTGGACTGTCTGAAATCTGCTTTGAAACTTTGGGATCTTGTGTATGTGGAATGTATTGCTTCTATTCGTCACTGGCTGTCCAGCCTTCTTGCTAATGTTCAGATAAAAAATCAAATACTTGTTTTGAACTGTGCTAAGCTCTGTGCAGATAGTTTTGCTGTCCACAACTGTAGATACATGTAACTGTTGTTTTTAATATTTCTGTATAGGTCTGCAGATGAGATTTAGACCATACATCTAAATATTAGGGATGTGTGAAGGAGTTGCTAAATCTGGTACTTCAGCAACACCTAAAGAGTGTTTCTGTTTGGGATTTTCTAGTGGAGTATGGATTAAAGGTAGAGAATGGGAAAGATGACTGTCATGAACTACTGTTTTTAAATGTTTTCAATACAATATTTTGGGTATTAAAAATAAGCAAATAAGTTAATCAATCATACTGTATTTCCTTTCTTATTGCAGTGCTGTTAACCTTTTTACTTGCTAACTTTTCAGGTGCTTTGATATTTCTCTTTGACATTACAATGACTAGAACTAAATGTAGTGCTTTTAAGAAAAGGCTGCAGACAGAACAATTTCGTCAGGCCTTTCAGCTTGTATTTCTGTTGAAAAAGTTGAAGTGTCTTATGTGTGTATTTGCCTTTTGCAACTTGTTTTCTTTGGCTGATTCTTTGGAGGCATCAGTTGCTACTCAATACCATCTTGTAAAATTTTCCTCATGCATCCCCCTCATATTAAACTGCCTCAACAACAGCTTCTAGTCAGTTTTTGCATGATTTATTGAGAGAGCATATTCTTTTCTGTGTTTTGGCATCATTCTATAATACATCTAAATCAAATTGAAGATTTTTATTCCACCATCCATTACCAAGTTCAAGTACAAATCCCTATACAATTCTACTCAGGCCTTCTTTTGAAAACACGAAGCTTCTCATGACCATTTCGCCTATTTTGTTTAATCAGTTGTTTATCCTTCCTCCTCCACTACTTTCTGCCTTCTGTTTCTGATTATGTTTACATAATTTTTTCTGTTCTCAAAAGGGATATCCTCTTCTAATATAAGACATGTATGTACCTATTGTTTATATGCATGTATCCTTATGATTCATGTAAATCCCTAAATATGCTTTCCTTGAGGCTCCCAAAGATCCTTGCATATCCAGCAGCACTTCTGAGATTGGCATGTGGGACTGGAGAGTTTGGTACTGGCTTTGTCTTTGGACAGCACCTAGCAAAATTGGGACCCAACTGTGACAGCAAGTGAAGTGCTAAAGAAAGGCTCGTAGAGCAGTCTCTGCCTGCATCTTCTACCTTCATATTATCCTAGGAGGCAAAATCTGTTTAATTACGCCCTCTCATGCTGGGCTGCCCAGAACAGGTAGCATATTGCTCACCTCTCTTGCATCTTTCTTTCAGGGTCTGCTATTGCTAGGAAAATAGCTGCATGGAGCATTAATGCTGATGCACACAGTCTGATCCACTCATCTTCATTCTTGCCAGTGCTAGTGGGAGAGGGGGTGGAGGAGGAGGAGGAGGGAATTATTATTCTGCTGCTGACACAGGGAGAATGAGAGTGGCTTGATGCAACAGAAGATTATGTTCCCTGAGGATAAACAAACAGAAGGAGATAAATTAGGAGAGAGGATAATCCTGTTAATATGTGCATTCCTTAATTCTGATCCAGTTTTTCAAAACGTATGATTTCACAGAGGTTAGAAATTTAATTAATACCTGTAAACCATCTCTTCAAGTTTCCCTTTCAGATTGCGAAGTAGCGTTTTGAGTTGACATTTGAGATGCACAAATTTGCTTATAAACAGGAATTGTAGATAGTAATATGAACCATTACATGAGGGGAAAATAATAATGTGCACATCACCATTCCTTCCTTAATTAAAAAACAAACAAACAAAACTTTGGTTCTCTGGACTTTTTCACAATACTGTTTGTTAGGAAGTCAGAGCAGCTTATTCTTTGCAATCTCCTTGTTGCTTTTTCAGCAGAAGCTGGGCCATTGTGATATTTATCTGAATTCAAACAAGGCTAATTAAAAGAGCTGCT
The DNA here is from genome assembly GCA_013397775.1 of Eulacestoma nigropectus. Classification (NCBI taxonomy): domain Eukaryota; kingdom Metazoa; phylum Chordata; class Aves; order Passeriformes; genus Eulacestoma; species Eulacestoma nigropectus. Next base: position 539,762 of record VZTE01002103.1, read on the forward strand.
GACAGTTGTTGTGATCTGACTTTGACTGGAGCTTGATGGTCATTATGGGTAAATAATGAACTAGGTCTGCAAATGTAGCAGCTGCCAACTTGGGATAGAAGAACAGCTATTGCGTCCAATTTAAGGATCTATCGACCGCTTCCCTTTTCCCTGCAGATCTTCTTCCTAGCAGAAAACTAATGTTTTATACTGCTTTGTTTTGTGGTTTCAGCTATTTCTGATATAGTCTGTAATTTCCTCTGAAATATTTAAGCTGCTCCATTATTAGCTTTCAGAGTTAACAACTTTTCCATTGGGCTTTCTTTGCATTTTTATTTTGTTTTGTTTTGTGGGGGGGTTTTATGCAGTTTGTTTTTATGTACAATGTAACTGCTTAAATAATGATGATGATATGTATTTAATTTGCCTGTTGCTGCAGAATAAAAATCCACTAGGTTTTTTTCTCTGTTCAGCCATAATCTCACAAATTGTATAATTCGATTATGCCGTAAAGGCGATGTTTCTACTTCCCTAAGCGTGCTTTTGTCTGGATTAATATTTGAGTGCTTGTTATATAAATATTGAAATCACTGACCTGAACCTCTATTTCCATTTTTGCTCAAAAATCACTAGTTTATGAGGTACGGTGATGCAAAGCTCTATTTGTCAGAAGAGAGAAACAGCAATGACTTTCATTAAGGGGCACTTCCAAGTACATTTTTCGCTTCATCATGAGCTTTGCCTTGTCCCATTAGCAAGTAAGAATGGTACCTTAAAGGGAAAATGGCAAATTTTAATAATAGATTAATTCAACTTTCTTCTCGAATCTCTGGCATTATAAATGCAGTACAAACCACAGAATTTGATATACAGAAGAACTTAGTGCATCTATCCAGCGTTTGCTCAGCTGCTATTAGAAAAGGCAGCGTGCATTATGTAAAATATACGGAGGCACTTGTGCATTAGTGCATTATGCGGCAGAACTAGGGATCTTGCTGGGAAGAAATGATCCCAAGCGTGCCCCTAAAAGACAAGTCTTGCTTTGAGATATAATGATGAAAAATTGCCCATTTATTTGTGTCTTTGCGTTTCAGCAAAAACGAAACTTGGAGTCGTTGACTGTCGTGCTGCCGCAGGGGTTTTGTGCACGTATGTGTGCGTCCGCAGGCACGGGCGTTTCTGTGCCTGCTTGGAAAGGCCAGCGATACGTTAACAAGGGGTTATGTTATGCTGGTTTATGTTAAACCAGATCACCCCCTAACATGTGCAGAGCCATTCATCTGTGTCACCAAAACCCAAGAGAACATCTGACATGGACTTTGAAACAGAAACAGTGATCACTTACAAATCAAACATGGCACGCTCTAAACCGATTGTGCACGGCAATCTTTTCGAGAAAGGACAACTAATTGAACATGATAAAGTGTAAAGTTAATTAACACCCTTAAATTTGTTGATTACTTTCACGGGATTATATTGTTCGTTGAGGAGCAGCTTTCTGTCCCAGCTGTCGCCTTTTTAGCGAATGTCGCTGGTAAACAATAGAGACACCATAACAAGTCGTAAATGGTCCCTGTGACAGCAGCCCCTTGTGAGGCTGCATCTGTAGAAAATGATTAGAACAATTGCATTTTAAAGACGGCTCACATTGCAGCCCGGTCCCATCGGCCCTCTTCTTTATCTCTGCTGATGGCAGACTGGTTAAAACATTTAAGTTCTTTTGAGCAAATTAAGTGATTTACTGTGTTTTAGTTACACGGCAGTAGAATAGTTTCATAGGTCTAGCTTTGATGCTGATTTTTATAATAGGGAGAAACACAAGCCCTTGAAGTGGTGGTGTGCTGTGGGGTTTTTTTCTGAGTCTGTTCCATTTACTTGTTTCCTGGAAATAGATTGATGATGGCAGACATTGCCTAAGAAGCAAGTAGAAAAAATTGATACCCTGTTTATATTTTATAAAATAACTAGTCTCTTCATGCTTATTTTAAATTTATAGCATGGTGTTAAATATCCTTTCATTTCCGGTAGGGATTTATAGCTGATTTTGCCTATACATGCCTTTTAATTGGTTTTAGATTTATATATGTAGCAAAACAATAGTAAGCTTTTCAGTTAATTTTTCCTTGTGTATCTTGGTTTAACTTTTCATGAGTTGCAAAGACAAAGTATTTGGTGTGAGCTGGCAGGTACTTAAAAAAACTGCTCAGTCCTTAAAAATACACACACAAGGTACACAGATGCAGCCTCTCAAGCTCAGCCTATCTGAAAGAGAGCAAACATGACAGGAACCTGCTTGTTTGAGGCAGCTACAGTCGCTTAAACTGCATTTCTTTAAAAAAAAAATCAGAATAAAAGACCAGTGTTCCCTTCCACTTACCAAAGTGTATCAGGCAAAGCCTCAACTCCTCTGCTTGAGGGTGCAACACTGTAAAACAGGATGGAGGATTAAAACTCTAGCAATGTTCTTCTTGTTTGTTGGGTTTTTTTAATCTAGTTTAGATCACAAAATTAGTTGTTAAAATTGGAACTAAATGTTGAGTAGAAAAATAACAAAATAGATGATTTTTTGGTGGAGCTTCTTGATATTACTGCCTTCATCTCCTACTTGTCCTTCAGAGACTCTGAAACAGCTCAGTTTGTGTTGTTTGAGTCTCAACTTTGTCAGCAATGAATTTTTTTATCTGCAGGTGCAGCGTAACAGTGGTTTAAATATGTTGGCACAGAGATATGCTTGGGTGCATTGTCTTTCCATCAGTGTTACTGTTTTCAGCATTGCCACTGTTATGGTGCTGTAATGCATAGCCTTACAATATCACTTTTTTTTAACTCATCTGCCCTCTGTTCTTACAGAAATGTAATAAAGCTGAAACCTAAAGCAGATACTTTTATATAACACCTTTACATTAACGTCTCTTTTCTAGCCAATTGTGTTCTTAATAATAAGGAAACTGATAGAAACTAAGCCCTTTTAATGATGTAGCTATAGAGCTAAGACCTTTCTGGGCTTTTTTTGGAACTGGAAACATAAGTGGCAAATTTCAAGACTTTTTGCAGCAACATTAAATACTGTTTAAATAAGCACAGGAAAGTGAATATGGAAGGGCAGCGTGTCTATCAAATGAGGCTGCTTGGCCTGGATGCTAAAACTTGAAGTCATCTTCAGACTGCTCCAGGGTAGCTGCAAGCGGTTGCTGTTGTCATGTGAGAGCTCCTAAGTCTCCATTCCTATTTTTGTCTAAAATGTTGAACTTAAGAACTGCTCTGTATCAGGTTCGCTGAGCAATCTGTTGGCAATCGAATGAGAAGCACCTGGATTGAACTTGCCCCACAAGTAACACAGCCAGATGTGACAGGATGCTTTGAAGTGCAGTTCTTTATATACCTCTTTTGATAAAAAAACTTAGTTTTGCAGATCTTCATCCAAAACCTGCTAGTACGTAAGTGGGAAACCCATCTCCAAGTGGATATGCCATACTGCAGTGCTACTCTCTAACTGCTCACCATATTTTTTCCCAGAGTCATTTTCTTGCATGCCCCCTCAACTAGCTAGAGCTCTTGTATTTTTCTGCAATCCTCTTCCTGTCAGTTTATATCTCTGGGACAAACTCTGGTGCTGTTGTGACCAACAGACTTGGAGCTGATCTGCTCTGTGGGATCTGCTAGTCTGACAGCCTTGCAGGATTCTGCACGTAGATGTGGGTTATCATCCTAGAGAAGCCAAGTATAAGACGGCAGCCATGAGCTCCAGCAGTCTTGCTTTGCAGCAGAGGAGGAAATCTTGAATACATGCTAATCATAGATGCAGTTTCTCTGAAAACCATTCTCCAAGGATGTGAAGAGATTTTTGTATTTTAGAAAGAACAGGTAGATTCTAAACAACTTTGACCCTCACAGCAGCAGTACATAAAGCATTATCTTAGGTGGTAAGATTTCTTTAAAAAAATCAAAATATGAAAAATAATAGTTAGCTTATTTAAATTGCATTAGCTGCTCTGCATCTCCATTGCTGTCTTTAGTGTTAGAAGCTGATAATACTTTACTGGCTTGTGTTGTTGGTATGAAATCTGTGATTGTGAAATAAGGCTGTGCATTCTTGTATAATGATTTTTTTAAATTTCTATTTTTAGCTGAAGTTACAGTTCTTGTACTCCTAGACTCCATGCCAATTTTTTTTAAATTGCTAGTCTTATAAATTTGCTGCGTTGCTCGTTTGATTCTGATAAAATAGCAGATAGTTGGCAAGGATGCTAGATGATAAAACCTACCATGAAGTAAATAGGTTTTTGTTTTTAAAACAAGAATTTTCCAAGCCTTCTGCATTATACAACGAATTGCTCTTTTTTTTCTACTTAACTAATTTATTTTTGCTTCTTGAAATGTGTTTGAACAAGTGAGAGAGTGCAGCTGTCAGAAGATTAACCAGCTGAAAACTATTGTCAGCATTAATTTTGCTCTAATAAATGAATCTCTGAAGCTATTTAGCAGTCTGTAATCTAGATACAAGGCTTTTGACCTATGATGGATAGTACTGGATTTTGTTTGTAAGCTTTGACTTAAATTGTCTACTTAATTTGCTGCAGGTCAGATCACAGGATTAGTGGTAAAGGCCATTATGTGGTTTGAATAAAAATAGCTAGAGGAATGGAATGAAAATAATTGTGTTTATTAATGTAGCAATCTTTGCGGTCATGTACATAGTGAACTGGTAGCCAAAAAGAAAACAATGACCTGTTTGTGCTAGCTAGTTTGGGCTTTGCTGTTAGCCCAGTTACTGTGAGGTGCCTGGAGAGGAGTTGTTCAAGTGAGATCAAGGATTGGCTGCAAACTGGGTGTCTCTCAACCTGGGCAGGAAGATCTTCATCACTATTTATTTCAGTACCTCAGCAATGTTCTGTACAGAGACCGATTGTTTTGTTAAAGCTATGGGTCTGAGTTCTTCTGAAGCTATGGGTCTGAGTTCTTCCGGATGCTCCAGTTCTGGACTTAACAGCACAAGAAAGACACAGATTACTGGAGTGAGTCCAGCTAAGGGCCATGAAGATGACAAACAGTCTGGAGCATCTTATATGAGGAGAGACTGAGACTGTTTAGCGTGAAGGGAAGGCTCAGGGGGGATCTTATCAATATGTATAAAAACCTGATGGAAGAGAATGAGTAGAGGGAGCTACACTCTACTCAGTAGTGCCCAGTTACAGAACAGGAGGCACAAATCAAAACACATGAAAATTCCATCTGAAGCATAAGAAAACACCTTTTTTACTGTGAGGGTAGGCAAACAGTGGAAGAAGTTGCCTAGAGAGGCTGTGGAGTCTCCATCCTTGGAGAAACTTGAAAGCTCGTCCTGGGCAACATGCCTCAGCTGGCCCTCCTTGAGCAGGGGGGTTGAATGATCTTGAGAGGTCACTTCTAACCCCAAAAATCCTGTGATTCTAAGTTCTATATTAGAACTGAGCAGGTCATGACTAGGAGCATCTTTACTGTTGCCTGGTGTTGCATAACTGGTAGGTATTTACTCTTTTTGAGACTTAGATCTGGCAGGATGGGAAAAATAAACACTTGGGAGATACAGAAAGGGGCATTTGTAGACATAGCCACACAGAGCAGTTGCACAGAGAGAGAGCATCAATTGAAATTTTTATTGAAAAGCAAAAAAATATTCATCAAATTCTTCGGTGTGAGAAGCTGCAGTGTAGCTGTCCTTGATGTTGTAAACAAAGTCCAAAACTGACCACTTACTTAGCTGTGGTAAAGCAGTTCAGAGCACTGTACCTAATTGAGCATGTTTAATTCGAAAGTCAGTTGTTATCTGCAGCTGTACACCCTAACCAGCCAATGTTTGATGCATAGCACAGAAAATTTATAGTGGCTCTGCTTCTTGCCGGAGTGAAAATTAGTGAGGAAGCTGATTTGTTCATCAGTTTAGGCCAAATTTTCCTCGCAGTTATACCCATTAAATACTGAGGATGAAGAGGTTAGGGCCGTAAGTGTAATTCATATTAGAATTAGGCTTCTTTTAAGGAATAGAATATTTCATGGGGTGGAGGTAATAAATATCACATGAAAAATTTGCCAATGTTGTGGTTAGGAACTGTATAATCAAAGAACTATGGTTGTGTGCTTACTGAACTGTGGTAAAGACAGGACAGACTCCAGGAATAAAACTGGGAATAGTGTGTTTGTGTGTGTGTATGTGTATGAATAATTTTTACATTGTCTTTACATAGTAATTGCATCATTGTATATGCATTAAGTTTATGTATGGGGAACTAACTTAAAGCTTCTCAGATTAAGGAGAATTTTGCTTCAGATTAGAAACATAATAAACTGCAGAAATTCAGAAGACTTGGTTTTATAAGCCTGTGTCTTTTAGCTGTTCAGTCATGTGAAAATCAAAAGCATTGATAAAAATTAGCCTAGGTTTGGAAAGGCTGATAAAACAGAGTTAACTTTGAGCAGTGGTTTGTTAATGGTAGTATGTGAAGAGTAGTTTGACAAAAGAGAAATTTTATTTAGTCATTCAGATACAGTGAATTTTTTGGAGTGCAAAGTTGCAGGAAAAGTTGATTGTTTGATCTTCGTATAAACTATAAAAAGCTTCATTGCTAGTTTTATGCAAGTCTTAGGACTTACTTGCTAGTGTGCCTGGAAGATAAGGTGGTTTTATCTCCATCATATGTTTGAGAATTTAGATTACTGATTCTGTGAGTACTGGGAGTGTAGGCTTACTTTTACATAGAATTTGAGAGCTTCATTGTAAGTGAAATATTAATTTTGCGTCATCAGACCCTTACTGGTAAGAGAAACTGCCTAAGTTTTGAGGTTTTTTAATAGTGTTGTTAAATCCAATGTTACCTTGATACAGGTGTTGGAGCTGCTCGAGCTGGGAACCTTACTTTCATGGTTGGTGGAGTGGAACAAGAATTTAATGCTGCCAAAGAGTTGCTGACTTGCATGGGTTCTAATGTGGTTTACTGTGGAGAGGTTGGAACCGGACAGGTAATGCTTTCTGAAGGGCTAATAGTTATCTCAGTCTTTCCTTTTTCTGGCTTTTGTTTATTGATGCCTACTCTTTTACTCCAGAACTAAATGCATGATAATATATCTTCATACTTGTTTGCTTGTCTCTAACCTTGTGTTTACAAAATAACTTCATGGCACTTTTGTCCAGTGTGTTGTGTCACTTAGCGCCAAAATCTGACTGGTGTTTCTCCACATTAGCTTGTTGAGATTATACTTCTTAGGGCACAGATATTTTAATTTTGTTTCATCCAAATTTAGATTTACTGGATGTTCTGAAGGACAAAGAACTCCTACATGCCATATATACTAACTGAGCTACTGTACTAAGAAAAGAAGCACTTCTTAATCTCTGAAGGAGCCATAGAGCGGCTTTCATTAACTTTTTACTATCACAGATCTCTGTTTACTGTAGAAGAGAGCTGCCAGAACATACTTGATCATATTGGCCTGGGCCTAGTTGATTTCTGTATGTCAGTTCTATGAAAATGCATAAGCTAACTGATGGTTTCATGTGTTTTCAGGCTGCAAAGATCTGCAACAACATGCTCTTGGCCATCAGTATGATTGGAACTGCTGAGGCTATGAATCTTGGAATCAGGTTTGTTCGATTTTTGTGGTGGATTGAAGCATTTTGACTTTTGCTGAGACGATGATTAAAAGACACAGGTAAACGTTTTGCCAGAAGTTGTCTTATATAGCCATTAACAGGCTAAAGGGATTATTTAACAAAAGGAGATGTTTTCAGCATGGGAATATTCTCTTGTATTGGCTGCATAGGTTGCTACCTTCTGCATCTGAAGTTAAGAGTTTATTTGTTCTGCTGTAGTGCAGCGTACAATAATGTTTGTCTTTCATTATAAACATCCAGAGCTAATACAGAGGTAAGTTTTTGTTTGTATTCTAAGCTAATGTGCAGTTTATTCAGAATACTATACTCCCATATGGCTCTCATTGGCTTTGTTTACTTCCTTAAATTGTTCCAAGATATATTGTAAAGTGAAACTTCTACTACAGTATGTATATCAAATTAAGATCAAAGCATAAAACAGAACATCTACCTTTCTTTGACTTTATGAGAGCACTTTGTCCTAATTGCCAAAACTCCTAGTTTGTCAAAAAACTGCAGTATGCTCCACTACACTCTTGCCAATGCTGAGACTACCATTTCTTTTCTAGCATGTGGTACATCTAACTTTTAAGTGACATCATATTTGAGCAAAATTATTTTTACTTTCCAATTGTAACGTATTTATTTTGCTGTGGTCTTTGTCATTTTGTTTTATTTTCCAATAGAGTGCATGCAAGTACCAGTTCAGTATCAAGGTATTTGAACTTTTAATAAATTCTTTTAGCCAGATCAAAATCATTTGCAAATTTATAGATAGAGAAGTCCTGTGTTTGAAGAGTTTATCATTCAGTTGTGTATCTTTTAGGGGCTTTTCATGAATTATTTATCTGCACAGTTGCATCCTTATAATTTGCCTGCTAAAACTACAGATATTGTAGGTACTTATCAGCTGGGCTCAGTTGTGTTCATGTGGATCTGATACACTGTAAAAACAGCAAGAGGGCATCAAATGCTTAAATAAATAAAAAAGAACATCTACATATGCGCACATACACAAGACAATGTAATGGATTCACATTTCCTCTTAATTACCATATCAAGATGCAGTTGTTTTATTGAATTGCCCTTGTCTCAGATGTTAGACTATCTTGACCTATTAAGTTGTCATGTTGTAATTGAGATAAAAGAGGAATTTGCTTTGCATCAGTGCTAATTGGTTTATCAATATCCTGTACCATCTACATTTTAAAATTGAGAGTCTAATATACTGAAGCATGTCTGCATCAAGCCATAATAAAACCAGTAGCATTGTTTACAACTTTTGTAATCCAGTGTAATCCAGAAAGTAACCCAGCACTGGGTTCTGCTTTAAGTCATGATTCTCTTAATAAAGCATATGCAACCTAATTTTGTTATTGTTTTATCTGCATTTGTACGAATGATTAAAATAAAATCAAGAGGTTTGGAAGAGGGATATTCTGGGCTTGTAAGCCCTGTGAAGAGCAATTTGATGTCTGCGATCACTGTAGCCTGAAGTTGTTTAGAATTTTTTCTTTTTCCAGTTTAAATTTTGGCTGAATCTACATTTAGCATTTGTGAGCAAAAATCCAATGTGAAGGTAACAATACATAAACTTCCCTACCCTACAGTTAAGGTTATCAAGAAGGGACTGTATTTATTGTAGAAGACACCTGCTGACTTTAAACCAAATTATAGAAAGAGCAGAATCTCATTTAGTCAAAAACTGCATGAAGTTTAAGACAGAGGTAATTATTTAAAGCCTTGTGAAGTAATTTAGAACCCTTGAATTGATTTTAATTTGGTGTAATTTAAATCTTAAGAAGATGACTTCTGCTTATAACTACAATAAGAGCTTTGTAAGAATTTCTAATGTAGAAGTTTACAGTTGTCGTTCTAAATATTAGAAGTTTTGCTATATTAATAAATTTAGGATTTTTTTTTCAAGTCTAAAGCTCAAAGTATAGTGTGGCTGCCTACTCTGAAGAGAGTAGAAAACTGAACTTGATTTATTAGATTGATGCTTATCTGGTGAAGAAAGTCTGACTTCAACTTAATAATGGTGAAGGATACTGAAAATCTAAAAATTCACAATAGGAATTGTGAAACTTAGATGTGTTCTTAACTTTTAGAAAGAATATAAAATGTCTTTATGTCATGCATTGTGTATATCTGCTACATCATTTAAATTGAGTTCTAGGGACTTTGAATAATTAATTATTCAAAATACTGCTGTCTGAACTAGATGTAGCTACAAAATCATATTACAACACCTTCCATAAACCAATATATACTCTAAATGTAAGTCTTCAAAACAGTGTGATATTAATTCTGTTAATAAGCCACTTCTTCTCTTATGTTTTCGTAAACCATGCAGTCTAAATTTTCATTTTCTGAAGCAGTTAGAGTGACTGTTTACTAATTTCAGATTTTTAAATTATATCTGCTATTGTTTTATTTATTTTATATTTCAAATCATAGAATTCTTCCAAACTTCAACATAAGTAGCAAATAGCATGTGGTAAGGAGGAAAGAAAACTGACATTAATGAACAAAAATTCCACAATAAAAAAAAAATTCCCAGAAAAATGGGCCATATTGCTATGTAATTTGTACATTTATATTTCACTTGCTTTACTCTAACATCATCTTTATTTACTAATGAAGATGCCCATTTTCACTGGGAGTTATTTGGATTAAATTGCATAAATAATTTTTTTAAAATATTCCCATCCTTAGTTCTGACCAATGAAATACTTGTTAAGTTTTTCCATAACTTTCCTGATGACTTATGAATGTTACTAGTAAAAGTTAAAAGGTGTGGCAGACACTGCGGAAATTAATTCACATTGTCATTTATATTTTCTTTTCTTTCTATCATGTTAGTGCAACTTGTCAGTAGAAAAATCTTCAGCACATTTTGCTGTACACTTTTATAGATAGTGTGCATATTGCAAAATACCAGCTTACTGTGTCAAACTGACACACAGAGTACACGTAAACTGCACAAATAAAAAATAGAAACATGAAGTGATACTGTCCACAGAAAAATTTTTTTTTCATTTTGCTGATCATCTCAGTGCCAGTAACTTTGTTCTACTGAGCCCTGAGTTCCAGTGAAACAATTTCTAATACTAGCAAAATAAAGCTCAGAAATTAAATATTGCTGATACCTGGTTTGTGTTTAGGTCAGATGGAAATTGTTGCCTGACAGTGTGCAGTCCCATCATAAACTGCCTGCAAAGACTCAGGGAAGGGCTTATGTGACACAAGACAGGACAAGATTGCTTAATGTGGTTGGGATATAAGGGACCAGAAGAGCAGCAAGGGCCCTATGGCAATAACCTTGCTGCAAAATCACTTTTGTAGTTCCAGTAGCAGAGGAAATCATCTCTGTGAGGAGGGACTGCAGTGCCACCCAAATTCATGCCAAAAGCTGCAAATACAGCTCCTTCCTAAGCAATTTTATTGTATGGATTTGTGCCTGCTTGCTTTTTTAGATATATAAAGTGAAAAGATGGTAAAAGTACTTTTTCTTCTCATGCTGAGTTTAAATGTAGTCACAGTGTCTAGGTCTGCTTTCTGTGAGCACCCTTGAGCTGTAGATGTAAGACAGGAGCAGAAATGAGAGTTGACAGTGTAGAGAGGAGCATGTGTGACAGGCTGAGGAATAATTAGCCTTGGACACATCCCCACTGCAAAGTTTAGAAAGAGTACCTTGAACAAGAACTCAAAGAAACTGTGGTTCTGCTGTCTTTGGCATGGGGCTATAGCTAAGTCTCATGAAGGTTAGTAATGACACTGGAGAGCACTTACCTCATTTAAAACACCAATGGAAAAGTCATTTTTAACTGTGATAGAAGGGTTGTAAAGTTCTGCTTGAATATTTGCACCTTTATATAGTGTTTACCCAAAGCACCTTGAGATGGGAAACTCTCAAGAGTTCAGCAACTTCAGTTGTTACACCTTAAAATGAGACCAGGATGTATCTTTCTTGTGAGACACTGTTTCAATTTTTCTGTCTGTTCTAGACTGAACTTTTGGAGGAATGTATGAAAAATTCAGTCTGAGGCTTTATCAGAGCTCAGCAAAACTTGAGTTTTGAGCAGTGGTGTGAAAGGATTCTATTTTAACCTTTTTTTTTTTGTATGTGCATCTATTGCTTAGTTTCTGCTGTTCACTTCATTAGGAATGTTATCGAAGAAGCATTGATTTGAGGGAGCAATTGTTTTTGTTCTATTATAAGTACAGTTAATACATGGGCTTCTTTTCTGCTTATATGGGAGAAGAACATTTTGGTAATTGTAAATTCACACACATATGCACAAGCTCTTGCCACGTCCAATGGCAAGTTGTTATGGGGACTGGCAGACTGTCATCATTTTGATAGCTTGAGCAGTATATCTCCTGAACAGCAATGGAGCTCTTATGCAGAGAGTATCGTATGTTCCCAGCCAATTTACAGGGAAACAGCAATAACATTTTATCATGGTTGAGAGCCCAGTAGCTGCTTCCTATTAAACTTGCCCTTTCAGATACCTGTCTTGGATTAATTTGTTGATTTCAAATGGAAACTCAGTCTTCTCCACTGAAGCATGACTTTCTAGGATAGACTCTTGCTGAATGACAATTACTGTATATTCTGGCTGGTTTCAGACCATTACAAGCTTTGGGCACAGTGGAAGACAGAGGACTTCTTCAGTAACTGATTTTAATATATGTCTAATTTTAACTGTCAGTTATATATGCACCAGTGGATGAATCTTCAGAAAGATGAAATGCAAAGCACTTCTAACTTGCTCTTATTAATGATACACTTGCTGCAAAGGAGAAAAAAAAATAGGTTCAGGTCTCCTGAAGAGAAGCTGCATGGTGTTTAAGAGCAATGAATTTTGAAGAAGCAGGGATACAAACTGACACTATCTTCCTTTTTCTCTTCCGGGAGCAAAACTATGTCAGATCTCGTGCAAGACAGTATTTTACATATCTGTATAATACATGCATATCTTTTAAAGTATACTTTCACAGAGAGGTAGTTGGAACAGTGGAAGAAGAGCATTTTTTGGGAGGGTTATATGTGTTTTGAAATAATAAGCTCTCTGTCTTGCAGTATACTCACAGCTGTAATTGCAGGCCTCTCCATGCAGCTGGATATGGCACAAGCAGGCACTACACTGGTAAAAATACTGATATGGATGTAACAATGATAAGGAAACAGACAAGTCAAGAGATTTGTTTGGGGAAAAAAAAGCAAACTCTGTGTATTTGAAAGCTCAGGCTTTGAATGCTCCCAGTGCGGGTTTTTTTTTGATTACAACAATTAAAGCCATTATTCAGAGTGGCTCTCAATGAAGACTTTTATGGTGAAGACTTTAATGCCCTATGCACAATAAAAATACAATTCAAGTATGGTGAAAACATACTGGTGCTGAAAAATACAGTTTTTATTTTTAAATACATAGTCATTATAAGCATTCAGGTGCATCAGAGGGTTGGAAAAAAAATGGGGAGGAGCATAAAGCTTGATCTCATTTAGGCCAGCAGAATTCCACTGAATTCCAGGGGCTGCTGCAGCAAATCGTAAATAACAATGCACAGCAGTACTGCTAAAAAACTATCTGAGATACAGAAAATGATCCTGCTTTGCATTAGGAAGGCAGACTTGCAGGACACAGTGCCACTATAGGAGTGGGAGCGATGCTGTAGGGCCTGCTGTCTTAAACGTAGTTTTTCAAATCCAAAATGCCTACTGGAATAGATAGGCATGCATTTTAGCAATTGGTCCATTGGTAATGAGCTTTTCTCATCTACAAATTAAAACCTTGAGTGATACAGTGCCTGGAAGCAGTATTAGGCTATGGAGATCTGCAAAAGTCTATGATGTGAGAACTAACATAAAGAGCATTGAAATCTATTTAAAGAAACTTAGTAGAAGGTTGTGATAGATCCCTTTTAAACTGTCCTTTTCTCATCTTAAATTGTTACTGGAGGTAGTTCCCTTGCTTTCTCTTTTGTCCTGAGTGTAGCTGAATATCTGTACAGTGCCAGATAAAGTGCTGCTGGTTGTCCTTGGTATTAATGCAATAGATGTAAAATTACATTTACAACTTATTATCAGCATAAATGTGAATTCATAAGAGGGTTAATTTCTTATAATATTGAAGAATTTTCAGGGTCTGCACTGAGCAGCAGTTTATGCCATCATCTCCATGGTAGAACAAATGACGTTTCTACTTGGACAAGCTTTGTTTTATTGGGATCAGTAACCTTATCAGCAGCTGACCCAGAACTATAGTATATGTTTGCGAATAGATAACATATGTCACAGTGAAATGCAGACTTGCCTCATAAGCAGGAGCATATAATGAAGATTTAATAATAGCAAAGACAAGAATTCAGAGATGTATACAACAGTAGTGGTTTTTTTGAGAAGAGCAGCATTTTTATTCACATTATTAGAGCAGAATCAATTGTGCTATCTTGTTTACTTCAAAAATGCACTAGTGTTCATATATAAATGCATCACACAACAACTTTCACGTTGCCACACTCGCTTGTGAATTGTTTGCTTTGTTCAGAGAATATGATTTTGATACGAAGAACAAGTATGTGACCTAGTAGGTAGCAGAACAAAGAATGCCTTTTAGTAATTGAAATACAAGGTAACTATTGTTCTCAGAGGACCTTTATTTTGCTTGCACTTTCAAAATTGCTAGGTGAAGAGGATTTGCTTAGTGCAAAAGGAAAAAAGCTCTGAAAACCTACTGCTTAAATGGTGGATTGATGCTCTTTAATTTAAGATACAGCATCCCTGCCCCCAATATCAATACTCTGTCATTTTTCATGACTTATAATAAAGGGAGAGGAATGATGGTAGGGTCCTAAGATATAAAACAAGTCACCCATGTCTTGTGCATTTTGACATTAATACTTCTCTTCTTTGACCTTTGACAGATTAGGCCTTGACCCAAAGCTGCTGGCCAAAATCCTAAATATGAGCTCAGGTCGCTGTTGGTCAAGCGATACATACAACCCTGTTCCTGGAGTGATGGAAGGAGTGCCGTCAGCTAACAATTATCAAGGTGGCTTTGGAACAACACTCATGGCTAAGGTACGTAACACTTGCATGTCAAGTATGTGCAGTTGCTTCTCTCTGGGCTTCTAGCAAACGGTCTTCTCGCTGAAAATTTGTCATTACAGGATTATATATAGGCATGAATAGAGGGGAACTGAGTTCTTCCTGTAGCTCTGAATTATTGAGTTGTTCAGAGGGCTTTTCCTTAGTCTCCAGCTTTTTTCTAGCCACTATTACTGCTGAGCCACTCAATGAGATTATATGCATGGTCTTTTTGAGTTCTGCCTTAATAAAGGAGTCCCAATGGACTTGAGTGTATAGTGAGCGTTCAGCAAGCCATTTAGGTGCCTCTTGCATGACTGCTCTAGAATTTAGGAGCCTAAGTTCAAGACAGAATTCAGGGAAATCCAGGTGACTGATGTGACTGATAGTGGCATAAGCATCTCAGATTTTGGGCCCACTCTCTTCCAGATACATTTAACTTTGCTACTGGACATGCTCTCTAGCAACCCCTTCCTTGCAAAGCCAATTGCTTGTGTGCTTGTCCTTCTGCCTAAGGCCATCTGGAATGCAGAAAGCAACCTACACCATCACAGAATGATCTCCTGCAGGTTTCTGCAGCATTCTGTGAGCTCTCCTGAATTGTCTTGGCTGGTGACAGAAGAAGGGCTTCTCATGAGTAATTACCTAGTAATCTAAATTGCTTGTCCACGAAGTGGGAGGTCTGGGGTTTAAGTCCTTCTCAGCCATTAGGAAGTTGAAAATCCCATCCCATCTGTTATCCCATCCCAGAAGAATGCACTTATTGCCATGCTCTTGGCTTTTCCAGGAAAAGCACTGTCCTGAGTCACTCTGTGGTCAGGAGAGCAAAGCTCTTAGAGGCCAAAGGAAAGTAGGCAAGGAGGTCAGGGCTCTGCATCCCACTGATAGGACACATAGCTGGAGGAAGGAGATACAGAACTCTGACTCTTGAACTACTTCTGCACTGAGCACAATGATTGCCTAAGGTAAATTATAAAACCAGTTCTGGAAGAGAGATCTCATCTAAGTGCAAGAAATAATTTCACACTGAATATCCGTTTCATGGAGATCCTGTCCTGAGGGAGGCATTTGAGTTCATACAGGATAGGTTTTATGCATACCAGTTTATTGAGTGCTCCCAACTGGTTAGGCATTCTGTCCATTTTCAACTCTTCCATGTACAGTGGAAGTGTAGCATTTAAAACTAAAACAGCATTCTCAAAGCTGGTGAACAAACTCAGATGTTACTATGCAAATCTCCACAGTGCCGGAGCTCCTGTATATAATACCTGCTTACTAATATTGTTCATTTCGTTTTGCAGTTAGTTTAGGACAATTGGTGCATTTGCACACTCCATGAAATTAGCCAAATTCTCTTCAGAGTGGGTCCAGAGTGTTTTGCACATGGTAGCACCAAAATATTTTGCGAATACTGCATGGCTCAAAACTCTTCAACAGCTGCTACATTTTATGTTTATGGACCAATGACCAGGAACTTTAATTTTTTTGAGGGATGTGTTAAAATACTGAAAAGTAGCAGTTTTTACATTGTGTTCGTGTCATTGAACATCGAGGACAATAAAGTGTTGTTTACATTACGGATTTATAAAAAGTGTTAGGTTATTGCTTGGAGTTTGCTAGGGCTATTGATTAGAGATAAGCAACCTGATCTTGGCCCTGCCTCAAAGCTTGTTTCTATCTTTTGTGCTGTTTTCACAATCTGTTCTGCCTGTTGGGCCATGTTTCACGCTGCAATCTCTATTCTCATGATTGATAGCTCTTAATCTTGTCCAGAATAACCTCATAGTATAAATGTGATAGAGGCACACATTTTCTTCCCTCTCTTTTAGGTTTCTTTCTAAAGGGTTGGTTTTTTTCTTTTGGTCTGCTTCTAAGAGGGACCTTCATCTCCCCTGGAAACTGCCCTGAAAGATCTTTCTTTAATTGGCAGAATAGCAGCCTGGCTTGTGCCTCTTGAAACTGCCAGCTTTTGATTAAAAAGCATCAATGATAACCAAGAGAGTTCCTCAGAGAGATTTGTAATTGCTATTCACCTCTTCTGACTTGCCTCTCCTGACAGTCCTGAAGACTGCCTTCTTTAGGCTAGAATCCTCAGTACGAAGGAAAGACATTAAATTTCTCTCATGCCTCTTGAACTATGCTATGTTATTCTATACAGATGGAAGATTTCTTGAATAAGTAGCCAAGACAGCTGATCATGTTCAGGCTATTCTTTGGTGCAGCGGTGACCCCTTCTAAGACACTGCTTTTTAGTTTGTGGAAAGACTTTTGCTACCATCCATTTCATCCTCGTCTGTGATATACTGTGCAGTCTGTGAATTGTTTGAGATGGGGACTTTTTTTAAGGGAAATGCAGAGCATGATTTTGCCACTTAAGAAATAAAAAAGGATGTATTCAAAGGAGAAAGAGGTAGGTAAAACCCTGAGGTTGAGGAGAAAATACTCCATAGTGAAAATATCTAGGAGTGCATCAGTAACAGTCACTAAACACAGTTACTGAACTTCAAGTTCCTGCTCACATATGAGAGATGGTGGAAGTCAAAGGCTGTCTTAAAGTATTTTGTCAGCAATGGATCTCTCAAACAAAGCCAGAGGATCCTTATTTTAAGTGTCTGGGTCAGAAAAGTTTGTCAGACACCTCTGAAAAGCTCTTTGGTCTTGAAATTTGATACTGAAACATAGAATTTAGTCAACTTAATGTGAAACCTGCTCCAAAGATTTTGCATTTTAAAAAATCTAGTTTAGTTTACCATGCCATGTTTGTGTCCAAGACATTGGCAAGCCAGACGTTCCATCTTTCATTGACAGGGCAGTTGCTAATTAAATGTCAACTTTGGATCCTGAGAAGAGCTAGATTTATATCATACTCCTCTCGAGTCATGTCAAGACAACCTTTGAGCTTTATTCCAAATGGCAGTTTCATTTACGTCAACTGCAAAATAAATGTAAGGAACCAGGTAATTCCAAAGTGGAAGCAAATTGTGAAAGAGAATCTGTTTACCTATTCCAAGCTGAGGAAAAATGTTAGAATATTCAGTGCACTGAGACATCTAGAAGATGTTGTCAGTTCCAAGGAGTATGAGAGAAGCCATAAACCATGCTCTCATTTTTACTTTTCCAAATAAGTCAGCAAAGGGAAATTTCTTTCAGAGCTGTTTTGTACTATTTCACTTGAGGAATCTCCAACCTCAAGTGAAAAGGTGCAAAATACTTCATGATCTGAAGCTAAAGATAAGCTTTACTTACATCTTCTTGGGTTTTTTTCCTTCAGAGCTCTAATTTATAGAATGGAGTTTTTAAAAAGCAAAACAACCTTCCTGCACTTCAGTCAGGAGTCCTTGTCCATTTAACTATTGAAATGTTATTGAATGTTTCAACCATCTTTGAGCCAGACTTTCATTACTGAAGCGAACAGAGCTACTTTATTGCCCTGGTTTAGGAATGCCATTCCACAATATAGTACTCCCACAAAAAAACCACTGTGAGCTGCTCCCCTCCCACTCCAGTCAGAGACACAAGAGGTAGAGGTCATGGGTTGAGATAAGAACAATTTATGGGAAGCAGCCATGAGATAAGAACACAAACAGTAACAGCAACAATACTAATAACAAGTGTACAAAGAGAGGGTGATTTATATGCAAAATGCTCACCAAGCCCAGGACACTGAAAAACAATGGTGGACAGACGCACTCACCACTTGCCCACAACCAGAAAGGAACACCCTTTCCCCCAGGAAGCCAGAGAGAGAGAATCCCTTTCCCCACCCCAGCAATGACATAGATGGTATCAAATAACATTGAGGTCTTGGCCGTGCCCACATGGTGCAAGGCTCCACCCCCTCACCACTACTGTGAAAAATTAACCCTGTCCTTGGCAAAATCCACTTTGTGCTAGCGGTCCATTCAGAATTTTCAGGGATTGTTTCTGTGAATGTCCCTTTAGAGAGAAATAGATCACAGTCACCGCTACCAGTACCAAGTACTTTCACTAGTTTGGAGTTAGATGATTTTGCCATTCTAATATTCCATTACATGAGTTAAGCTTTCTTGAATAAAATTAATAATATGGATACAGATTTCACAAAGAGGGTTTATATATGTCATGAAATATCTTACTGTATGCAAAGTTAAAGTAAGTGTTCCTAGATTTGTCAGCTCATCAGTCTTTCAACAGAGTTGCTAGACAAGAAGAAATTATCTGCCCTGGTGCAGATGAAAACTATTTTGGATCCTGTGACATCTGATATGTATGTTTTTCCCATTTTCCTAGAGCTTGAAGTCATTCGAGGGTAATAGGAAAAGTAACTATAATTCTGATTTGTATCAGAATGACCTTTATAGAGCCGATTTACAGATCGAAGTGACATTTAGAGAGTAGAGTAAGATCTTGAATTTCCTTGTGCTAATTCAAATCCAGACACACAGAAAGTAAAGACCTGTCTTGTAAGTCATCCCTGAGAAGTCAAAGGTGCTCTCAGCAGTACTACAGTCTCTCAGTTCTTCTGTATCAAAGATGGGGACCACCTGTCAGAGTAGGGGAAGAGCATCTTTGCTTACAGGCTTGCAGAGCTGTGGTGAAGAAGGCTTTAAGCTAAAGTTACTGGGGGAGGGGGAACCTGCATTCATCCCACTCCTGCCAGTTTGATGCCAGTGACAGCAATAGCTGTCCAGAGCCTGGAGAAGGATTGCAGGTCCAGCAGGAGAGCACCTGAAGAGCAGCACAAAGGAATTACAGCCATTCCAGCCAGTAAGTTGGCTTCCTCAGGGCCCAGTTTAAGTGACTTATGCAAATGATGTGTATGCATGCCTGCAGGGCTGTGATCTTACTGGCATCCCAGAGGCATGATGGGATGACTTCACTGACTGGGGTGTTAGGGTGGAAGGATTCAGGCTCTATGTCATTGACCAGCTGGAGTGCATGGAGCTTCACCTGGCGATGGATGAGGAGCTGACTGAGAGCTTATGGGTCAGGATTAAAGGGAGGGCAGGGACAGGCGACATAGTGGAGACCTTTGACAGGCCATGTGACCTGACGACTGAGCAGATGAGACAAATATAGACAAACAGGATCCATGTCGTATCCACAAGCCTTAGTCCTCGTGGAGGACTTAAACCACATTGGTATCTGCTTGAGGGGCAACACAGCAAGGCATAAGCAATCTAGGAAGTTCTTGGAATGTGTTGGTGCGAACCTCCTTCTCCAAATGATAGAGGAGCCAACAAGGAGAGGTTGTTATGTTGGACTGTGTTCACATCAGCAAGGAGGGGCTGGTGGGGAATTTGAATCTCAAGAGCAGCCTTGGCTGCAGTGACCATGAAGCGGTGTAGTTTGAGATCCTTCGGGCAGCAAGGAGGGTGCACAGCAAGCTCACTACCGTGGACTTCAGGAGAGCCAACTTTGGCCTCTTCAAGAATCTGCTTGGTACAGTGTCATGATAAGGCCCTGGAGGGAAGAGGGGCACAAGAGAGAGGGTTAATATTCAAAGATCACCTCCTCCAAGCTCAGGAGCGATGCATCTCAACAAGGAGGAAGTCAGGCAAAACCATCAGGAGGCTAGTGCTGATGAACAAGTTGTTCCTGGACAAATTCAGTCACAAAAAGGAAGCCTGAAGAGGTTGGAAGCAAGGACAGGTAGGCTGGGAGGAACACAGACAAATTGTCCAAGCATCCAGGAATCAGGTTAGGAAAGCTAAAGCCTGATGAAACTAAACCTGACCAGATACTTCAAGGGCAACAAGAAAAGCTTCTATAGGTACAGGACCTTATATAGAGTTAGGACTTGGTTGCCCAGGATTTGGAGAATGCTGATATACTCAAAGACTTTGACAAGTGTGAGAGGTGGGTCCTTGGAAACCTCATGAATTTCAATAAGGCCAGGTGCAAGGTGCTGCACTTGGGTTGGAGCAATCCCAAGCACAAATACAGGCTGGGCAAAGAATGGATTGAGAACAGCCCTGGGGAAAAAGGCTTGAGGATATGGGAAGACCAGAAGCTCAGCGTGACCTGGCAATGTGTGCTTGTAGCCCAGAAGTCCAGTCACATCCTGGGATGCATCAAAAGCAGTGTGACCATCAGGTCGAGGAAGGTGATTCTGCCCCTCTGCTCTGCTCTTGTGAAACCCCATGTGAAGTGCTGTGTCCTGCTCTGGGGCCCCCAACATGAGAAGGCCATGGACCTGCTGGAGTGAGTGCAGAGCAGGTGATGAAGATTGTCAGAGGGCTGGGTCATCTCTCCTGTGAAGACAGGCTGAGAGAGTTGGGGTTGTTCATTTTGGAGAAGAGAAGGCTCTGGGAAGACCTTATAGCACCTTCCAAGACTTACAGGAAGCCTACAAGAGACTTGGGGAGGGACTTTTGGCAAGGACATGTATTGACAGGATAAGGGCTAATAGCTTGAAAATGAAAAAGGGTAGATTTATATTAGATATTAGAAAGAAATTCTTTACTGTGAGGGTGGTGAGGCACTGGAACAGGTTGCGCAGAGAAGTTGTGGATGCCCCATCCCTGGAAGTGTTCATGGCCAGGATGGATGGAGCTTAGAGCAACCTGGTGAAGTGGAAGATGTCCCTGCCCATGGTCGGGGGCTTGGAACTAGATGATCTTTAAGGTCCCTTCCAACCCAAACCACTGAAAAACAGGAAAAAATAAATCACACAGCAGATTCTATAAACCACCATAGTTCTGAATGGACAGGAAATCTAGGCATTTCCTAGTAACACTTGAGAGGTTTTTTTGCAACCTTCTTGAAATATGGACCCCAAACATTGATTTCATTAACAAAGACATTAAAGGCAACCTTGAGTGCAGACATTACTTTCCTACTTGGTCAAGACATCTTTTTATATATGTCCAAGCCCTTGTTAGTGCTTCCTTCTTTGGGTTGTTTCATGTCTGGCTCAGCTTAGAGTTCACGACATCCTCCAGCCTAGCTGGCAGCTGACTATTTCTGGCTAAATATGGTTAGTCACAGTACTTGGTACTCACCTTTGGGTTCTGTCCTATTTATTTCAGATTATAACTGTAGTTGAGCAAGGACTGTTGGAGGACATGTTTCAAATTTGTCCTCTTTGAACCTTCCCTCCCTTTTGTTGACCCAAAAATACTATTTAAAAACACAGTGGAGCTATTCTCTATATGCCTCTATTAAAGAAAGTCATTAAAGAGAGAGTCACTAAAGAAAAATTTTGAGTTGTAGCAGACCCAGGACTGCCCCCTAAGCAATTCTCTGATACATCCTTCCAATTAGGCAGCAAATCAGTTATATTCACAAAGTGGTCTAGGCCTCTCATTTTGCTATTAACTGTTTACATTATAGGAAATGTATGTTTGCTAAGTGGCTTCCATTTTCTTGTTCTTGAAATTCCTTCTGCTTGATTTTTAACCTGTTTATAGTAATAAAGAATTCCTCTCGCCAAAAGAACTAAATTACACTCTTAGAATCTATGTGAAATGCTTCAGTGAATAGCCAGGGAGATTTTCTCACTAGAGATGACATACTCAATGGGGAAGAAGAGTCTGGGTCTTGCTACAAGGTTATGTAGTGACCTAGAATCTTAAAATTCCTCCTGTTCTTAAGGTGGTGTCTGCCTGGTGAAGTTTGAGGTTTTTCTGTTGAATGACACTGAATTACTGTTTTAAAAAATGAAAACTACACAAAAACCTACTTCTTCCAGGTCTGAAATTTTAAGGCTGGAGTATTGTACTTGTTGGCAGTAGAGTTCTTGTTACAGTGGAAGCCAAATAGCCTATATGTACATGGCTGTTTATATCCTTGTTGTTTCTCCCCTGACTTTTTCTTTTTCTCTTTCTCTTTCTTTCCATTCTTCCTCTCTGCCCTCTTACTCCCTCTTCTCGCCCCCCCACAGGATCTTGGCTTGGCCCAGATTTCTGCCACCAACACGAAGACACCAGTTCCTTTGGGCTCCCAGGCACATCAGATCTACAGGATGATGTGTGCCAAAGGCTATGCCCTGAAAGACTTCTCAGCTGTGTTCCAGTTTTTACGTGAGGAGGAAAGTTTGTGAGCTGTCCTTTGGAAATGGACACAATAACAAACCACATTTTTTTAATCCTTATAGCTCATTTGAGAAGTTTGTGGGTTTAATCAAGTACTGTGCATCCTGCTCCCATACAGACTAATCATCTTTGGCTGTCTAGATCACAACGAACTCCAGAGTTTCTTTATAATTCTTGAAAAAGCAAGCCGCAGGGAAGGGATTGTTAGGCAATTAGCCAACAGCAAGTCCTTTTTTTTCATTTTTTTGAGAACCGTCAAAGTTTTTTCGCTAGATGCAATAAATAAATATTTTTTTTTATGAAACACTTAACTGTTTGCATATAAAATAACTTACTTTATGGCTACAAATGTAGTTGAATCATGAATAATAAGAGGCTGTTTTATTGCAATTTTATCATATATAGTGATCTATTAAAATTTAAAATTAATACTTTATGGAAAAAGGGAATATATGTTTAATGAAGAAACACATCTTGAGATGGATTTTTTTTTTTTGGGACCTGCTAGCCTTGAGTTGATCAGAAGTGAATTTTTCCTGGGATTCAGGTTGCAGATTAAGTTTATAGGCACGCGTTCTAAGTTTATAGGCACGCGTTCTAAGTGGAAAGCTGTTACAGCATGTTTACCTGATAGACTTAGTTCAAATAATATAGAATGTGTGTCCCTCTTGTAAAGCTCTGTTGTTGTATTTTGCTAACCTAATTTTATATTTTCTTGTATTCTGTCACGCATTTTCGGAACTCAAGATCAGCACTTACCAGAAGTTCTAACAAAGTGTACATTTGTTTTAGGTAATTACTAAAGTATTTTAAATCTAAACAAACCCCATTATTTTGAAAAGAAATAAAATCTATACTGGTAAATTCTTGCTGTATGATTATTTGCATTTTGTTTTGGTGCAGTCTTGTACACACAGTATTAACCAAAACTAAGTGGTCTTATTTTTTAATTTTCTACAGACTATCAGATCATCTTGCAAACCCAGGCCTTTCAAAAGCTCTTGTGAAATGCAGACAGCAGTATATTTGCATATCTATTACCTTAACCGTTCACATCTCACTGGTCTTGCCAAAGTGCAGGTACATATTTGGCTTTATAAATACTCATACTGATTTTGCTAGAACTACTCACATTCAAACTCTAGGCCTAATGATCAATTATGCATCTACATTCCTGTTTTGGTTGTGTGATGGATCCTTTTATATATGCACATTAGGTTATCAGAATTGTGTGCTTGAATTAGCTCAATTCTGTGAATAATCAGAGAACTTGGACACTATATTCCAACAAATTAATGACAGCATACAAAAGTTATTGAACTGTAGTAGTTGATCTCTTCTCCTTTCAGCTTTCTTTGAAAACTGTTTGACGTTCCAGGTGATTCAGGGATTTGGGATTCATTATTGTCATACATGTGTACAGGACTACTGAGAGTAACTGTACTTTTAAAAAATTGTTTCTCTCTTTTGGTCACGTTATTGCATCTACAGGATTGCATTCATTCAGAAGTTAGACACAAAACCACCTGCGGCAAAAACAGCCACTCAGTTGGCACCATAGTTACAGATGTGTGGTTTGACCTTTGGTAACAAGATCACATGCTACAACATTTGTTTCCTATGGGACCCCTGCCCCACATAATGCAAAGGGTGGATCGTCTTGTTATGAATTTGGGGTCAAGTAAGGAAGGCTGGTTTTGCCATTGGGATAATTTTTCATTTGGAGGTTTCATAGTGGATGAGGTGAGGAATCATAGGAGTGTCCTGGTTAAGTTTGTATCCTCCGTATTTGGCTTGGAGATCCATCTGGCATGGCAGGACTGCTGAGAGACACTTCCTTCTGCTGTCCACCCCTGCCTGTAGCAGCATTTGCTATGAAATTGTTTGCTGGTAACCCTGGGTTTACCTATAGGCCTGGGCTTGCAGGAAGCATGATCATTTCTTTTCTGAAGACATTATATTCACACATAATTGTTTTGAGTCATGAGGGAAGACAGTATGCTCAGTGAGACACAGTTTTTGAAGTTTTTAGCCTCTGAAATCATAAAGCTTCTATTAAATATGTGGAAACCTCAGTGTTATTTTTATGTTCCTCTCAAAGGCTTGTAGCTTGGGCTTCCTGGGGTTCATTTCTCCTCCCTCACAACCTCTCATCAAATTTTTAATTCTCACTCCAAAGCACAGGGTGCTCAAATTGGAGGAAAGGCTGCCAGAATGCCATTTTGGCAAACCAATAAAGTGTTCTGTGGTCTCCTTCTTGGAGGAGAACTGTGGCTGAAATTAAAAACAAACAAACAAAAGAAAACAACAACAACAAAAAAAACCAAACAAAGAAACAAAACCCCAGCTTCAAGGCAGACAGCCAGCACATAAAGTTTTAGAACAAGCAGTTAGTTCAGCAAATTCAGAAATAACTTTTAAAATAAATATTGTTATAGAAAGTGCCTTGAAAACTTCAATGATGTCCAATACCTGAAGCCAGTAATACGATTTATATTAGAACACATATTTTATTTTACTAATGCTGCAGGGGATTATTGTATGACTATATACATACAGTGATAGTACATGCTAGCTATGGCTATTCTGTATGTGCATATGTTTATAATGTATCTTTTGCTTGAGGCATACTTCTGCTCTGTGGAAATTAGGCAAATACTAAAATGATTGTCACTGCCAGAGACAGCTGTTGAAAACTGTAATTTGTTGAGTTGAACAGAAAGATGGTAAAATTGGTTGAATTTCTACACTAGTTACCATCCAGTACATACACACAAATTGGGTGCAACAAATTAATGGCGTATTTTGTAAATGTCCCAAAGGGAAACTTGAGGTGGCTTCTTTTTAAATTAGTTTGAATCTCAAACTAGCCCTCCCATCATGCTTACTTTGGAAACTCACCGATATCAAATGCATTTACTGACTAATAGGAAAACATGGACAACCAATAAAAGTAGTGATGTTTTTTTAAAAAGTCCTCAGCAGCCTTCTCTCATTTATGATTCGGTATAACCCATCTTAAGCAACTATTTTTGGTGATTGTTTAACAGAGGAGGCCTTCTATTAAAACTGCTGAGTACTATATTGCTTTTACCTTATTTATGGCTCTTACAAGCCTCAGGAGGAGGAGGAGGTGTTCTGACCAAGTAAAAGTATTATATGTGATAGTCTGGCTCTGCTTTAATCAGTGGGAATTTGGCCATTAAATACAATACTGCCGAAATTTCAGCGTGTGTTGAAGGCCCACATGATTACGCTGCAGTAATGCATCTGTGGAGAAGCTCAAGCACATCTCCCTGGCTGGGACTGTTCCACATTACTGGCATTAGGATTATGAGAAGTTGGGGTGGTGGCTGTGGGAGGACGGAACCAGCACAAGCTGCTGAAGTTTGTTTTGCCAGTCTCCATCTCAGCCTTGTCCCACACGGGATGAGAGAGAGAGATAATGAGGAGTACAAAATAGCTGCTGTCCCTGCCTGCATGAGCACAGAGCTACCTGTCTTTTCAGCTGTTTAAATCTTATAGCTCTTTGCCACAAGGAGATTTTATCAAATGGCTTACAGAACTGAAAGACTGGGGCCACCCCTGAAGCAGGCAGAGAAGGGCTGCCATCATATAAGCATTTCTGTATTTATGCAGTTGATGTCTTTCTATACTTTTAGTCTGCCAGCTTGTTTTGTAAGATCAAATCTATCCAGGCACAAGTCTGAGGGTACTAGCTTCATCAGTAAATATACCTGTTGCTTTTGATTTGTTTTTACATCATCATAATCTTCTCCTTCATATAAAGATAGATGAAATTCAGCTTTCCTCAGGACAAGTTGAGAATATTGTCTGCCTTTGTAATACTGGCTAGTAGGCTGTGGAAACTTTGAAGCGGTCTAGAAACTTCTGTTATGTTTCATTGGTGCAGTGCTGTAATGTGGAGTTAGAGTTCTCTGTGCTATTTTAGACTTTAGGTTTACTAATATCCTCTAAAAGTTTGGGGACTTGCAGATGTCATTGACTTCAGTATCAAGTTGTTAGAAGTCTTACTGCAAGCCTTGCAAAAATGAAAAATTACACTTCAGGAGTGGGAGAAGTTTAGTTCAACATCTACAAGTTAGAATAAATGGTGCTTTTGAAAAGCTTGAGCTTTCAGTAGCAAGAATGTCTTTGTCATTCTGTGCAACACCATAATGGATGTGTGGTCTTTAAAGGCTGCTGGTATTTTTAAGATTTGTTGCTTTCTATATATGCTTTGTCACAATCTGTCCAGCCTGCTGGCACAATTACACATTAAATTTTTTCCAGTAAGAATAATAGCAATGGTTACAAAGTTTTCTTGGGTGGACAGAAAATTAATATTTTTATGGCTGTTATGTTCAATAGATGTATGACATGGAACTAGGCATCCATATGGCAGTGATTTTTTTTGGCTTTGGCATTCATCATAGATTGTGAGCACTTGGGTAAATTGGAACAGGTGGATAAACCTTTCTAAAGCACTAAATGTCTCATAACAACTACTCTATAATTAAAAGCCGTCTGGCTCTTTCTGCATTTACACCTAGCTCTTCCCTTTGACTTTGACCCTAAGATGAGGTCTGGACTTTCATTTGAAGAATAACTTAGTCTGTTTCTTCATCTAGTTTTACTGAGCCTCCATTAGTGATGACAGAGTTTGGTTTGTTAGAGTAAATGCTGTATATGGAGATAATAAATGTGCTAACATATGTTTTATGAAGTTCTTTGATTTCAAAAAGATGTGGAGTACTGGCCAAAACTGACTGAAATCCAGCTGATAAAAGGATGTTTGCCTGTACCTAAAATGCAGCTACTCTGGAAAGAAATGCAAATATTGTTACAATACATTTCAGTCCTTACAGCATTTTTAGAAAATAGATTAGTTGTATTTTCATCTTGTTGAAATTCAAAGGAGAAACCAGACACAAAACAAAAGTTGTAGCCTTCAAATGTGGCCAGGTGTAAGCTCTATGTGGCCAGAATCAAGTGTCGCTGCTGTCTGTCTCCAGTTTGAGAGCATGACACAAATTTATGCAGGCAACTTAGGGCACCAACAGCAGTAGGGAAGTAACTTAAAGAATAGTTTTAAAATTTTCTGAGCTGCTTGCTTTTCTCTGAGTCTGCTTCCAACTGATTTAACAGCGTCAACTGGTTGCAGACATACCTGAGCCAGCTGTAAGCTAGCTGGTTTGGGTATCTGCAGCTCCCTAATCCCAGAGGCTTTCCTGGGTAAATACTGGGCAAGCAGTGCTGTTTCCAGTACCCAAACTGTCTAGTTTGTGGCTTACAATAGTGGGCCCTTTTTGCTTTTCAGTCATGTTATTGCATGGCTGTAGAGCCTGGAAGCTTTCATTGACCAGTATTTAGTAGGCTAATGCATTGGGTGTGGTAGCTGTTACCTGTTTTACAGCATCCTTCTGGCAGTCTGTGCCCTGTTGCTCCTTCCTCTGCTTGTACGATGCCTAGAGGTCCCCTTGGTGTTGTGTAATTCTGTCAGGCAGCAGTCGGGCTGCAGTCCACAAAAAAAACTGGTATCAGTCACTCACTGGTGATTGAAGCTGAAGCTTCAGCACTGGTATTTAAGATGGGCTTGGATTCCTCTCCATTTCTACTTACAAGGTTTTCATACAAGCTCTACTTTATTTGAACCTATACATTGCAAGGCATCAATAGCCCGCAGTATGTCAGTTGGTTGGATTTTTTTCCTGTATTTGACTGTGTTAAATCTACATTTGCTGTTCATGCTCAAGAAAAACCAATTTCTGGTCCTTGTCAGGAGATGGGAAAAAAACCACCACTAAGAAAATGAAGATTGGTAGGTCACAGGACCTGATGCCAACACGTTACTGTCACTGGAAAGCCATTGGATCCTGTCCCCACCTCCTGTTGCTATGACTTTTTTCCTCTGCTTGTCCCTGGGTAGATAACTGTGTTAGTTTATGTGGATGCAAGCAGAGTCTGTGTTTTATAAAAGAGGAGAAGTAAGCAGCATCTTGTACTGTGTGACCTACTGGGTCTGTCAGGGGAAGGTGGTTCCTTGTAAAACAGATAAGGGGACCGCAATCTGCTCCCTCCGGCACCATGATAAAGATGGAGACAGTGAGTCTGCAGACATCTGTAGATACTACCACTAGAGTCACAGCCTGCAGAATGCAGTTCCTGTCCCGCATCGCACCACCCAGCTCTGCTCTCTGAGCAATAAACATCACACCAGCCTCTCCAAACTCTCCCTGGGGCTGCTTGTGGCTCTAGTTTTGGCAGCTTTGTCTGCCTTGGCCCTGGTTGCCTGGAATCTACTTCTGCACTTCCTCTGAAAAATTTCTTTTCCAGTTATGTGCCCAAGTTGACTGTAGGCCTTCAGTGTGCCTACAAATAAGATGCTAGGTCTTAACTTGCTCTCTGTGTGCTCCCAGTAGTGCCAGAAAGCACATAATGAATGTGTCTCCCTTGTTTCTTCCAGACTTAATAAGTAAACGAAGCCATAAACAGTAAGCCAAAAGAATGGGGATGGCAGGCATTTATGGGGTAGTAGAAATTTGTTCATTGAACTGATCGTTGTTCTACTTCGTGACTGTGGTATCTCAACTTTTTTCTGAGAGCAGGAGCGATGTGGGTTTCTTTTCATATGAAGAGGAGCCAAAAACTGGTTCTGTCCACTGACCTGTGACTGTCACTTTGAAACAGACTCACTGTTTAAATTTACAGTAAAAACGAAAAATAGCCTCTTTTTTTTTTTTTTTTTTGTACTAAAATATAGCTAGTTTTCTTTGTTGGATTTTTTTTTTAATCAGTTTTCTACAAATGGATGCTAGTAATCTGTTTGCTAGTATTTTACTTCCTTCTCCATCTGTGTAACAGCCTGTGTATTATAGGCTACATATAACATCTAAAATCACATTCAGGGATCTGTGAGAAACTCAAGTCTTAAGGTAACCCTGCCATGGTGCTGTTAATAACACATTGCAAACAAGAAAGTAGTAAGTGGAAATAATGCACTCATTTAGAAGTAATAAATCCTTTGATCTTTCTTTGAAGCAAGGGTATATGCTTAAACTACCAATTCAGGGACAACCAGATGCCCATAAAGAATGGTTCTTTGCTTTGATAGAAAATCGCTGAGGCCTGCCCAGCAGCTCTGGTCTGTAAACAGATTAGTTAAGTGCTCATCAGCTCTGATTTGCATAGGACAGTCTTTGCACACAAACCCTACTTCCAGCCTTAACGAGCTATTTACTTGCAGGAAGGCTACTGGTTTCCTTTTAGTTAGAAATCTCAGTAGAAAACTGCTTTCTGAGAAGGGGCAAGATCCCGATTTAGAAATAGCACTGTTCCTCTGCATGGATGTTAATAGGCAAGTGGTGACTGGCAGTTCGGTGTGCTTGCTGAGCCTCTTTAGTGAACAGCTGTGGGAATTAGAAAAATAGCTTGTAGGTGGAAATTTGGAGAACAGTTACTTCTCTCCGCTCATTGGTGGCTTTCAGCCATGGCTGGATAAAGAGCATACATGGGAGAGGACTGGGAAGCAGACATTGGTCTCTGTGGGAGAAGGATCCCAGAGCTGAAGTGTTCACTCAAGAGGATTTCGCTAGGCTGTAAAATTCTCATCACTTTTGAATAAAAATAAATGCCCGTGAATGCTTGTTGGTTTGTGTGCAGAGAGTGTGTGCAGCCTGCAGATTTGTCACTCACATTTTTCCCTGTTTAAACTTCATTTGATCCCCACAATGACTTTTGTCTGATACAAAGGGAGGTCAGTCTCGGCCACAAACGCAGCAGATGGTGAGATTCACCCTGGAGTATAGCAAAGCTACAAGTACCTTCAGTGTCTTTTGCATTTTAAAGTGCATTACTTCTCGATTGATTTCAGCCTGGCCAGCAGTTCGCTTTTCTTTGAATCAAGAAAGCAGTGAAACTGCAATTTTTTTCTGATGGGGAAACAAATCTATCAAAAGCGGGAAGGAAAGCACAAAGTATTCCTGAAACCAACTGTAAGCAGTTTCAGTGCAAACCTGCTGCAGCTGGAAAGGTCTTAAAAATTACAGACTAGATGCTTTCTGTAGTAATGATCTCACAAACTTTGGGGTGACTGGTATACAAATAAGGATATAATGTAGGTGTGTGTGTTTTAAAACAGAATACTGGCACTAGACACAGGAAAGTAAATTGTGTAGTTCTACCTTGCCCTAGTAACAGTGAAAAATGTTATGGATCTGTTTTTTCACTGATTACATTATTTCTGTTTTGTGTCCCCTTTTGCTTGGAAAGTAAACTTAGGTTAGTGCCTTTGTGCCTGAAAACAGAGGGTGAAGGGCTGGACTGAGGAAACTACTTATCACTTTCACAGGCAAGCTAAATATAGTTACAAATTCTTCCCTGTAGTTTGGTTTTCATCATTTATTTCATCAGCCAGATGCTAGTTTTTCATGTAGGCTATGATAAGAACGTTACCCAAAGACTTCCTCAAAAAAATAAAATCTGAATTATTACAGGGCACTCTCCATTAGCCCGTCAACCATCTGCCTTTGAAGGCTTGTGTTCAGCCCCTCAGTTTTATAGTGCCAAGATTCAAATATGGGATGCTAGAGGAAATTAATTACTAGTAAATTTAGAACAAAGGAAAGAACCTGCAATTTCACAGCATGTAAAACACCTTTTGGAATTCTTTGCTCTCTTCTTGGAAACCAGTGTGTCAAATTCTTGGAATTATTTTAAAGGTTTCAGTAAAATAGTTAGCTATCCAAAAGGCATAATAAAATGTTATGCTTAAGGATATAAATAGCTGGCAGAAAATTATTTTGTCTCTAGCCTCTTTAGACCATGTCTATTCAACATTCATTGCAAATCACTGCAGGCCTTGCTTTTCTGATGTCCTGAGTGCTGAGTATGGCTGCGGGCAAAGAGTGGAACCTGAAGGGACCTTGTGATCCAAGGTGAGACATCCTCACCCCGGAGATCTACAGCTACTGCTGCCTTCCTTTCAACTCCTGTCAGCCACCTGTGTCCAACCAGGGGCAGCAGCTGTCTCAGAGACCCACATGGCTTCACACATCAGGTGTCTCACAAATCCAACAGTACCTGCATTTTTCTGAACTTTCTGGAACTGTCTTCAGCCGCTTCTTAGATGCTTGCATCTGCTCATACTGCTTCATGTCGCCTCCAAGGTGGACAAAGAAATGCCTGCAGTTTTAGTTTGTATAAACCCAACCTTTCTGTTGATGCTCTTGCTGCTTGTTCTCAGTTCTCCCTCTCTGACAGTTCTCTTTTATTGTTGCCTCCAGATCACAGTTTGTAAAATGTGTCTCTCACCTGCCTCCTCCCACAGCCACTCTGTCATGTGGTCTTCTCCTCACTTACTCCATCGCACCTGAATGTGCACGTCTTTGTCCCAAAACACCATCCACAAAGATCGCCATTCTCATCCCTAAAGGCAGCATATGAATCCACCGTAGCCAGTTTTCCTTTCTTTTTCCTTGTTAAGTAGTGTGGCTTGTCTCCCATGGCTCTCATGCTCCATTTGAGCACCTTATTTCTCTTGTAGCTTTGCAACCCTTAATGCTCACAGAGGTGTTATGCAGGCTGTACAGTCAGTCTGAAGAGTGATTCCCAAATCACTCTTCAAGTCATTAAGGAGGTTGGATTTTATGTCGCCACATTCACTCTTGTTTTCACATCTTGTATCTTACTCCTGCTCCCTCAATTGGCTTTTCGACTAAATTAGCATCAAGTGTCCTCTCTCCTCTCCTTCAAAAGCAGCTGCATCAATACCAGTCTCTAAGGCTATGCCTAAAGCAGCGACGTAGTCCAGAGCAGGAACCTGCTTTACAGCATATTTTCTGTCCATACCCATTTCCCATCCTTGTATGCACATTGCAGAGAAATCTCAGAGTACGAGTGGGTTTTCTTTCGAATGAGGCAAAAGAGCAGGAGGGTGCTCCAGGTCTGTCTCGGGCATTTTGACTTGCTCATTGGCCTTCTGAGTACCGGACCAGACTGCAGCTGGTCTGGGAAAAAGCTCCAGATGTAGAACACATACAATGAGAGCATTGGCTCCTCAAAAACAAGTGTGTAGTTTTCCAGATTTTCTCCTACTGTGCTGCTGGGGTGTGCAGATCCTATGCATCCTTTCAGCAGATGTGATTTTTCACTGAAGCTGTAAACCTCAGTTTATTATTTTAACATTTGAGAAGTATCCGTGCCTCACCAGATCAATGTAAGTTTGCAAGCCTTAGTCTTCCAGCAGTATGGAGCTGATCTTATTTTACTGACATTGATTTTATACCCAAGCACATTCATGGGCTTCTGCAGGGATTCCCTTTATGTCATCCAAAGTGAGATCCACATGGAAATGTATCTTCTGCGTGGTGAAATGTCATGTCTGTGACCATATTCTGCATTTTTTAAGTGCTCAGTCTGGGAAGCATTCTGGCCTCGACAATTGTTTTCTAATACAAGAGTGGCAACACTCAGCTTTGTATTCTTACGGAGCTAGCCAGGTTGTTCTTGTGGAAACAAGATATATTAACTTGATTTTAAAACTGTTCTCTGTGGGGGATTGTTTTTATGACCCTGGATTTTAAAAGATTTCAAAATACATTTGCATTCATGAAAAATGTCTTTTAACAACATAAAGGCTGACAATCCTGCTAGTTGTAAGGAATTCCTTTGATGGTAAGCTACAAAGTCCTTGGTAGCCCTGGTAGTAATACAGGGTTTCCAACACATTATTCTCCACCTTATTTTATTTATTTTATTTGAAAGCTTTTCTTTCCAGAAGCCACAAAGGAAGAATAGGAAACAGTCATCAATGTGGAGGTGACTTTTCCACTTCCTTCTCTCTCATGTAGTTGTTAACAGTAATTTACAGTTGCTCAACTACATTGAGATGGCTGGGATATTGCTACATAAAGTAAGAAAAATCAGTGTGTAGGCCTTATTAATTTACTGCATATCATAAAGCCTAACAAATTGTACTGTACTAAAAGAATATTATAGAAGTATTTACTAAAAAGCATATGATACTGAAAGTGATTCTGCTTCTTGTGGAATTCCTTACCTCTGTGGGAAAAATTATGATAGCATTAGGCATGTTCATCAGCTGCACTGTATGGCAAACCTGAGAACTGTTGTGCTCTTCTGAAAAAATGTAACAGATACTTGTGATGCATGCACACATTTTTTTTTTCTTCTTCAGTTGTGCCATGTGGATGTGATTCGACCTTAAGCAAGTAAAAAACTCTGAGTGTTTCTGAAGTCAATGGACATTTTACCACATATTTCAGTAGGACAGGACTTTTTATCCCATATTAATTTTTGGGGGGCATAATTAAAATTTAAATGTGGCTCTTCAAGTTTAAAAAAGTGTCAGGTGTTTTATAAAGATCAAATTGTATCATTTAATCAAATAATTTTGCAAGAAATTATGTATATGAAGAGTGAAGCTGACTCCTAATTTATATTACTGTATGACAGGTTCTCTCAGAAATGGGGAAAATTGCCTGGACTTAAAGTTAATATCAACAAATTTGTTGATGAAAGGTAGCCAAATATTAAATATCTAGAAGTCAGGGGGTCAGAATTAGGAACATGGGCTATTTAACATTTTCATAGATCGAGTGGTAAACAAGGACTACCCATAGTTGAAAGTTGCAGCCACTGCTATGCTCAGTAGCTGTCTGTCATCCCTGTGGCTTCAGGCCTGTGAAGAATCACAGAATTCCAGGATGGCTGAGGTTGAAAGGGACCTCTACAGGTCATCTTGTCCAACCCCCCTACTCAGTTAGAGCCATCTACAGCAAGTTGCCCAGGACCATGTCAGATGGCTTTTGAATATCTGCAAGGAGAGAGACTCCACCTCTTCTGCCAGTTATCAGTAAAAACATGTTTCCTGATTTCAAACAGAGCCTCCTGTATTTCAGTTTGTGCCCTTGCCTCTGGTCCTGTCACTGAAAAGAGCCAAGAAGCTCCATCCTCTTTGCACCCTCCCTTAAGGTACATGTTTACATTTATAAGATCCTCACTTAGCCCCACTCCAGGCTGAACTGTCTTGCTCAGCCTTTCCTCACTGACGTCTCTTCATCATCTTCATGGCTCTTTGTTGGTTTATTTTCAGTATGGTTTTTGTCATGTACAAAAGTACACATTAGCATAATTCCCAAGGGCAGACCTTCTCTGGGGAGGAACAGGGACCAAGCTCTGGTTCTCTGCATATCCTCTACCAAGGTGTTTCCCACAGACATCCAAACACACTGGTCTTCAATGAGATGGCTTCGTGCTCCTCTACACCATGGTAAGTTAGAAACCTCCTAGTGGCTTCGCCGTAGCATTCTGCCCACAGAGGGACCACTTCACAACTGTATAGATCTCCAAAGCCTCAGTGACAGAGTAAACTATCCCTTCTGAAATAAAACTAACTTGTTCCATTTGTGCTATAATAACCAGCAAAAAATAGGCTCTAGGTGAAAGAACTGTGCTAGTGCCCAATCCAGCCATGTAAAAGGAGACAGAGGTCTAAGGCAGAAATTTTTCCTAGTGTGCGGTAGCTTTAACTGTGAAGTGAATGCTTATTACTGAGGGAAAGACTTCATGCCTGATACTCTACTGGGTGCTGTAATTTCATCTTTTCTTTTCGTTGGCCCTATGACTTGTGAAAGTCTTAATCAGGGTGAAAGGCAAACTTTGTCAGGCCACACTGAATGTAGTGGTGATATCCTATCTGAAAACTTTTCTGCTAATGGCAGAAGAATGTACTTAGAATTTAACTGTCAATAATGTCATTTGCTATAATTTGATGAAGTACGATGATTTTGGATCTGACAGCCTAAATCTTCCATTGGTCTAAGGTGAAATAGTATCCCTAAATTGAGATAACAAATAGCAAACTGATCATAAATAACAAACAGAAGGAAAATTTGAATTGACTGGATAGCTATTTGCTGTGAAATATTCACTCAGCTCTATAAATAATGTTTTGTTTCTCTCCAGAGGAAGAATGACTTACTTCACTAAACAGGTAAAAAAGAAAAAATAACAAGACCCTAATACACTGAATCAAATGAGAAAATAAAAACTGTGATAGATGTGACCTTTGGAGAAATGTTCAATTTTGTTTGTCATTGCTTGGAAATAATGCAGTGTACCTTACAGGAGGTAAGAGCCAGGCAGCAGAAATGTCACTGTTTTCTTTTATTATCTTAACGTGGAATGCAAGTTTTTTAATAGATCCAGTATACTTTAATAGACTGCTTGTTTTCTTTCATTCATAGGGGGGTTTTATGTGGGATCACAAATGGGTGTATTCCTCCACCCCCTTCTTTATAGCTCGCCACTGTCACACATGACATCAGTGTTGCTATAATGTGTGAATGTATCTACAGTTTTTTCCACAGGATTCCTGACCCTTTAGTGTGCTGATGAGCTGCTTTTATACTTTCTTTCTTCTGATTTAGATCAAAAGAACTTGAGCATGGGAAAGCCCCTTGCAACAGACTTGATCCGACTCCAAAACAGTGCCAGGTGACAATCTCATTTTTATTCCACAGTTAGTTTGCATGTTCAATGTGTAGGCATTTTCCAGACATTATACCCCCCAAAAATTAAGTCTCTATTCTCATAAAGACCCTCCTCTAAGAGTCCCTGGCTGCCTTATGTTCCCCCTTCAGTTACCATCTACCTTTAAGTAGGGAGCATGCTGTGTATTGACATGCAAAACCAAGCTCCAAAGAAGTGGCCTGCTGTGTCTGATAATTTCTCTACCAAGTAGCTCTTAAATTAGAGTTAACCTGAGATTTCGGAGAGTCTGCTCATTTGCACATCAATATCCTAGTGCTCCTCCATAGCACTGGTGATGTCCCAGTGTTACTTTTAGGATAAGGTGGCTAGCTTTGATATTTGGAGATATGCGCACATTAGAAAGCTGGATGTGATCCTGGATAAAGTTCCAGGAGTGTTTTGGCCAAATGTACAAGGGCATATGTTACTGATACAGTAAGAACAACAACCTGGAAAACACTCATCACATGCATGCACTATGATAGGCAAAGATGTGCTTTGAGCAGCTGCAGACAGAGTACACCAGCAGATGTGTAATTTTACTGCTCTAACATGCTACATTGGCCAAGGACACCTCTCTCCCTGACCCTGCCTGGAGAAGCCATGCCAGTGGCATCCTGCTGCACAAACATGGTCTTGGTGTGTGGAAGAAGATCCTGAAGAGCAGTGTGAGTCCACTGGCTTTCAAAAGATGAGGTGAAGAACAGACCTGTTATAACACGTTTAAGACTGGCAGTCCTGTAGTGCCACAGAGATGCAACCTCCAGTTCCCCTCCAGCTTTCGACATTGAAGCCTGAAAAATTCAAGTGAGGGAAATGAAAGTGCTGTTTGCTGAGAGCAACAGTAATTTATCGTCAAACAGTTCACAAGAAAAAGTGACAAATTCATCCTTGGGAATGCTAGCTCAGTCACCCAGCTGAAACCCACCCACAGGGTTTCACAGTCAGGATCACTGCAGGCCGCATGACACCACCTTCGGATCTTTGTCTTCTTCTTTGCATTCAGTATTAAACAGAGGCTCTGGCCTTGTTAAGATGCAGTAATTACTGTTCAATACATTTGTCCTTTAGGATTTGGGGTGGCTTTTTCAGCTTTTGTACTAATGATTTGTGATACTAACACCCAGTGATAGCTAAATGTGGGATACAAGGGCATTTCTGATGGATTTTGGCACTTATTGCTGTGTCATAGCAATAGAAATTATTTCTGGGTCTGTCTTCTTAATGATATCAAGAACTGAAGTTCTTAGTGACATTAATTATGTTCTCAGCTGAGTCTCCAGTTCTTCCTTCCTCCCTGGTCAGACTGAGGAGTGCTTATAGAATTGCTTGGAGAAGAAATCTGTAAAAGTTTGAGGCTTGCTCCTCATGGAAATAAATGCTGTGATTTATTTCCTATGTTAATGTCCGCTCATCTAATTAAAGTGAAACAATTCCTATGAAATAGTTCTCTTTAAAGAGTGTAAGAATTGAAAAGTACCAGGTCAGGTGCACCAGGTAGCCTCCTGTCATACACAGGAATAAGTGATGGATGTGGACAGAGGAGTATGACAAGAAAAGCAAGACAAGAAATTACTCCAGTTTCCTCTTCTACTCTCTCACTCTTCTACTTTCATACACATTTTTCCAGTTCTCTACTGGCCTGGTCCAGTGAGTGAGTGGAGGGTGCTCAGCACCTCTCCCAACCTGCTTTGCCTGGCTTCATGATAGATGCATTAATCTAGTCAGGTCCCTGGCATTTGACCTGAAAGCTGCAGAGAAAAGTGGGCCTCACAGGCACCACTGGGTTAAGATGGGCTTCTCTTGGGGTCAAAAGCCACTGAAGAAGTGCTCATGTAAGTTGTGGAGGAGTGTAACATGAGCATGACTATTTCAATGCTTGCTATCAGGGAAACTGCTTGTTCTTAATCCCACTTGTGTTACATGTACAGCAATAATGTCTTCAGACTGTGGAAATGTTACATTTCCTTTTAAAAGCCCAGGGGTGTAACTCAGGCACACAATCAATGCTTGTGCTCTACTGGTCTCGATTTCCAGACTGTTTCCAACATTTAAAAGGCTGCTTCATTCATTTTTCTCCTATACCTGCTAGGCAAGAAGTAACCAATATATGAGGGGAGAAAATGTTAACAAATTCCACTGGTGACCCTTTTTCGTCAGTTCTAGAATTGGGGTTGCTGGTTAACATTAAAGTAAATTAATCCTTTAAAGACGAACAAACAAAAAATCCCAAGAAAAAATCCAAAACTTCTGAAATTCAAATAATATACTGATACTGCCAAAGCATTGTGGAATTGTAAGGAACCCTGTAGTTGCCAGTAAAAAGCCTTGTCCTCAGTCAGGAACCTTTCCTAACAACTAGACAGACGTCCTTTGAGCACGCAAATGTGTGTTACATTGTTTTCCTATTTAATTGCTCCTATTTTATTTAGAGAGGAGATATTAGGGAACACCTTCAAAGCAAGTAAAAAAGATTCGTTGTGGGGTAGGTAGAAGGCTGTTTCCTCACTGGGATCTTCAAAAAGCAAAGATTTGTAAAGCTTTCAAGATGACTGGGGACAGGATTGACTTTTTGTTAAATCAGATAGGGACCTAATTAGAGACTTATGAAAGCAACAAAGCACCCTGCAGCAGGCAGTTTCCCTGCTGGGAGAAAACTCACTGAAACATGAGGGTAAGGCTAATAGCAGCTACTAAGCAGAAAAAAAAAAAAAAAAGGAATAAAAATCCCATGTCCCTTTTAACTGTTTTAAACCCTCAAGCAATTGGACTTCGCTTGTCAGGGTTGAGAGGAGATAGCCTGCCTTCTCTGATATGAAGACAAGAAACTCAAATCTGTTGCCAAGGGCCACAGGGAATGGTTGAAAAAAAGACTAAGGTGGTCAGCAGATGAGCAGATATCTCCCCTCCAAGTAGAGCGATGAATTAGCCTTACAGTTGCTAAACTCAGGATAACAAGTCTAAAAGCCTAAAAAAAAGCCTAAAGCTTTGCTTCCTCATTGGGAAAATAAGCTTTGAATGGATCTCTGGAGCAACAGAAAGAGATCAAGGAAAATGTGTCAATTTGGGATAATAAAGGAAGCAGAAGGGCCATAAACAGAGCAGATATGCATCCCTAGGCAGCATCCACCTTTTTTTCTTTTAGCAATTGACAGTGGCCCTCAAGGTGTTGTTACACATGATGAGTTCTCAGACTTGATACTGCATTTCTTCTTACTGCCATTTGCATAATATATGACCCTTCACTTTTGTGTATATGAAACAATCTTGTGATAGAAATGTCAACACATGGGGGGATATTATCCAGATTCCATCTGTTTTGGTGCATTCAGATTCAAAATGAGTCTTTTTCTGAATGCATTTTTGCAAATGAAATACAAAGACTGACCCAAAATTTTAATTTTGCGTTTCCTTTTTCTATTGCAACCAACAGCGGCTGAAGTCTGAAAACAGAGAAAGCTTCAGGGCAGCAACCTGAATAACTTCACTTACAGAAATAGTCTGTCATAGAAAAAGGCATTCATAGCTCAGAAACAACGTTTCTGTGTTTAGCCCAAATTAGGCAGTCTGGCCAGAGTGGGCCTTCTTTTGCACTTTCCAAGTGAGTGAAAAAAATGCTCGTCATTGTTTTCATGGGTAAAATCATGATTATTTTAATTCATTGCACTGCCAGAAATATGTCCTGAAAGTTTGGGGGGGGGGGGGGGGGGTTAAGG